>VZRF01005942.1:736375-1080519 GCA_013396875.1 Vireo altiloquus | reverse complement strand
GAAGCAGGAACGAAGTCTTTTGTTATTTTTCCCTGAAATGAGAGATTGAGAACAAAAAGCATCCTGGGCACGAACCCCCTTGGTGGGGCCCAATCAGGGTCCCCACACTCTCTCCCGTGAACTCTGATTCTTTTTTTCAGGCTAAAAGTTTCCTTTTAATCAAAATTAAAAATTAAGAAAGTTCAGCTAAAAAGCAAACTTTTATATGCTACCACACTTTCTCATTCAATGTGAACAAATATACTTGAAAAATATGTGTGATTATAATAAATTTTTGATCAATTACTACTATGAAATTAACGGTGACCTTGATTATCTGGCATGAACTAAATATCTGCTAGAGTGCAATAGTTAGCTACTGTGATGAAATAAAAAAGCATAGTTAGAAGCACAAATTTCAAATACTTTCAGCAATCTCAGACAATGTTAAAATATCACATCCCTGTATAACTTCAAATACTCAAAACTTTTATTGAAACAATTGCAAACATTTATGTGTTTATTTTTAAACTGACTCTGGATATCCTCTCCTATTTATTGCTTGTTTGTAGATTTTAGCAATTGTGTTTGTTTAGGAACTATAAATTTTCCAGTTATCTAAAATATTCTATTATTCTAAAATATCATTAGCACTGCCCTTCAAAATGTGAACTGGGAAAAAAATTGAAGAAACATGGGATTGATTGTGTTCTGAACCTTCTGACAAGACCTAAAAATTCATGCTACAAATATTTTGGTACCTTATGAAATTGTGTAAAAGCTAGAATTCAGAACAATAAAGCATGAGAAGTGAAGCTTTATATATCCTTCTCCTAAAATGAATACAATTGATAAAATTTGTTAATAAAATAAATAAGGTTTACATTTTCTTTCATAAAATAGAGTCAAAATGTAATTAGAGGTGATTCAAATTAATAAAGGTCATTATTTTTATTATTTTATGTGTATTAATATGGGCTAGGACCCTGATCAAAACTGTGTAGCGCAGTTCCATGCAGTCACTCACATCAGAGCAATTTTTACCATATAAAAAAGGACAAGGTTATCTGAAATCAACTGTAAGTAGAAATTGCAGCATTGTCAAGGTCAGAGCCACCAAAAGACAAGTTAAATGTTATATGCTTCAAAGCCAGAATGGCCCTGAAAGACAATGGAATCCCCTGCCTTCCAGAAGTGCTCATGAGGGAAGGCAGAGCTTCACCTCAGGAGAATGAAAGTTTGCTTTCTGAAAACTGGACTGCAGCTCATCTCTGTTCATTCCTCTGTCTGCTGACAGAGACGTTATGAATGTTTTGATCAAATAATCAATTAAATCATATATAAGGGTTAACTATGATTATAAGTAGAAAACTGTGAAGTATCAGGTATAGAAATGTCAGGAGTGTTGTGTTTGGAATGTGTAACCATAGAAACCTCGCCAAGGAGTTGCTCTACCTTTGTGTTTCAGTTAAGATACTATGGAGACCATCATGCTCACCAGTTATGCTGCCTGGAAACCCATTACCCTTCCCATCTTGATTTTAATATCAAGAATTTTAGTCTGTAGATCTCAGAAGAAATAGCCAATAATTGTTTTAGGATAAAAATATTGATGCAGCTATTAACTATTGCAACCAATCATTGTAAATGTTAAATTTAAGACTGGGCGTAATATGTGTAGNCTGGGTGTAATATGCATAGTATGTAAAAGAACTTATGTAACAATGATTTAGCACAAAAAGTATATAAAAGGAGCGGGTATTTTTGGTGAGTGGGACACGTTTCGGAGGAGCTACGCCCAGTGTCCCTCGTGCCCCAAATAAAGGAGTGTCTGCTTATTCTCATCAAATTGTGTTGGATAAATTTCTTTCATCCCATTTGTTGACAGAGCTACCTATGAAACAGGTACCAAGAAATTTATAGCCAAGCATTTTAAAATTAGTTTAAATGTTACAATGAGAGAATGTACGACAGCAAGCCTACTTCCACAGTGAGTACATCATAATATGGTTTATGAGATTTTCTTCCATCGTTGCACTATTAGTATCTTCATAGGGCTAAGTACCAGCCTCAGCTGTATTGTATACAAGATAGGTCAATTTAAGTGACTAGTTGATCACTAGAAATCTTGTAAAACTACAGATGCTAAAAAATAAAATTCCTTTTAAAAATTATGTTTAGTGTGATGTATGAATGAAAGCAAAATTACAAACAATACTCTAAGATATTGTAGCAAGAACATTGGTAGACAATGAAGAACATATTTGTTCTTTCAGATTAATATGTTTAGTTATTTCTTCTTAATAAGCATGAGAATTGCATTATGTAGAGAACAGAGAGCTCCCACACAAAGCATGTGGAAAAGCAGACATAGAATTTTCAGTTCACATGTAGATATCTTTGGTATACTTCATCCAGATTATAGAGTTTGGGCAAGTAGTATATAGCCTATAGCTGGTCACTTTACAGTAGGTTCATCCTGCACACTCTCTCCCTGGGCTCTGAAGCATCAGTATCCTCATTTCAACAGGTGGAACGGAGACTTGCTCCCTCTTGTGTTACCTTACTGCTTTGTATTTAAACCGCTTTAAAACTGGAATGTGTGCTAACATTTAAGCTACTGTATAACCCCCTACTACTAGCTACTTGCCACCTCTAATTCACTAACCTATGCTTGCCCCAAGAAAAGATTTTGCACAGTGACAGGGATGGAATGGGTCCTGTCTAAGCTGCTGAAGCAGAGGAGGCATTTGCCCAGATCTCATCCTGTGCCAGCTGCTTCCCTCTGGCTGGGTCTCAGCAGAGACTCACTGATCTGCATGCAAAAGCCACGAACTGCCATGTGCAGGCATTTGGCACCACGAGGGAGGATGAGGGAGCCACCTCCTCCCTGCACGGCGTGGTGCTGGGACAGTGCGTGTCTGGAGCTGGCTGGGGACAAGGATCAGAGCTCAGCCAGGAGGTACAGGAGGATGGTCTGAACAAGGACATAGTGCCTCACACACCACCCCGGGTTCCTTAACGGAGTGCATGGTGCTGTATTTTGGGCATCCTGTGAAAGAAATTTGTAGCCAGGTAACATGGAGTGTTGATCAGTATTTGCATCAACTGGCAAGTAGAAATCTCTGGAGGGCAGACAAGACTGCTTCGTTCTTCAAGGCAAAGGGATGTAAAGGAAAATGGTGTGAAAAAGTCATCAGGCAGAGCAAGAAGGGAAGAAATGCAAGAAAAACCTTCATTAGGATATAGATAAAAATCCAAAACAAAAAAAAAAAATTTAGGAAAAAATAAAAAAACAATCACCAAAACCCCCCCCAGAACCCAAACCTTTTGGTAGGTACCAAGGGTTTGGACAGTCTTTAAACTGAAAGAAATAAATTTATTCTACAGATCCATATATGACTGGGTAAACTTATTTCTAAGCTAGCAAGATTGCAGGTAAGATCTCTGCCAAATCACAGTAAGTGGATTTGTCATAAAACCTTTTATTTAAAATTAGCAATTTTACTAATTTAAATAATTTAAAATTTGAAAATTAAATTTAAAATTAAAAATATTTAAATATTTTTATTTAAATACCAAAGTTTTTAAATTTAAAAGCTTGAATTTACTAAGCAAGCCCAAGGTTTTTTTCTTTAAAGGAAGAAAAAAGTAAAAGAGGAATAGATGCTTTTAGCAGAGACCTGTGTTTTAACAGAGGAATAAAGTAGAGGAAGAAACAGACACTTTGATACAGAATTTTATGTATATCTAATGTTCATGTGAGACATTTGGATGGAAAAATATGCATTTTTCTGCTGTAAAGTTCCGGATCAGCCCCACAGGAGGTCAAGTGAGCAATAAAGCATTCATTATGTGACCCTCATCTATGGTTGTATGTATACTTTACATATCTTACAGTACATTTAAGTAAGAGAAAGAGTTGTTACTCAAACTCATGGAAGGACATAATTTATGCAACAGAACTAGTACAAGAAGAGAAAAAAGAATAAAAAGATGGATGGAAATAACCAATTCTTATCATGTGAGCCTAGGATCTGCCTTTTGCCATATTTTCATCAGAGTATGACAGTGAACAGCTAATGCTCTGAAATATCAATACTTTCTTTTTCTCTGAAATATCAATATCAATACAGCCAAGGGTTCAAAACAAGAAAAGGCCTTTAATATATTAAAAACAAATGCTAAAACTACAGAAAATTACTAAAAATTCAGAGTTTAATACCAGAAAGGGGAAAATACTACAAAACATTGATTTTTCAAGCCTTGAGGCAAAAAAACCTCACTATTAAATCAGAAGAGATGATTGATACCTTAGGTTTTAACTTTTATATTTTTCAAATCCGGTACTGCTAGTGTAACTCTGAAGTTTCCTGTAGCTTGTTAAGTGCTGTTCTCTTATGCTAAGATAGACATAACAAAGCCTCTATGGCTCGCTCTCCAAGGACACCCAGACTGTCCTAGGCCCAAGAACTGTAAACCATCATCCTGGGGAGAGTGGGCAAGCTTGGGGAAATTCCATCATTGGTTGGGTTCTGGTTGGTGAATTTATGCTGGTATAAAATGTGAAGAACTCGTGACCTCTTGTCCATTTTGGGATCCACTGAGGCAGGACCCTCTGGAGCCCAAAGTGTACATCTGAAGGCCTTTCAAATAAATATCTTCTTTATTCCTTTATTCCTGTCTAGTCTCTGTTTCTAGGTGGCCATTTGAGGCATCATGATCACTAGAAATCAAGGGAAGACGACTTACTAAACTGATCACACAGAAGTATATTTCTGTCTTTTATCATCATTAATTACCCAAAAATCTGAAATATAGGGGTGAAAGGTTCTCTTCTTCAGTAGATCAATATTTCTGATACATCATTTTCAGAGAATTTGACAGTATCACAGTTCTACAGTTCATTTCTGGCAAAGCCGGGACAGACTACAAATTGAGAGAGGGCTTAAAGATACAAGTTAGAAAATAAAGACGGCAAAAAACAGACATTGGATCTAACTTGGTTTAGTGGTAATTGAGCTTACCAGCTGTAGCTCTTTGGGCCTGTGTTACCTTCAAATAACACAAATGACCTACAGAGCAGCACTACAGGAAACAAATCAAACCTGCTTATAATGCAGAAGTCTGTAAAACACAAGTCCAATTTTTTCTGTAAGCAAAATTAAAAGCAGTAGTAAATAGGCTGATGGGGCAACTTAAACTGAAGTGGTGAATATGAGGTTTAAAAGCAAAGAAGCTGTAAGTGGTCTAAATCCAAACTCAAACCTCAGACATGCACTTTCATTGCTTTATAGGTGAGGGAATACACAAAAGCTCCCACAGAAGGAAAAAAATTCTTGCTCTGGAGGCAGACAGTCGTGCTGGAGTTTATTTCATTCTACATGTACAAAATGATGATGTTCTTTTCTCAGCATGCATAGTTAATGGATTTCTTGCAACCCAAATTCCAGCAGCTATGGTAGGGACAGGCTGCTGTCAATTTTGTCTTTGTTTGAGAGACATGACCTCCTCTGAATGCTTCTCTTCTGAGTTCATCAGATAGGGAGCAGGTAGAAGGTTCATCATCATCAAAAATTATTTTAGCCTTTGGTGAAGCTGAAGGAAAACTAGCTTTCTGACCCCTTGGCAGTACAGCTGGACTGTGGCATATTTGGAATACACATCAGCCGTTGTCACATAAGTTGACATAGAACCCCATGTGCTTCCATTTTCAAATGGCTGGAGTATTTTACTGCCATAAACCAGTATTTTCTGTGTTTGGTTTCTTTATTTGATATCTCAGTGAAGTACAGTAGACTCTTATAGCCTTGAGTATCTGAAAATTTACCAGAAAACCTAATAACATGACTGAAGTGCTTAGAAGACTGAAAATTTTATGCTAAGTGACAATAAAATAAATATAAACATTCTGTGATAAAAACTAAGTGTTGCTATTATTATATATTAAAATATATGGGGCTCAAGGATCTGACTCTAGTTTTAGCATGTTGTACCTTTAAACAGGAAGGCTTAAGAATATTAATTCTGAATGAAGTAGGTAGTTTTCAGCTCAGAAATAACACTTGTGCTCATTATTTGGAATAAAATGAAAAAAAGTATAATGCAGCTTCTCTTCTATCTTTACTTCAAAACAAAGGAGGCTAACACTCTGGACCCATCCAATTAACAACAGCTGGAAAATGTTCTAGGCCAATTTTTCCATTAGACAAATAGCTGTGGGCTTTAACACAGAAGGTGAGTTTTCTCAACAGAAGGCTGTAAACTGTTCCCTAGGGTGTCCTGGCAGTGTGTGAGGTGCTGGTCAGAGAAGCAGCAGTACTTCAAACTTCTGGTGGAGCTTCTCTCTGGGCAAACAGACCAATACCATTCTTGCACAGACAGGAACTGACACGAATGATAGGAGATTGGGAGTATGTTTTTCTTGCCAAATGGCTCAGTTCCCATGGGTCTGATTCCTTGGTCAACTCTACACATAACTTGGTTCATTCCTGAATTTTCTTCTGAGGCAAACCCACTGGTCGCTTTTGCATATAATCTAGATGTAGAACTCTCATTACTTTGCTCCAGGAACTATTCTGTGTGGGAAGACAAAAAATGAAACTGTACAAAATTCTGCTTCCTTCACCCTGCCTTAGTCTGTAAGGACTACTCTGATTCTTCAGATTTGCTTCATGAAAGGAAAATAGATATATGCTACATATGCTTAATATTGTACCTGAAACACAAAAATATTTCTGAAAGCCAATGAAACAGAGCTAATTTTCAAGCACTGCAGCTTCATCCTGAGGCAAAGGGTGTATCACAGGAAATCCAGAAGATACTTTTGTCCAGTGCAGGGCAGTACAACAGCACACCATGATGAAGAGTTCATCACTCATACAGATACAGGAGAATCTGCAACTCTTGGCTTGGAGGCCTGGAATTACTCCTGGGGAGCACATCTTTAGCAGTTCCTAAAGCACATCCTCTAGCAGTTGGAGATTCTCTCCAGTCAAGAATAGCCAAGATGATACTCTGTTCATGAAAGAATTGCAGGAATGATTGAAAGAGTACCTAAAAGTCACATTGTGTCTTTCTATCTCTTTAGCTTTACAAGAAGGAGGTTAAAAGGCAACTTCATTACAGACTATAAGTAGTCACAAAGAGACCAGAGATGTCAGTGGGCCAGCATATCCAAGCTGAAAGCAGAATATAGATATATTCAGGTTAGGAGAAAAAAAATGGGGATTTTTTTTTTTTTAATAGTGAAGATATTAACCTTTGGAACATATTACTGAGAGGAGTGCTAAATCTAGCACTATCATCACTCAGATTTTTTAAAATGAGATAAGATTTTATTTCATTTTTCCAGAGGACTTGTCTTGGTTAAAAATTGAATTAATTTAGGAAAGTTCTTTCCTTTACAGAAGGTCAGACTACATGACCCTTTCTTGATGAGTAATCTATTAATCTATTAATATAACAGCAAATAATGCTGATGATAGAATTCAACCAGCCATTTGTCCTGCCAATAGAATCCATCCTCTATCACACTTAGACCTATGTTGATCGAACTCTTAATTTTAATCACTAAGATTCTCCTTATTGGGCTGACTAACTTTTTATTGTATAACCCACAAAATAGCAGCATCCTAATTCTGTCATTCCTACACATAATCCATATTTATTTCCATACTGTTACTGAGATTTGTGATATAATTAAAATATGAAATATGTTTTAATACTTTTATACTCTGTTATTTTTATCTCAAATGACTGTACTGATCACCTTCAACATACTACTCCATTTTAGTTCAGGTATCTGGCTTTATTATACTCTGTTGTATTAGTTATGTTTTTCATTCAATAGCTCCCTTTTCATGACTTCTGTGTAGATCTAATCTACCACACATGGAATCCATACTTTCTATTCCTTTCACATTTTCCTCCCATCTTGCTAATTTCAGATTATTCCTGCATGATTGAAAATCATCCTAATGCATAGAAACAGAACTGATGTCAATATCAGATTGCTACTTTACCTAGGACATGAAAACAAGATTTTAGTTTGTATGTATACATGTCTTTTTATAACTTCTCTCATCTCTCGCTCAGGGAGAAGAGCTAAAGAAGAAGCATGTCTGAGTCTGTAGCAGGAAAAAATTAAAGCATGAAAAATTTGGTTTACGTGATTTAGAAAGGCATTGTTATCCTCCAACTTTCTTTCATTTCATAACATGTTGTGATTACAACAAATCAGTTTCTCAGAAATCTTTTTGCACAGCTCTTTGCTTTCATCTGCCATATCTCATAACCCTCTATATACAACTTTATATATGAATTACTATTCTGCACTTGGATTTGCTATTTTGTCAATAAAATATATTAGGTTTTCCACTTACAGGTATCAGGGAAAAAAGAAAGAAGTTTTGTCTGGATAATTTGAAAACCCCCTTTTGGTTTCTTTTACAATACAGCAATCAGACTTGACGTTTCAGAAATTGGGAAGGAGTGACTGAATTTTGATATTTGTTTTTTCCTATTTCACATTGTACTATGAAAATAATCATGGAAAGAAGCATCTAAATTTTTGCAGGATTAGTCCATTTTTGTAACAGAGATTCAGTGCATATATATTCCTGGAGTTTCTGACTAGTTTTCAATGATATTATTTCTGTAAATTTTTTCATTATGAAAAATAAATTTTTTGATTTTTTTTGATAGAACAACTCTTTTTTTCTCTAAACATATGCATAGGGTCCACACCACTCAGATTTTTCAGTTATCAGTCTAACACATTGAGATGATCATTATCTAAGATGCTGATTAAAATTATGCCTTTTTTTGATTAATATAGTTCTCTAAAATTCTAACCAAGCATAACCTACAGGATATAGATATTAGATATTCCTCACTACCATTGTCACATTAGAAAAAAATATTTTTTTCTCAGATGCACATCTTGAATAGATTTCTTTTGTGAGGTTCATGTTCAGATAGTCTGTATTGCATTTCACCAAAGCATATTATCCACATTTTGAACCATATTCTTTCTTTCCCTTGATATATACTTCCCATCAGATGTATTTTGTATTTTTTGATTCCTATATTAGTTTTGGATTAATGCCAATTTAAAATTCATCTGTGTTCCAATACTAGCTCTGCAAGAAGACAAAGAGCTCATAGAGGTTTATGACCTAATAGTATCCATTTCTTTCTCTTAATAGTACTGAGGGACTGAACCTGAGAGATAAAATGTTAAGTATAGTTGATACTGGGCAAGTGTGTCTGTTTTTCTGCTTATAGCACTCAGAGAAAAAAAATGAGACTATAACAGAAAATTTGCCAAAATTTCACAAATATTTCATAAGCTTTAAAGATACTTACAAGATTTTCTTCCCAGGAATAAGCCCATCACATTTTTGCATGAGAAACTATATTGATTTTTCCAAGTAGCTATCTATGTAGTCAGTTGTTTGGCTTTTAAAAGGTTGTTTTTGTGATGAAACAGGTTCGTAAAAATTTATTGGGTGATATTCCCAGAATCACGGAATAGCTGAGGTTAGCAGGCACCTCTGGAGATGATCTGATCCACCCCTTGGCTTAAGGAAGGCCACCCTGGGCTAGTTGGCCAGGAACACAGCTCTAGAAGATCTCTAAGGCTGGAGGCTTCACAACCTCCCTCAGCGACTTGCATCAGTAAAAAAGTGATTCCTGGTGGTCAGAGGGAATCTGCTCTGTTTCAGTTCGTACTCATTGCTTCTGCTCCTTTCACTGGTCACCACTGAAAAGAACCTGGTTCTGTCCTCTTTGCCTTGTGCTCAAATTGGTGCTTTCTAGAACTTTTAGGCCCCTAGTTTTCTGAGATAATTCAGAAAAGTGGATTACATGATGCTGGAAAGCAAATAGAGTATTCCGTTTTACCACAAATTTTAATATACCTGAACAGAAATACATGCTAAAACTAAGCTTTTAAGAAAATACTTAGCAGCAAACATCTCTAAGTAAATGTTGATTACTTACAAGTTTGTGGTTGTGCTATTACAATTATCATTATTTTATATGATCGTTTTCATCTTTATTGTTAAAGAAACATTCAGATAGAATTTTTATCAACATTTTAAACAAAATTATAACAACTTGAAGAGGTTATTGTTGAGAAGGTGGGTAATTCTTTGCATAACAGCTGTGAGATTTCAGGTTTAATTGCAGATAATCACCTTCATAAAGAAAATCTCTATACACAGTGGGGAAGTTTGGGGGGTTTTTAGTTCATTGTGCATTTTTGTAATTTATACATATTGTATAACTTTTGTGTCCAATGGTGCTTTTAGTTTGTCATTATAAACACAGTTGTGATATGTTAACACACATTGTAGGCCTGCTAATTGAATCAATTTTTGGATTTTTGTCCTATCAATAATCAAAACGCTTGTCAAATTTAAGACTTTGTTATCTATGTTTCACAGGCTATATAAAAGGAGCCATCATTTTATCATTTTATCATTCATCTTAATTTTAATATCATTTTCTTATCCTTAAGCTGCTCCATTTACTGAAAAAATATTTTATTCTGTTCCAAAGAGTTTTTTTTTCTCAGACAAGGTCTATATAAATTAAAGGTAACTGTATTCACAATGGAATTCACAATGGAAATATCTGTCTGCACCAGTTTTGCTCTCTGAATGCATCTCAGTCTACAAGTATCTATTTTTACTGAACAAAAGATATTTCAATTTTGTCAGTGTAACTGAAAAAATGCAATTATTTGAGAGTTGAACAGTACAGTTTCTTGGTAAGATTTGAATTGCTGAACTAGTTCATTTGCTACATATTAAAACCACAGGGTTGACACAGGAACATGTATGGAAATTTTTGCTTGTGAGAAATGTTTTCGTTATGGGACAGAAGTGCACATACACACAGAGAAAGCATCCAAACCACCATGATTAGAATCATCATGTTTTTAGCTGAACTACAATATTGGAGAATTACTGCAGGTTTACCTTCAGTTTGTGTTCAATGAATAGCTTCAGTTCAGAGCCATTTAAAAACAAGTTTTAGGCTGGTTTGAACTGGGTTTTGGTGGATTTTTATTTTCAATGTGATCCTTTGATTGCAGCACTGTAACACCTAAATTGCTTTGTGCACTTACCTCAAAGCAACAGCAGCTTTGTGGCACTGCTACAGGTACCAGGCACTCTGCCCAAGTCATAACCTCCATCACAGCTCCCAGGTATTCATTCTCTTCCTATTTCCCAGCTCCTCAGAAAATATCACGTCAGGATCTGGATGTGGCAGGCAAGCTATTGTAACATCCAGGTTTATTTTTTAGACCCTTTTTAGTGACCTGGAAATTATACCCTTCCTATTAAACTTGTATCCTCCTGGACATTTCAGGAAAATTGGATGCTCTCATCTCCCAGGACTCACCAGTATCTTACGTAAAACCTGAGATTTGCTTCACAGAGAGAAGAATTTAGTTATGCATAAATTATAAAGCTAGTTGCATTCTTGAAAACATATTCCAATCTATAGAGGAATTCTCAGAAAATCATAATCAAAAAAAGTGACATATACATAGAATCAAAAGTTCCAATTTTTCTTAGCTTCTAGAAATAAGCTTCTAAAAAAAAATGCAAACTCCAAGCAGGAACTATGAAGAATTTTTCACGGAAAAAATTATAAGTACATGGAGCATCCTAGCGGGCATTTCTATTAAAGCAAAATCACTGAAGCCATCCAAAAAACAATTACATTGAATGGCTCCCTGGGGGAGGCTGGAGCTCTGAATAGAAATAAGTTCCTGAAAGATGAAAAGTCTCCAGCCTCTAAGCTTCATATTGCATACTGTAGTTAAAAGTTAGTAGTTTACATCATTAAAATACAGGCCACTATGACAAGGTCAATTAATAAAAGTCTGCTGCAGGTCATTCACTGTGGCCTGACAAGCCTGTTCTGAGGAAACAGGCAGACAGACAGACAGACACCTCTAGACCAACCACATATCATTCCTTTGGAGAAATTCTTTAGTCCTGGGTTGTCTCAGAGTTTCTGATCCCAGACGAGCTAAGCAGACAGCACTTTGACAGAACAGAGCTGATGGTTGCCAATCACTTCCTTCCTGTTTTCTGCGAATCACACAGAGGGAGCTTAGCAAACTGGTTGTGTCTCAGTTGCAGGCTAGAATGCTTCTAAAATCAAGTAAAATCACAGATTATCCTCTAAAAGGGAATCGAAATTGACATGCTACAGCTGTGCTGAATGATGGGAAATGATCTGAGAGTCTCAGTACTGCTACAATTATCTTTAAAAAAACCTCACCAGTTGTGCTTCTCTGGATGTACTTTCTGTAAGCCCAAGTACCTTCTTCAGATACCGCTGAAGAAATTCAGATTAATGTACAAAAGATGCTGATGAAATACAGAATAATATTAACAACAATAATAATAATATTAAAGAATTCTAATAATTAGAATATATCATCCTGCCAAAGTATTCCAACCATGCTCACCTAGGTCAAAAAGTTAAATGATATATTTCAATGGTATGAACAGTACATGCTTCATTTGAAGCACCTCTTCAATTTTTTATTGACTGTATTTTCTAGAACAGATTCTATGGATTTATGTGCTTCAGTCAGCTTCTGCACATGCAGACTGGGGACTTGTTGCCAGAACAAGATATTTTGAAGTGGTGATGGAGGATCTTATGTAGAAAGCAAGCACCAGCTTCTGATATCTCTAAACTCATCTTCCCTTGGAGGTCTCTGAGGGCTGACTTGCACAGGCTGATTTAGCTTGATCCTTACATACAGGGAAGTACCTGCCTGAAATTTTTCAGCTTCACATGGATCCACTTCTGCCAATGTCCCAGCTTCTGTCAGTGTCAGTACCGCTGCTTGCTGACATAAGCTAAAAGTTTGTAAGTAAGGAGTAGACCTACAGCAGAAAAAAGTTGCTATTTTATTGTAATTAAAATATTCACCAGGTTCAGCAGTATTTTAAATAAAATATGGAAATTACCACGTACAAAATGCCAACAGCTAGCAATTCTAGGATACTCTAATTATTTCACAGAACGTTGGATAATTTGTTTTATCTTTCTGCAGGAGATTTTCTGGTTTTTTTGGTTTTTTTAGGAATTGCGCCTCTGTAGATTCATTTTGTTTTTAAGCAAAGATCTGACTTACTGAATACTTTGATCTCTTTGCATGTCAGCACATTGCTATTTGCATTTTATATCGAAATAGAAACCAGGAATACCTGGTAGGTCAGCCAACCTACATTTTTATATTTTTGACTTCCTTTCTGAAAGTCTGACTCAGTCTACCCAATGTAAAATTTGCTATCCTGGCTATGTATTACAGATTTGATTTTTTTCAAATTCAGCTTGCAGTGGAAAACAGATATGAGAGAAGACATTGCTGAACCTTGATAATGACTTGATACCAGTCTCTTAAGTTTAGTGTCTACAAGTAATTGTGAGTTTCTTGATTGTAAAATTAACTTCATAAACTCCCCTGTGAGGTTAGAGGGGTTTATCTATTGGAAATTTCATTATCCAGCTGAAAGAAAACCCACCATCCACCTGTTACTGTCACTTTACTGGATAAACAGTAACATCTACATCTTGGGTCAGGATGTGCTGCAAGTCCCACGTTATGCAAATGTTTTTCAGGTGACTTGTGTTGTTTCCCCAGACCAGAGAGCTGTGAGTCTCATTTGCATCAGTAGCACATCAGCCCTTTGGCCCTGCCAGCTGGTAGTTCAACTCCACCACACCAGGCAGGAAAGCTGACCTGGCACTTTTGGTCTCCAGAAAAGGTCTTGCTTTGATCCCTGACTCCACATCTATGGGAAATCCACCCACATGGGAAATAGTTTCAGTGATGTTTTCCTACCACAAAAAACATTCTGTTGTCATTAGTGTTGCTTAGGGAAAACCTGGCTTTCAAGCAAAACCTCATCAAACATAGGTCATGAGCTGTGTCAGATGTCTTGGTGCTAACAGGTAGGATACAGTAGGAGACAGTGATGGAAAAAATGCAAGCACCTGCCTCAACAGTATTACTTCCCTCAAATGGGCACACCCTGAGTTCACTAAAAAGAGGCTGTCAGCATACAAACAGCTGACCCTCCTTGTTCTTTAAAGGAAAGCATGATGTGTTTTAAAGAAAATTATTACAAGGGGATCAAGAGCATGATTCTTTCAAGAACAAAAGGCCATGGAGGTAGTAATAGGATTTTGAGTATGTGTAGCTCGACTCTGTGCATAGAACAAGTAGAAAGCATGGTGTGATTACCTTTCATGAGCATATTACCTATACGATCTCATTTCTGTTTTCATGGCAAAGCAATATTCATAACTATAAAATGCACTGAATTCATCAGACTTTCTAAAAAAAAACCAAGTGGCTCCTTTCATTCACCTGTAATATTTATGTTGTTGCTGGTGCTTTTGTTTCTTCCTTTTCTGGTTTTATGTGTGGTCTGTTTCTTGAAGTAACAGCTTATTTTTCTTAAGTGAAGAAAGGTTCTGAAACTCCCACATTTGAAACTCTCTCTAGAACACGCTTTCAAGGCATCTATCCTAAACTTGCAATGCTTTAGACAGTAATTTATATAGCACCCTCAGTCTGGCATTTGAAATAATCACATTATTGTTATTTTATCTTGCAAATTGTGTACTTCATAGCTGTGATTCAGTGAAGAATACCCTGAATTTCATACAAAACTAATATTTCTGTCATTCCTTGTTTAGTGTCACACTGCAAACAGTGACAAAGGATGGAAGCTCTCACCAGAAATGATAACCTCTATATCAAAATGATTGCAACTTTTTCTGTGTTTTCAGGTAAGTGTATGAACCATAGAAATGAAGACATAAATAACATACTGCTTTTAGAAATGTTTATCACTTGTGATGAAAAATTATGTGGAGGTAGAACAGAATATATGAATACAGTTATACTTACTACTCTGTAGCCTCTCAGAATTATGCTCACAGTAAGAACTGAACATATGATTTAAAAAGAGTAGACAAGTAATATTGAGGTATCTCACATATTACAGACTGTAAAGCATATGTCAAGAAATGCATAGAGAAACAGAAGTATTGACAGGTTCATCTCTGATTTACTATTTTAATTATTCAATTTTTATTAATCTTGTAACAGGCAGGTTCTCAAAAATTTGGCAGTCCAATATACCTTATGCATCTCCAACATTTATTTTCATTGTTCATTCTCTCTCTTTTTTTATTTATTTTATTAAAATTCCATCAAAAAAAATACCATTCAAAGTCTATTCCAGTTGATAAGATTTTCTAAGAAAACTTTTCTAAGAGGAAGAATTCCAGCTGCAGCCTATGGAAACTGTCTTTAGATATAGATGGTGATTCTGGTCCTCAAAAGAAAAAAATCAGAAGTTGTGTCACCTTCTTTAGGCAGTTTTCACCCTCTTATTCCTCCTATTTGTCCTTTTCTTGGCATATATTTACTCTATTGATATGTTTTCTTCCATTATACCAAAGCCAGTATTTGAATAAAAAACTCTAAATGGAGTAGACAGAAACACTAGAAGCTGTGTTGAAGAAAGATTGTGACCAGTCATAAATCAAACCATATCTGTTGAAAAGTTCATCAACTCTCAATCAAGGTTAGGAAAAATAAAACTTGTAAGTTAAATAAATGTAGTTTATTTTATTAAAGGCCACACTTTGATATTGATGTGATAGTGATCACAGACAGTAAAGACACTGCAGCTAACTTGGGGAGTACAGTAGGCTTCCAGAACAGAGCAAATGATGTATCAGGTAAACGGGAAGCAAAAAAAGGCTTTCAAGCTAGCACTGTATATAGCACCTGTTAATGACATCAATCCTGAATAAATACTTTTCAGAATAAAGCTGAACTTTAGCTTGTCACTTATTCAAAATACCTCCAAGACACCTGTGCATAAAGCAATATAGTGACATCGGAAGGAAGGAATAGGAAGTGATATCGGCCATGCAATTGACATTTTCCTTCCTCTGGGATGAGGATGAAGTTAGTGCACTTGCAGTGTGGCAGATATTCGATGACACTGTGTAACAAGACATTCCTTAATGCTTGTATGGGCTAGGGTATGTTTCTAGGTGTGCCTTTCTTCTATATTTGACCAATAAAGATGAAAACCAACACAATTCTAACAGTAACTAAAGCTATCAGGCATACGTAGTTAAATACGTAGTTGAATAGGTAGTCGAATATGTTCAATGTATTGGTGACCTGGAAATTTAAAGTTAAGTAAAAAAAAAAAAACAAAACAGTTTCACAGAGACGTTTTCTCTTTATTTTGGAAAATATTATCCAGTTCCCTCTCAGAATAAGTTATGATGGACCAGGAAAGCTCCAGAGGTTTTTTTGAAACCCTGGCACTGAATTAGTCATTGACAAAAAAGAATGAGCTAATTCATTTGTAGAGAGACAGGTGCTGTCTTATGTTGCAACCTTTGATCACAGCTTACACCTTGTGAGTAAAATGTTAACATACTTGTATTTGCAGGTCTTTGCAGGAGTTGTCTGTATCCTTGGGCACCATCATAATATTTTCTTGAATTTCAAAGAAAAATGAGTCTATGTTCTTATTTGCTACCTCATCCACCATTAACTCTGATGGGTTCTGTTGCTTATTTTGTCATGTTTTCTCACTGCAGTCCTGTGGAGTATGTAAGACTAACACCCACTCTGGGGGTGGAGCGTGCCCTTTACAGAGGTCCGTGTCTAGAGCTGACCCAATCCTTTGACAGTGGCACTTTTCAATATTTTGTGCTGCATCTGGAAGGGTTTTAGACACTGTGATTCTGTCACTGCCCTTTTTTTTAATTTTATGTCCATACTCCTCTGCATGTCATATTACTCCACTTCTACCAAGAGACAAGGTATTTGTTTAATACAAACAGGAGATTTGTTTGTCAGTCAGGATATTGTGCATCTTACTGTACTTCTAATACTGTTTCAGCTTTGAGGACACTGCTGTTTTGTCTTCCCTGCTGTTGTTATCACTTAAAATATTAGGTGCCTGGGAGATTGTGACCTGCTGTCACACTGGAATGTCAAATGAGAGAAAGTATTGCTCTCCATTTGTCTAGTGTTTCATTGTGATGCAGGAATTTAGAGTTATCAAAATATATGAAATGTGCAAAGACTTCTATAGTAACCTTTTAAGGCAAACTTTGAAAATCTTCATAAGATTCCACTGAAACAAGATAAGCACACTCCTAATTTGTAGTTCATTTCCTGATAAAACTTTTAATATATTCATTAGTAAGGTTTCCAATTTCCTTCAAGTTATAATAACCAAAATGTTTCCAGATTAATTTGTCTTTCACATCAAGCAGCTTATTTTCATTGCATAGATGCAATGGATTATCTCTACCAAAGTATTTTTCAGTTCTCACAATCTCACTAGTAAATTTAAGACAAGAAGGAAGATAAATTTTAAGCTAAGCAGGAGACAATACAAATTACATACATTCAGAAGTTTAGGATGCAGTCCACAGACAAGATTAGTTCCTTCTTCTATTTGCTGT
This sequence comes from Vireo altiloquus, assembly GCA_013396875.1. Lineage (NCBI taxonomy): Eukaryota > Metazoa > Chordata > Aves > Passeriformes > Vireonidae > Vireo > Vireo altiloquus. The sequence continues at coordinate 1,062,984 of VZRF01005942.1, read as the reverse complement.
AACCGTTTAATAAGAATAATTTATTTTCCCAGGAAACATAATAAGGATTAGTGGTACACATACCCTGCTCTCCTATTAGCTACTGAAATTTCAGGGCAAAGTCTGAAAGAAATGTCTTCTTGCTGAGAAAAAGACCATTTCACATTTAGTTGCAAGTAGTAATAATCCACAGCAAATGAAACATGCATGTAAAATGGTGCTTTCTGGATGAAAATAATTGCAGTATCACAAGTGCTAAAGGTACCTTTAGATTAGATACTACCAAAACTGGGAAAAGTAATGTTTACTTCTTCTGATATTGAATTTTGCTCTTAAAAAGTCAACCAGAATTTGAAATTTCTTAATCATGCCACAAGGCACATAAATTAATTGAAAGCATAATGATAAGCTATCACTTTATTTAATGGCTGATGTGATAGTGAAATATGCTGGATCATTTATGCACATTTTCAAACCGAAGGCTGCTGGTCCCTCCACCATTCTATGACTTCTGCTTCCACATTCTGCCTTGAAGTAAATGCATAAATGAGTAAGTTGTCTTCCAATAAAATAGATTTAAAAACTGTATCTGTTAGGAATGTTTATTTCTTTTCTTGTTTAGTAATAAAAATTATCTATTAATTGGAAGAGAGGTAATGTTATTAGTTAAAAAACCTTCTGTGGAAATTGTTATTTGGGCACTTCTGGAAAAGGGTATTTTTGATTTTTGATGCAGTGGCTCATTACTCTTTCTATAGAACAGTTAAAGTATTGTCTGTTAGTTCTGTTTGATTCCTGGTTCATTGACCTGATACACAGAGTAGTTTGGATCTCATTGTATTTATCCTGGAGTCACAAAACAACATTAAGGACTTGTTTCTGCTGTCAGTAAAACAAAGTTGTGTGCCCTGATGGAGTTGCTTCAGCACAATCACGCAAAAATTATCTGCTTCTCCACGAGCAAAACTAAGTTTGTAGAATAAAGATTTTTTATAATTTTAGATGGAAAAAAATGACTGTGCCTACACAAAAGTTTAGTTATTAAATTTCAAGATCTTAGCTACTGAATGACTGTGAAATGCAAGTGGACCATTCTGTGCATTTGTATGAACTCCACAAAACCACCCTATTGAAGCAAAACCTGCAGATCAGTGCTGTTCTGTAATTTATGCTGTGTGCTCATTTATCTGATTAGTTAAATTAATGCCAGTGGGACTTATAGCTTTAATATATTCCATGTTTCAGACACAATTACACAGAAAATACACAAATTATTTTACATTCCATTTTTAATCTATTGTTCAACCAAAACCAATGTATATTGATCCTGGAAAATCTGTTCAGAATAACATTTTCTTCAGGCCACTATGAAATGGGAATATGTTTATATATCATATACTAATCTTTTTATATATATATATATAAAAAAACCATATGTTTATGTATATATGCAATGTGCTTTTAAAGGGAATTCTCATGTACTGCTTTTTCAAATGCACAGTGTTATGCCTAAGTTATTAGGCATAGATATTTCTAAGTATTTGAAACTTTTTTTTTCTGTATTGAAAATTAAACTTTTCAAAGGCTTCTTGAAAAGAAACAGTCAAAATATTGCTTTTCAGATAAAACAGATTTTCTTTCTCTTTTAGGAAATCCACCCTAGACCTGAAAGTCTATCTTGTTTAAAATTGATCTAATCAATCTATTTTCAGAAGAAAACTTAAATTTTATGAGATATTAGCTAACAAAATAGAACTAAAACTGTTTTATTTATATTTTTTTGCAGGTTTCACTGCATTATCTGCTTCATCTATATGTTTAAAAGTAGGCATATGTTAATTTATAGGTTTGACTTTGATGTGCTTGTGGCATAGTCAAAAAAGGAAATTTCACACTAAATATCACACATACCAAACACATAATACCATACTATACTAAAGCAACCATCAGATAATACTGCAGACATATAATTTCTGGGAAACACTAAGTATGTTTTATCAAATGCTTTGAGAATAGAAAGTCACTGTCATACATTTGCCAGTTAAGCTCTAGTTTAAATATTGGCATTGTAATAGAAAGAGATTCAGTTAATTTAGGACCCACCACAGCTCCCTTAAGCTATGTTATAAAAATACATCTGCTGTGAGCATAAAAGCACAAGGAGCCATCCAGGCTAAGTCAGGAAACGTAACATTTAATAATCAGCTGCATGTGAAGACCCATTGACTTGATGAATGGTAAGTACTGTACGGAGTGAAAAAGTGTTACAGAACATCCATCACAGGTATAATAACAAAGAGAACCATCCCTGTCTGGTTTTTTTTAATTCTTTGGAGGGGTTCATTAACATGATAGATATATATGTGATTTTCTCTTTCTCTTTGCATAGTTGTTTCTAACCTCACACAATGATGGGAATTAGATGTGAAGATTGTAGATTGGCATTTATTTCTTTGATTTGTAAGTGTTTATAAGGCAATAGTACATATATTCACTAGGCTACTGCTTTCCAAATTCTCCATTGATTTGTCTTCTGTTATTTCAAAGTCACCTTTATTAAGATACGCATCTGCTACATTCTCCTGTCAGAGACAGGATACCAGGCTGAATAGACTTTCAGCTTAATCCAGTCTAGCTGTCATAAAGTCTTACAAACTGTAAGTTCCAGAAATGAAAGTGATCAAAATTATTAGTGGAGACTCAAAAATATAATACAATCATACAAAATAATTACTATCAGGACTCCTTTACTTTACAAACATATAAAATGCACTTACTTTGAGGGTGAGAAGAGGGAAAAAATCCTTCCATTAGAAAATATAGTCACAAAGCTTTGAACAAATAAATTCACACACTGCAGAGTACACACACACCCGCATGCAGGCAGGCATGCACGTATGTACACACACAGGTGCACCCATACACGCATACATACACACATGCTTAGAGTTTACACTGCATTCTTCTGATGCCATGGTTATTATTTTATTTTACACCCACCTTTACTGCACATTCTAAACAAACAATAGACAACAGTGTAAGGACTTTTTTCCTTAAAACTGCAACAAAACAAGTCTCAACATTTGCAAAACATTCCTTTATTATTAGAAATAAATTATTTTGTATAAAAATTAGCATGCGTGGACCATTGCATTTATTTTAGCATAACCCAGGACTTAATTCAGTCAGCCGTCACAAGAAACAAACTCATCTTCTTTTACAAGTTGAACAATGTAGGACAGGAAAGGAAATTGTCACAATCACAAAAAAGTACTTACAAATATAACATCAGACATGATTTATTTCAACAGCATTTTTTTTTTCACAAGCTAACATTTGTTTTCCTTTTGTGATTTGCTTCCTTTTGTGAGTGAACAGTTCAGAAGCTTGACACTCTATGTTATAAAACTGGACTTTTCCTTCCCCTGTCTCATTTTGCCTTTTGCTCTTGTTTAATCCTTGTTCCTTAGGAGACTGACTATCGATTTGAATGTAGTACTGATATTTTCAAGACTGAATTCTGGTGGTGGTTAAGTCTATGTTTGCAAGATCCAGTCCTGCAGGTCTTCCAGTGAATTTCATCCCTGCTCAGTTTGCCTGATTGCTGTAACTGACATAAGTTGTCTTGGTAGAGGAGGCTGTAAATCAAAAAAACCAAAAACAAACAACAACAAAAAAAAACACAGTTCAGGATTTTTAGACTCAAGAGAGGAGAAAAAAAAAAACATATTTAGCATTTGAACTCAGACAGTGTCCTACTATATTTCCAAAAAATATGGTCCATGTTCATGGAATAAAGAATGTTTAAGGATGTATATAAGCAGTGAGTAAACTGGATCTCAAGTTCTGTGTTCTTCATGACCACTTGTTTGTGACTTGGGAAAGCAGAGGTCAATAGAAGGGAACAATGATGAGTAGTTTCAGCATACCCACAACAGAATTTCTACATCTGATACTATTTTTTCTGAATTCCATACTGACGTTTTTTACTTTAGAGATTGGATTTGTCTTTGTCTTCTACTGGTTGAAGACAAATTTGCAGCTGGTGGTGGTTTGTCCATCTAGGAGACTTATGTTCCTTGAAAGGAACAAAGCCTAACATAGGAAACATTTCTCCAAATTAGAGAAACAGAGCAGATAGTCCCTACAGAACATATTATCTGAAGAAAATTATGGTCTCCTTATGTTGATGGCCAGCTGGTCATGTGTCCTTTTTATCAAAGCTGGTACCCCTTTTTCAGAATAAGACAATATGCTGAGAGAATTAAACAGCTCTACTATTGCAAAAGTGAACAACTATGAATTTTTATGAAAGTTTGTTTCAGGTTCTAGCCCTTACATCTTTGCTATTAAAAATATAAAAAATATATATCAAGGTTAATGTAATGGTTGGAGGAGGGAAGTGGTGTTATCAGGTCTCGTAGTTAGTTCTCTAATTTTAAATCAATTGGGTACATGGAAAATCAGACTGCTGAGGGACTGAGTATCTCTTTTCCTCAATAACAAGGTCTGTGTTACAATGCACAAAGAGGAATTTGATTTTCCAAATATGTTTCATATTCCGTCTGCTACAGACATGTTCTGCTTATGATAGTGAAGATTGCAACTTGCAAGATGAAAATAATGGGATGGCAAAAGAGTTGCCTGGTCAATAGATTCAAATTTTTTATTTCCATACCTTTCTTCATTTTTTTCCTTTTTTTTATATAGAGTCTGGTGAGAACAGCTGAGATAGACAGGAAAAGCATTTTTCATGCTAACTCCTAAATTCAGGCCAACAATCTGATGATTTTTTGAAGAACTTACTACAGAAGCTGAGAAATGACAGTTTCTCTCTTCTTAATCATCAAAGATTAAACTAAATAAAGGATCACTAAAAATGACGCAAATTAATAGTGGTTAGTTTAAATAACTAAGTTTACTTTTTGATTTTTGTCCTGTTTTCTTAGATTTTCTGAGCAACTTGAATCTAATACTGCATCTGCCATTTTTTAAAGACACAACAGAAACACACCACTTTAATTTGTATATCACTGTCTTTTCCCTTAAGAATGTATATATAAGAATGAATAATGAAAAGAAAGCTGCAAAATGTAATATTCTTACTTTCATTTGCACAGGAAACTCCAGTACTTTGTGTCTGGAAAAAGCTAATTCATGAAAGGACTGCTTTTGGCACACAAAGCAAGTCTTTCTCATAGACGATCACAGTATTCAAGCACCTACATGAAATAGCTTTATTTGCATGTTTTGGGACACTTGAAGCAAATATAGCCTCATTTACATCTTTCAGATCTTTCAGATGGGATGTACTGCTCCAGTCTGAACTCTCTCATGCTCCCACAGCTGGATTTCTGAGAGGATTCTATTTTTTCTTTCGGCCTGCTAAGTTCCTATGCAAAATAAAGCAGGATTGATGAAATGGCACCAAGTTCTTCAATCATAGAAGGATTTTTTCCCAGCTAATAAATAACAGATAAATGCACATCTGCAAACTCTGGACACTTGGGAACAAAAGGACAGAAAGATCAGAACTTATTTTTTTCCCCTTTCTCTGAAAGAAGGGTCAGATACATGATCAGGTTAAGTTACCCTACCACATTATCCTGTGTGAGCTGAGTTCTGTGATAACTTTACAAATGCATATTTTTAGCCCACAGCAATGTAACATAATCAGATTTATCACAACTCAGTAAGCTGAATTATGTGAGGATGTTTGCAAGAAACTCAAAATACAAATAAATTAGTTACTATACCTCAGCTGATATAATTTGTTAAATTGCTGTAACTTTGCTATGTATCTGAGAATTTACCAGTTTTGATAAAATTAATCTAGAACTGATCAAGAAACAAAAAATTACCTAGTTGAGTTCTGAGTGTTGTTACTATAAAAAAAGATAGCACAGGAATTTAATTTAGACAGTAGTTGGAAATCTATTAAAACTAATCTCCAAACAATGTTTGGGTCTTTTTACTTGATAAATATTGCATGTGTCTTCATAGTTATGTGGAATAAGTCTAGAGTTCATATTTGGGGATCTGAAAGCTTTGGCAGCTGGCGTCCTGCTCTTTAAGACTGTGAGCATTTCACAATAATAACATGAACCACATTTGGCAAGCCCAGATGGCCAGAAACAGTAACGGACTTGGTTTAAAATATTTCTGGGAACGAACACTTTTTTACAGTTGCAGCCACTACTTTGCTGCTGGAATGAAACAAAAAGAAGAAGAAAATAAAAGAGGACCTAAAGCAGTTTAGAATCATTACTATGATCTGACCTATATTCATTTAATGTACCTGTCGTTGCCTTCTGCAATCTCACCTGAATAGGGGTTTTCCATCCTGTTTCCCAGAAACAATTTGTTTTCCACTGAATATGGACCTATTTCCACAAATAAACCCATGAACGTATCCATGTGGCAGCCAACATAGAATAACGCGTGTTACATGGAACAGGACCAACTACATGGAGCAGATTTGTCTCTGGACGGGAAGCGAAAGGGATTACGTGACTTTCTCATCCTACTTCTCACCTAGTTATGAGCACTGCTGTCCTGGGGTGATGCTATGAGGCCTTTATTGCCTAGCGCCCCAGGCTGCTGTATGTTTAAGGTGGACCCGGGTGCGGGCCGGTCCAAGGGCTCGGTCTCACGGCTCTGGCTCCTGCTGGGCTCTGCAGGGAGTGCACCAGCGACGCTGCACGGCTCCTTTGGTGGTTTTGTTTTTTTTCTTCCCTCCCCCTGGCCTCCCTACCCTCCTTCCCTTCTGTCGGGCCCGGGAGCCTGCGGGGTGGCCCCGGCTGGGCCGAGCCCCGAGGAAGGCCAGGCCAGTGAGCGAAGGGACACAGAAATCCACCGGCTTCGCCTGCTGCCAGGAGGAGGACCGGCGCCGGAGAAGCAATAGGTTTTTCCACCTGTTCTCCAGTTTTGCCTGCAGCGAGGAGGAGGACCAGTGCCGGAGAACCGACAGGTTTTTTTTTCCATCTGCTCTTCTCCAGGCTGCTGTGTGGACTCTCCTTCCCCTTCCCTTTCCCGGACACTGGCGGGACCATTTGGCAGCCGTTTGTGTATTTTCCTCCTCCGGGCGTTTATTGTGAGTTTTTCTGTTCTGCTGTGGGTGGGTGTGTCGGTGTGTGGGTAGGGGATAAGTTTCTGGGGTTAACATCTCACTGTTTTACCCAATCCTTTTCAGCTCCTAGCGGGCACCGCCCCCCTCCCCTTTTTTCTTTTTTTCCCCTGTTTTGTTTTGTGCTAATAAACAGCTCGTTTTTTTCACTTTCATCTGCAGTGAAATTTGTCTCATTGGCAGAGGAAAGGGAGAGGCCCTTTTTCCTTTGGACGAGGCGCTCATTCCAGAGCATCTTCTCCTAAAATTTTGTCTCCAAAACCGAGACAAGTGCTATCATTACTAGTATTTGTGCTTGGCACATGGGGGGAAACACTCACTGCTCACTTCTGGTATACTAGAAGAAGACTGGTATTTTGCAGTCAGTTTCATATACTATCACTGGAAAGAGAGATCTACCTCACGTGGAGTCAGTGCAAGAAGAAATTTTGTGTTGTCTACTAGTTGTTACTAGTGACCTAGTGAAAAGGACTTTTGTGGCATTGTGCACCTATAATTCACAGGAACCTTCAAAAGTTTTGACAGTAACTATTTCAGGGAAGAGAGAAAGACATCTTGAGGCCTAGAACTCAATTACATAGGGAGAGCTTTCTGGAGTGTAAATGACTTGACTGAATTTTTTGCCTATGAAGCATTATGATGGATAAAAGCCTAGTCAGGATATACTCCTAATGAGCTCAGAATTATATAGATGTGTTACTGTTAAAATTATGTTTAGAGCACAGTAAATAAGCATTACCCTGCATACACTACCAGAGAAGGAGACTTGCTTCCAGTAGCATCTGTTTCTAGGAATTATGCATAATCATAGTTTAAGGAATACCAGTCACAGAATTTCTTAATTAAGTACAGCAGATAAACATCAGATATCCAACACTTTTTTATTAACACTTTTTCTCACCCTACTGTGAAAACCCTCCTTTATCCTCTCCTCAGAAGTTTATAATTTTGCACACTCAGCAAAATCCACCTCTGTTTTCCTTCTGAGTTTTCTTTTGGTGACTTCTGAAGACTTGAAAAATTATTGAGTCTTTAATATTCCTATTCTATTATTGGATCCACAAAAAATTTCTATGCCTTTCTTGTTTGTCCTTCGTTACATGTCACAATCTGAAGCTGTATAAACCCATAGCTCACTCTAGCAGTTTTACACATTTTGAAGGGTTGTGAGTCTTTCCAGTGAAAGTTTGTACTCAGTATCCTCCATGCATCAGCAACTATAGTATGGTAAACTTATGGGATACTTTTATATAGTCTTCAATTTGTCAAACTCAGACAGAGTTCAGTGGGGGGTTGCATTTTTCAGAACTAAGTACAATATTTTAATGCAAACTTGGTACTGCCTTGTCTCAGTGTGTTTAAACAAAATAGTACTATTTAATCACCTATCAATATCATCAGAAAGTAATAAAAATTAAAAATAAACCATGCCATTTGCAGTAAAATGGCTGAAAAACTTAGCTGTCACAGCTGCTGCCCATCTAATGTGACATCTAACTTCTCAATTGAAAACAATTCTCCATTGTAAGGTTAATGTCTCTACTCATAATTGATTGTTATTGTTATTACGAAGTCCAGTTTATAAGATGATATGTCATGTGGTGGAATGGAAGCTGTAACCACTGCTTTCTTCTATACCAGAGCAACTTAGAGATGTAGCAAGATTCAAGAACTTTCCTGACATGGGAAAGAATTTTTTTCCCATTATAAACCTATGATATATCAGAACACATAATGATTAAGCTTCATATGAATTATCATGGTTTTATACCAAGATGAGTAAGACCACAACAAAAATCTGGATGGGAAGCATTATTCTGGGAAGTGTTAGTCATGAGTTGTGATAAAAGAACAATCCAAAAATATTAAGGTAGAAAGATAAAAAGCATTATTTTCACTTCCGTATCTGACTTCAAAATAAAAACAATGTTAGCTGTTTTCATTATAGTTTTTTTCAACAGCCTTTGAGTTTTGAATATACAATGATGACCATAAATACACCTCATGAGCTGTCAGGACATACCACTGGCATAGCAATGTACAACACATCAAAACAGCACTAGCTAAAACAAATAATTTTTAGAAGATGTGGCTTTTCAAATCTGCTTGTGCTTTTGTTTTTCCTACTAGCCTCCTGTGAAAATAAATTTTTGGAAACAACTCTAGACATTCCTGCATTCAGCAGTACATGAATTCTGACACATCTCTGGATTCATGCAGAACAAGCAACAAAAAAAATTAAGTTTATTGTTAAAAGAAAGTGCATTCTTGTGAACGTACATCTATTAAGATGTGCTGCCACTCTTGACAAGGTCTACAGATGACTTACTGTTGGTTTCAAGACTTTCACACAGTTCAGTCTTGACTTCACCATTTGGTCTGTCGTTCCCTTTTTGTGTCAGTTTGCTTTGCATTGTAGCAGCTGTCACTACAGCCTTGAAGCTCCGCTTCCGTTTTTGAACATTCTGCTCTGGATGAAAAATGATAATATAAACCTTGGGCATGTAGAGCATGCCCAGAGACACAGAAGCACTTAAACTCATGGAGATAGTAAGTGTAGTTGTCTGGATGTACATCTGGGGAAGGAAAGAAACAACAACATAAAAATCATTGTTATATTGATTTAATATAAGAAGGAAGACAAAGTAATTATCTTAAAAGTACTAGCTGTACAGGGAACATACGTAAAAAAGGACCCTTGCCTTCAGTTGCTTTTAATTATAGCCAAGTTTGGCTGTTTCCTGTTGGGTTTATAACCTTAAGAGTAGGTGGAAGAAACAACATAATATAATTCATAATTCATGAAGCTTCATTCTCATAAAAGTAACAAAGATGCTGAAGAAAACACATTTTTAGAAAAAAAACAGTATGTCTGGACAAGAAAACATGAACGACAGTAGAGTTAGCCTTGTGTCATCTATTTTAACAGACAGAAGCCTCTACACCAATATGCCACATGGTGATTCAACAGTGTGTGCAGCATGGCTCAATTGACAGCAGCATAATGCAGAATCTAATGAAATCTTTTATATAGTCTGTGAGTTTCAAGCTGGAAAAAAAAAAAATAGTTTTTCATAGTGATGCTTGAATATTCCTGAGTGTGTTGGGGGATTGTTTTTTTTTGTTTGTTTGTTTTCCATCCTACTTTTGAATTCGAATCACAGTGCTCTGTTGGCACACCATAAAGTTATGAATATGTTATGGTCCTAACTAAGAAATCAGAAAATTGAGGAACCATGAAATTACCTCACAGAAGACCTCAGTTCCCCATAGATACAAAGGGAAAATCTAGCACGTCAGAGCAAGTCTGTCTATTTTTTGTTATCACCTACAAAAAGAAGGTAATTCTGGTGTTCCATAGTGCCATAAAAGAAAATGACAATGATCACTCAATAAAAACAGCACACAGAAGTTTCTATTTGAAGAAGTATTCAGCTAGTGTATTAGTAATACTAATTGTAGTTCTGCCCAACATTTATTTTTTCTTAGGAAATTCTTTTTTATTAGCCATATTATGAACAAAAAATTATTTTACAGCTCTGTGTTAAGTAGGAAATCTCTCAGTAATCATTGTTACACTGAAAAAGATACTGAAGTAAAACCTGCTCAGTGCCTTGGCAGATGATTCAGTGACGTTGTCAGGCACGATTTTAAGCACTGGCCAACACTATCACATTAACCTGAAGATAAGGTGGTTAAGTCTGTCTGCAATGTCAGCTTCAGATCATCATTTTTTATGAAGTACCCTTGGGTGACTTGGCTCTTGGCAGAAAAGCAGAGATATAATAAACTGTTGTGCACTATTATAGTTGAACATTTTTAATGTCTTTCAGCCTACAAACTTTTTCCATTAGATACTTTCTTCTTAGAGATCACAAATAAACTGTGTTCTCTCACTTAAAGCAATCTTAAAGAAAAAAAAACAAACATGGAACCACCTTATAAAGTAACTGTATAATTGAACAGAAATACAAATACTATGCCAAATACTACCATAACAGGAAGGATAGTCCAATTTACTCTTCAAGAAAACACTAACAATTCTTCAAAATCTGTAAAAATCTCAAGCTGTTTTCAGGGACAGCACCAGCCTGAAAAGACAATCAGGACTGTCATTCTGTTGTGCTGAGGAATGTTATAGGAGCAACACCTTCCTTCACGTCAATCACACATCAATTCAATACTTGAGGAAATATATTCTTTTCTCACACCAGTGAAATAATTCCATTCCTTTCAATCTCCAAAATGACAGCGGTGTGCCTGAAAGCAGAGCTATATTGTGCATGAACATTTCTAATGAAAACATTACATGGTCATGCTAATATACAGGTTTTTTCAGACTTCTGTGGAAGGACCTTTGTGCAGATGCATGTTCACATGCAGACAGCACCAAAACCTCTGTCTCTCCCTGAACCAAATTGACTGATCTCCAAACAAACTAGTACAGCAGTGACTTTTAGGGTTAAGCATTGCATTAAGTGGCATCCAAAAGCAAAAGTATTTTGGTTTCGAAAGATGAATATATTTCCTAATGGGACTTTCAAAACTGAAATCATTGCAAGCAATAAATTTTAAAAACTGTACCGTGTATGAAAGTTTCATTAAACACAAAAATTCTTTTTGAAGCCTTACCATTTTTTAAAATCCAAGTCATAGCACCTCAGTGCCTACCTCACTCATGCATTCTGTAACAATGCCTGGCGTGTAAATATGTTTTGGGCTTTTTATTTCTTATCAAGTACCCAAATTCTAAGACTTGATTTTCTCTCATGGTTCAGTATAAGAGTGACATGACAAAAAGGATAAAGCTCCAAATCTTATAGGATAAAATACGTGCATTAATTTAATAGTACCATTAACAAATCTATACATTATAGTGGATCGCAATGATCTTTTTTTGCAGTAAGAGGTGCCACAGTGCCAAGATCTTACAAATACTAAAGAGGTTTCTCTTAGTATGTCAGTGTCAGCTTGAAGGTTTACAATCAACTAATCTTCATAAGTGAAACAACTCTAAATCTAATAATAATCCACTGAAATAATAAGAGCCCATGGATTTCAACACAGGTAGTTTTCATGAGCTATGTCATTACATCTAATCTATTTTCTGTGGATTTAACTGATGACCAGCACAACAGCCTATTTTTAAAAATCCAAATCACAGTTAGTTTCATGTTGCCGATTACAGTTCATATGCAATGGGGTTTATTTCTAATGATTGCTCTGTTTCTGAACCAGCCACGATAATTATTGAAATATTAACACAAGGGCAAGCTGGGAGGTTTTGGACAGAACAGTTTTCAAATAGTGAATATAGTCTTTAAAGGGCTTCAGACTCAGGGATCCTGTTTTTCATGGATCACCCTTACTACTTATTCTTTAATGAAGCCAGTGAGAAAGAGGGGCTTCAAGACACTTGCCAGACCTTGAGGGAAAGGCTTTGAACGTATATTAGTGTACACATTGTGTGTATGTGTACATCAGTCTGACTTCACAGGCTAATGCAATTGCATACTCCGCTGGAGGCTGAGTTGTCCCTGAGAGTCTGAATCTGATTCCTTTTCCTACTGTAATCATAGAATAGTTTGGGTTGGAAGCAACTTTTAAAGGTCCACTAGTTCAGCCCCCCTGAAGTAAGGAGGGAAATCTTTAATAGATCAGGCTACTCAGAGCCCCAGACAACCTGACCTTGGATGTTTTGAGGCATGGGACATTTACCACCTCTCTGGGTAAACTGTTCCACCAGTGAAGGTTGCTTCACCACCTTCATCATAAAAAAATCCTTAATACTACTCTGAATCAACCCTCTTTTAGTTTAAAACCATCACCCCTTGTCCTATCGCAACAAGCTCTACTATTAAGTGATCATTTGCAGGCTGAGAGTCTATTTATAGGACGAAATATCTCTTGCATCTAATGTTTCCTGTCTTTGGAATCCCCATTCTTGTAGCCTGATAAAGCCCAAGTTACTACACACTTGGTTTGACTTTTGTCTGACTCTTACCTTGTTTTATTCCTGACAAGAGGACAATGATGTTTTATGGCTGTGCATTCTGGGTACTTTTATTGTTCTGGGAACATAACTACCTGTAACTTTTACAGAATTAGCTGCTCTAAAAATCAAGGAGCAACAAAAGTAGTTCAGTTTAATAAGATATGAGGTCTGAATAATTTTTCATGTGTTTCACAGTGGTAGCTCACTCAAAGTTACAGGAGAATAAAGGTCCCTTTTTTACTATGATTCATAGTTACACAGAAACGAATTTCAGCACTCACACTAAAATCCCTTCTCAACTACAAACTTTTTGTCCCATAATGCCTTTCATAAATGTAACAAAGACTGCTATATCTATTCTCCTTGTTCTTGACAGTCAGAGGATATGTTGGAAAACTAAAATTGTGGTAGCACAAGAAAAAAACCCTTCAATCTATGGGGAAAACTTGAGGCCTAAATAACTTCATGTCTCCATCCTCCACTCCAGCCCCACCCCAGAACTGAGACAAGACTCCTTATGTACAATTTTAACCTCCACAATTGACAAAAGATTCCTCACAATAGACAGTCTCTCATATAAAAGATTTAGATCCCCACTCACACACATGATCTCTCTATCCCACAAGTGACCTGGACCCTTTTCTCATCAGAGGGATCCTACAAGCTTGGTAATACAGCCTTCAGATGGTCCCAACTCAGCAGCTAAAATCAATAATGGCCACTGATTCTAGGACTATGTATCCCATTCTTTCTACTTTGAAACTTAAAATGTTACATAGGAAAGACTGGGCCAATGAGACCTGCTATTTTATTAAAACACAGATACTCTGATGAGTTCTCCAGTTTGAAGTTCTTGAAATTGAATTGCCTTCTTGGTAACCTGAAAAATTTCTGTGCATCAAAGCAGGAATGTGCACTGAATCGTCCCAGTGCAGGCAGCTGAATGACTGCCTCTTAGCTAGGCTTCACTGCTTGAAAATAAAATATCCCCCAAGTCCCCAGTACCACCCCATCAGTTTGGTGCTTGCTGAGGCAAAGTTCAACACAAAGCAACTACTTTCACTAAAGGAAAAAAAAAATCTTGTTAATGTCACAACCTTGTTCAGATTGCTTCCTTGTTTTGAGTCCTCCCCTATTTCGCATGTAAGATAATATTCAGGGTCTCTCCAGAATTGTTGCTTTGCTCATGCTATTTGTTTTTCTATTCTACTCAGTTTTAATAAGTCAAATATAGTCAAACAGACTCTTACCCAGTCTTTTCCCTAATCTGGTTTTAATAGTATATCCTAGAAGGGCAGGACATATGGCTATTGTGATGCCTTGAGTAAATCTAATCTGTTTTCCACTTTGGCACAAGCTCTCTAATTCCTGGTAGTTATAACACAGATAAAAAATTCCTACAGTGAGTGAAGTGCTAAACCTAAATAGAGGGAAATCTTGGTACATCTCACACTGTGAGTGCCTATCTTAGACTCAACTCAGCTACTTGCAGTCCAAAGAGAAGTGGATGTTTGAAAAGACACAGCTGGTCTAACAACTCTCATTGGCTAATTCTATATAATTTGCCCTTTAGAAGCCTCTTTCTCCACAGGATAGAGCAACAGCCTTGATATCAAACACTGGAGTTTGAACTATCCTGCTGAGACAAACACAGGCACTCTTGAACATGTCCCACATTGGTAGTTCACAGAGCAGAAGACTCTGTGAATTATGATTTAAGTTTTTCTTTATCCTTGTTATCAAATTCTTTATGTCTCTTATGTGAATCTTCTCAGCTGCTTCAGCCAGTTTCACAGTATAAGGCCAGAACTGCAGCAAGCTTCGTTTCCCAATAGTTTTTTTTTTATCTCATTCCCTCCTTCTACTCTTCCCTTCATTCTCAGCTGCTAGAAGCCTTCAGCACATCACTTCTATCCAGGAGATAAATGATACATCATAAAATGAAGACACATATCATCTATCTACAGGCATCCCTCATATTGGGAAAGACATCAAAATGGGCCTTCTTTCTTTGTGGTGGAGACAACATGAGTCTTTTTATTCCCAGGAAAACACTGAAAGCATTCATAGCCATCTTCCCTGTGCTGCAGAACATAGAAGGCTTAGAAAAAAGACAGTGCCTTTCTCCTTTTAAAGTAATGCATATGCCATACACTACAATTGCTTTCGTGTGTGCTGCTGCTTGCTGAAGAGTTGACTGGCTGACAGAAATTGTTTCACAGTCATGTTCACAAATTAGAAAGAAATGCCATGAAATGCATTCCACACCAAAAAGCAACGAGGAAAACACTGGATATAGGCAAATATATATGAAATACATCTGAAACCAGGAGAATGTAAACAGGGAGGTAACAATGCTGGCAAGGTGCCAAAAACTAACCAAAGGATTCATGCTTCTCTGCAGAACCCCATAAGCTGACACCTACAGGTTTTTATTGCTTTCAGTGCAAAACATACTTTTCTATCTTGACCTGTGGGAAGAAAAATTTTGAAGGAAAACATAACAGATACAAGTCAGTGATTGTTTAACTTATAACAAGATTATTTTCCAGGTATAAGATAAACCTCACTGTATGAGTCTTCCTCAAACATTTGTTCAGTTAGAAAACCTGAGAAGCTATATTACTTACATATCTTTTTGTCTTTTAAAAACAGTCCTTAGCAAACTAGCAATTAAAATGAGGCTTAAAGAAGAAAAGTGAAAGCCTTCTCACAAACATGAAAGTACAACATTCATTAGATTATTATCTCAAGAAGTAAATGTATGCTATGATTCTTCACACAGTAGAAGAAAACAAATCCTGAGAAAACATATAATCTTTATTTTTATTCTTAAATTTCTGCTGCTTTCAGAAAGTTATGAACAAAGAAAACTCTAATAATTGATTTCAAATTAAATGTGTGCCACATTAAATAAGTATGAATTTTCATTAAAACTTGGATGTGAGAGGAGCTATAAAGCTTGGATTCTTGGTGGAACATGTATACACGTGCATTTCAGAAACTGAATGATGGTAACTATTTCCCTTCAGATTTTCCACTTAAGTCTAATTTTGACCTTACCTGCATTATTTATAAGTATTCCCTTTCTAGGCATAAATTATTTTATTCAAAGAAAGGAATGGCCTTACTTGGTGGTTTTTTAGCATTGTAATTATTATTTTAAGTTAAATAGATGCAGAGAACTAAGAGTTGTGAATGGCAAAGTTTGCATTGCATGGCCTTCCCTCCAAAGTGTTATTTCACCACAGGCTCACCTTAGTTCACTCAAACATTTCCCAGTGATTTCTCAATGCCTGATTTTAGCACAAAAGTAGACTAGGACAGCTGTATCCCAAAAAAAGGGAAGGGGAGGGGGAGAGGGAGGAGGATGGGAGGGAAGGGTGCAAGGAGATTTTTTTTTGAGGTCTTTCAATTTTTAAAGGGGGGGTGAGGGAGGGTGGGGCTGATGGGGGTGTGATTGTAAGAGAGACAGAGACTTTTTACCAAGGTCTGTAGTGACAGGACAAGGGAAACAGTCTTATCTTGAAAGAAGGTAGATTTAGACTGACCATAAAGAATTTGTTGCAATGAGGGTGAGACACTGGCACAGGTTGCCCAGAGAAGTTGTAACTCTGCCATACCTGGAAGTGTTCAAGACCAGAATGGGTGGAGCCCTGAGCAACCTGGCCTAGTGAAATGTGTCCCTGCCCATGGCAGGGGGGTTGGAACTACATGATCTTTACAGGTGACTTCCAACCAAACTTTTCTATGATTCCATGATTCATAGCAACATGGTTCTTTCTTAACATGGCAGATAATAATGTCAGTTGTCATTTCTATTGGTAAATGAAATCTCTTACCATAACACTATATAAAACCAGATTTTTTGATTGGTTTAATTCCTTGTTTTTTCTACTCTTCCCTTTGCTTGTTTCAATATTCCAGCTTCAGATGCTTTAGCTCCTCCAAAATTGCTAATTTCAAAAAGCATTCTGTTGATGTTTAACCCCTGTAGATAGTTTTACAGATAACATCACACAACATTAGCATCAGACATTATGCTGGTTTTTGGCAAAACTTGGAGAAGATTAGACAAACAAGTGTTGCATTATCAAACATTCTGCTCATTGGAAATAAGCAATTTTGAAGGGAAATAAATGTTTAGCTTTACTTCATCTGCAACATTTATCACAATGTTTTATATTAAATCAGTAATAAACTAAAGTCTGATTCTTCAGTGTGATCCATCCTTAGGATATACATATCATGGAAAATCCTAAGTACTCCCTTGCAGATTCTCAAAGTAATCTAAAATATGAGTATGTAAATAGCTTTTTTTTCTTCTCCTAAGTTCTCATAATATAATTAATTTTTCTTCTCATATATCACACTATCATATAGCTAGCATATACCACAGCACACAATTTGTTGCAGTATTATGATTTTTAAAGTCCACGTGAGCCATAACTTTCATCAGCCTTACTACAAATAGAGCCACAGTTTTCAGTAATTGACCAAAGACTAATCTCTATCATGTCTGTTGTAATGTGTATGTCAGTCCTGATATTCGGGAATGATGAGCTCCAAAAGATCAAATATAAATTTAGTACTGATGTTTTGAAAAGCTAAGCTACAATACCTCCAAATACAAGTAAAACAACCCCATAAAGACATAATGGAAAAAGACTCTACTTCATGGAAAAACTGAGAAATGAGATTAATTAAAAGTAATTCTCAGTTATACATTAATTGAATCTTCAACATAATGTACAAGTAGGATTTTTATGGTATATTGTGTTGCATTTAAGATCTTCTTATTGACAAAATGCTAAGCAAAGAATTTATTGTTTATCTAAGTGAAATCTTAACAGCCTACTCAAAATCATGGCAAATCTTGTTATTAATCCAGTTACAATTATCCTAGCTTTTACTTTCAATATTATTTTATTATTACAGCAAAATCTCATTAATAATGTAGCTAAATCTGTATACATGTAAACTTTTGAGCATCAATCCCTTTTCTCCAATGATGCATACCTGGTCCCTGCTCCTCTGGTTCCTAAGTCCAACAGATTCAGTCCTTCGCAAGATAAATAGAAGGATGGGAAAATTATGTTAAAAAGCCAGAATCCCAAGTCCTTGATGTTGATGTCTGGTATTCCTTCCCCCTTAGTCATGGATCTGGCTGAAGTTGTATTCAACATTTTCTAACACTGTGTCCTTTTTTCCTCTTTTTTTAGAATGAGTTCTCTAAACTCAGTCTATCCCCACCCATTAACTGCTTGTAAATTGAAATGAAATCCAGTTGCTTTGTAACTGAGTGGTTTTACAGGATTGTTAGATCTTTACCATGTACAGTATTCAGAGACCTAAGCTGAAACCAGTCCAGCAGTACTCCACACTGCTGGACAATTGTTACCACAGCCATCACAAGCTCAAGATATTTAAAAAAAAAATATTCCAAAAGCCCACATTGACAGATCAATATAAAGCCTGCAGCCTTTTTCTAGTAACAACACACCTACCATACATATTTATTGAGCAATAGCTGGGTACTCTATAAAACCTTATTTCCAACTTTATTTGATAAAAAAATACTCCTTTATTATAAGATTTCCAAAGAGTCTTCAAATTACTTTCATATGACTTTCAAATACATCAAAATTAAAATTCTCTTATGTCAAATATATTCTAATGTGGTTCTAACTTGCATAACCTATCTAGATAAGATGCAGCATGATTTAGAGAATAATTGTACTTTTGCACTTTTATCACTATTACAAGAATTTATTTTATATAACTGGTTTATTATTAATTAGATCTTCAGGTATCTACTCTGAACGCAGATTGAATTTACCCTAAAGCTAAAAAACTAGCAAGTGTGGCAGGTGGACTATATAAAATAAATTCATGTCAATTCAAACATTTTCAATTATAATCCCTCTGGAAACATGGGAGCTGCATTTCAGAACACTTAACACTCAACAACCCAGTTGGCAACCCAAAATTGTCACTTTCATATGCATAATTGTCAGTGATGAAAAAGGGAAAGCAAGAAAACTGCTGTATTTTTCTTGTCCAGGTTTGAAATACATAGAGTATTACAACTCCATCTTTTTAAAATTCCAAATGCTTACTGAAGATCTATTACCTATGCTCAAAAAGCATAGAAAAAGGTTAACTCTAAGTGCTGGTTTATTACACTATTAACTACACTTAGTTCCTTTTTTTCTGAAGTGTTTTAAATAGGCACCTGAGCTAGAGAGTGGTCTAGAAACACTGTAAAACAGCTTCTAACTCTGTAATAATTAACCTGGTACTAGGTTTCATTTTAAAATGTGTTTGCTTATTTAGCACACATAGCTTGAGTGTCAGAGTTTAAGTACCTGATAGAGACAAATATTAAGTGAAGTACACTTGCTCAGAAGATAATTTTATTTAGCATCTTCAAGTAGGGCATAATTAAGTTACTCTGTCATACAAAATGATGGAGGCTTAAATAAGTAACAGCTGGTTACCCCAATGGCTGTACAACTGAAGGGCAGCCTTTGGCAGGAAAAGCTGTGCAAACACAATCAATACATTATGCTAATGGGAACAATGTAATGAGCAAGGAAGCAGCTAAAACGGAATGACAAAAAGAAAAACAAACAATCAAACATGTCCCTGCAGCCCTTAGCAAGCGTTTCAATTGCAATTTGTGAAATGAAATCTTACAACGGCTGTACTCAAGTACTAGTCTTATCTAGAAATGTTTGCTGTGTTCATTCCTTATGTCAGAATAAATTTAATGGCAGCCAGATGAATCCACTGATGGCTGCTTCCTTGGCTTCGATGAATTTACACCGCATTACTCCAAGTGGTGAATTGATCAAAACTTATAAACTAATAAAAGCATTTTTTCATTAATTTTCTCTCTGATATTATAGCAAAAAATAAATTAACTAAACTGCAGTATAAATTAGATTTAAAAATCCGCACATTATAAAACTATTTCCTCTCTGTTGCTACTAATCTCTAAAGGTCTCACTTGAATGTTTACTTGCCTTGGTGTCATTCTGATTTATTTTGTTCCATAATTGATTGTGACATTGCTCCAGTACAGATTTTCTGTTAGATTTATTCACTGCAGAAGACCATCATGAATTCTCTAACTCAGTCTGGAGCAGGAAAAAATACCCATTAGCCTGAACTGGATTTTAGAAGCAGATACCAGGAGCTTCAGTGCAGATGGTAGGTATGTTGTATGCTAAACACGATACCTTCTGTGCTACAACTAACCCACAGCCCTTTCAAAGTCCACTTTAAAAAGTGGAAAAGCAAAAGACATTCAAAATAAGTGTTTTCAAATAAGACTTTTGAATGAACCTATGTTGCATGCTAAACATGATGTGTTCTGATAAGCTTTAGATTTCTTCTTTGTTTACCTGGAGGATTCTTAAGGCAAAGCAGGATTCTGTTGAGTCCCACAGAAATGTGCAACATGATCTTAGGGGACCATCTCAGGAGAGGATCTCTGGAGAGCAGCAAGGTAAAGCAGTGATGACATATATACCTTTCCCCTCCGCCCCTCTGCCCTGCCCATGCAAACCATCCTTCTAAATTTCACATTCTTGTTGCTATTTGTATGTTCAGGATTAATTGAATAGAGGTTTTTGGGTTGGTTTCTTGGGTTTTTTGTTGGGGTTTTTTTTTTTCAACTTAACTGCAATCTTCTCTGGTGAGGTTTCAATTAGTTTATCCCACATAATAAAATAGCGAACACAGTGTAGTCCTTCCACAATCTTCATATATTATTATTACTTATGTATTTGAACCCTCAGCAGCTACAATGTCAGTTACCTATTACAATTGGTAATACTGCATCTTTACTAGATTCAGCATTAGAATATCTCTGATGTCAGCATCCAACATTTGCTTTTCCTCTGTCATTCCTACCTGTCAAGAATATTAATCCTTAAATGAAAACCCTAACATTTTAACTTTTCTGGGAGCAATGCCAGAAGGTATAAACTTATGTCTATAAGGTATGCAACAATAAATGTGTATAAATTGCACTGCAGAACCAAGGAGGGCTTGTGACTGATTCAGAGCTGACTCTAGTCTGCCTTGGCTGTAGTATACTTAGGGGAAATATGAGTGACCCAAATATTTATGTTACTTTCACAAATGCAGTTAATCATACAGGGTGAATCTGGCACACTGGGATGTTCAGGCATCCATCTATTCTTGCTATGGTAACACTGTCCAGAGAAGATAAGCCAGTGTATTTTCCTTTAGAGATCTGAAATACTTCCTATAGAGTCAGTGTTATCATCTGCTACAAGACTAGGAGAGATTTGTTGTCAGCCTGAAAAGATGTTGTCTACAAGAGCAGAACAGACCTAGATTCAAGCAGAATGTGAAGTATAGCTACCAAGAGATTTCAATTTACAGCTGTTCAAATTTGAACTCTAAACTTGGGAATATGTGGGCCTGAGCCATGAAAAGTTGATGTAAAATCATCTCTTACCTTTTTAAAATCTGCAATACTCTTTGATCTACTGTGTTATATGATGGCCTCAGCATTTCTGCTGAGTAGGAAATGGCTCATCCCTTGTGTTAGACTTCTCAGTGCTAAAAAGAGGTTTTGTATCAGATTAGGACCTGTTTTTTCCCCTCAAGCTGAAAATCCATAAAAACTTTTAAAAATCCAAATCAGTTTAACTGAATAATTTGATTGCATTCTTTCCAAAAAGACTTTATTTCATTTATAAGTATAGGAAGGAACCATGGGTCTCCAATCCAACATTCTCTTCAAATCTGGGTCAGCTGTGCAGTCAGACCTGGTGTCTCAGGTCTTTATCCAGTCAGGAGTTTCAATCCCCCAAGGATGAAGAGAGACTGCACAGCCTCTCTGGGCAAACTCTTGAACTTCACTCCTTCAGAGGGAAAAGACATTTTTCCTTTTAGCCAGACTAAATTACTTCTGTTTCAATTTTCGACCATGGATTCCTGCTTTCCTGCCACCTGCACTGTGAAGAGACTGGCTCCAGTCTCTCAGTGACCAACATCCAGGCACAAGGGGCTGCTGTTCACTCTGTCCAAAGCTGTCTCTGCTCCAGGCTGAACAAGTCCAGCTTCATCAGTCTCTCCTCACAGAGCACATGCTCCAGCTGCCAACAATCATGATGGTCCTTGTGCTGAACTTTCTCCAGACTATTGCTGTGTGTCTTGGGAGGTACTGGGAGGTCAGTATTTCAGATGTCTCCTAATGAGAACCAGGTAGAGAGGGATAATCCTTTCCCTCAATTTACCTATCTGCTTCTGTTAACAGAGCCCAGGAAGCTGATTGCCTTGCTTGTGACCATAGCTCTGTTAACTCATGCTCAGTTTGATGTCTGTGAGGCCTTTGTGGCCTTTTCTACAGAATTTTTCTTCAGTCAGTCAGTTTTCACTCTGTACCATTGCAAGGTCTTTAGCTTTCCATGTGCCAAATTTTTCATCTTGCCTTGTTAATTTTATGGTGCTTCCTGTTGGTTCATTCCTCCATCCAGTCTAGGCATCCTTGTATGACAACCCTTTCCTTTAGTAATCAGCAATTGTACCCCAATTTGTTACAATCTACTATTTAGTCATTGGTAGGGATGTTAATCAGGTCCCAGAACAGACCTCTTGTGGTCTTCAAGTGTATGACATAGATCCATGACCCTCTGATCCCTTTTATCCAAACTGACTCTTACCTATCTGATGCATGCCCACCAAGACTGTAACACCCTAAACTTACTGAATATTGCAGGACACAGTGTCAAAAGTCTTGCTAAAATCAAGGTAAACTACATCCCCAGCCTTCTCCTCATCCACAAACACAGATGTCCCATTGAAGAAGGCAATCAGGTTGGTTAGGTATGTTGACTATCTCCAGCAACTTTCTTCTCCTTCATATGACCAGAAATGTGTTCCAACAGGGCTTGCTCAATGATTTCTCCAGGGACCAAAGTGGGACAAACTGACTTGCTTATATACCTAAATGCTTTATCTTTTAAAAGTATTCTTAAAATTGAGTACTTCCTAGTTACTTATCTGAAAATGGGGAAAGAAAAGGTGTCACCACGAAGCAGATAATAGTAGCAGTTATAGAGGTAAGTTACTTCACAAGTCCTATAGCAGTAGTAATAGTACTTAAGACATGTTGCTGAATTATCTGTAATAAAAAATTGAATGGTGTTACTGAACAACCTAATGACTTTATTAATACTTTCCTTTCTTTGTCTGTGTGGTACATGCTTGAAATTTTGACCTTCCTTGTTCTGTCTTCTTGAAAAAATATAAGGACCATAATTTAATTTGATTTAATTTTATTCAATTTGCTAATTATGGATATTTAGGTAACCTAAATTATAATTATCTCAATAAAAAATTAGTATTCAAAATGAGACAGTGAAATATGGTGGAACGTGTAAAGTACGTGGGACTCGGATCAGTTTGATTAATAATCTGTATTTTTATGGTATATCTTAGTTGAATACTGTACATAAATTAAGGATTTCTAGCCCTCAAAGCATTTTATAAATGTTACTTATTAATATAATGTCTTTTCTTCACTAATGCATATCCATTGCTCAAAGCCAACTCAGAATTCAACAGATTGTACATTTTAAGATCTTGCCAATGTTTTAAACAGAAAATCCCTTCGGTTTATATTCCTATATATTCAGATTGTTGTTGCACAGCTGTTGTAATGATTAAATAGGACATTCCATCTCTGGAGGAAAACCAACTCAGTTAAGTGAAAAAACTAAAAGGTAGTTTTCCTTCCTTTTCTTAAAATATATTTTAAAAGGCAGTTCTGGTTTTTTTCCACTTTTAAACTATAATTAATACCTGTCATTGTATAACAAAATTATGAAGAGTAGTTGCATGCCAAATGAAACATGACCATGCAATTGCCAGTCATATAGATAGTGATTTTCTGTCAATTAAAAAAAAAAAAGGAACCATCACTAGATTTGTTAGTTATGGTTCCAATGTGTCTAAATACAGGGACCAACCCTCTTTTTTCTTTCAAATTAATGAGATGATCAATTTGCTTTATTTTCAGTGAAACTGATTCAATGGGCTGGAATACAGCCTGCAGCCTGAAAAATGGTAGCCAGACAAAAGAGCCAACCTTGTCGTTTCCCTTAACTGCTTTCTTGGACTATTCTGATTTAAATACTTTTCATTGCCAGATCCCTCATTTTTCAATGCAAAATTTAATGCTTGTCTAAACTAAAAAGCCTCTTTCACTAGCCAGTCTGCTGGGGCTGTGCTGTCAAATCCCCTCAATGCATGCCAAAAAGAGATACTCTCCTGCCAGCACAGTTACATCACCTCACTGAACGAGAGATGCAAAACTAACATTAGCCTTCCTCTTTTGGCATAACCACACATTGGGATTTTGCCAGTGTAACTATATTAGTCAGGTTTGGTACGTGAGTGTGGGTTGGTTAACTTTATTTTCTGCTCTCCAGATTTGTCGGGAATTCTTTGTAGACATGGCCCAAAAATGCTACTATTAATGATCAAAGTGGCAGCTGACAGCAACGTCCATCTATAAGGTATTGAACTTACTAAAATGTCTTGGAAGATTTTAAAAAATACCCTTAATGACCACAGACTTCTGTTTGATTTGATCAAAAACAAACAGCTCACTGGAAAAGCTTCTTCTAGCTGTTTGACGAGGAGCACCATGGTCTTTATCTGAAGATTTTCCTATATTGGACTATCACAGATTTCTTCCACAGTGGAGGGACAATATCCCATAATATCTTGTCAGGTGTAGTTCACACCACAGCTTGTTTCTCTCTTCTTTAGCTGTCAGTTTAGGAACTCCACTTCTACATAAAAGTTGGCTGAAACAGGGTGCAAAGAGGGTTTTTTTTTTCTTTTTTTAATTTGTGGTGGAAATAAGGTAACTAGGGCTGGTCATATGTAAACTCTAAACATTTTTGGTATACAACGGCATATAGTGTCCATACTTTATTCTGTCTGGCAAAACCTCACCAGTCCCTATGTTAAACGCAGAGATTTTATTGTATTTCCTTCAATTATTGATATAAACCTGGAGAACCAATTAGCTGTTCCTGTTATTTTATCAATGGTTAGTAAATCTGGCCTGTATTTCAGGCATATACAATAATAATTTTCCAAAAGGAATAAAGTTATTTTTTCATGGTTTGGAAATCATCACAAATAGCAAACAAAAAATAAACATAGTGCAGTAAGATGTATGTAGTTATTTTATTCATTATTTAGCTTTATAACTGTATAAATAATCTGGCCTGGAGTAGGAACAGTCCAGTGAAATTTAGCACACCATTGTTTTTATGCCGTAGTAGTTTGTGTAAATTGTGTTTGTGACAGACTATTATAGTACTAGGCAATATTTTGTATGGAAGTAACAGATGACCCATGACAACTCTAACTAAAATATAGATTTGCTGGTGTAGCTAATAAGTCCATCATATTCCATCTACTGAGCTTCACTAAGAGGTAAAATAATATATAGTGCATAATAAAATACATTTGAAAAGGAAAGCCCTGTTGTTTACCAGCTACACAAATCCTCTAACAGCCACAAGTGATCCTAGCCACTGTCTCTCTTGTAAGCCTTTAAGAATGAACCCTTAGCTCAGGACACTTACTTTGTCTCCCTGTGTCCTACCTTTCTTGCTCTTAACTTCTTCTGCTTTTATCTCTGAAGACATTTTTAGATTGTTATTATCTGATGGGTTGCCTGCATCACTGACACAGTATCCTGCCTTCACTGGCTTCCCTGATTGGATGGCCTAATTTTTGCCAACAGGAGCACTGAATGAAATTATTATTAATGCCTTGAGACTGTTCAGGTGAAGGCTAAGAGTACTTTAGAATGAAGGATATAATAGGGGACAGGAAGAATGCAAACACTTAGAAGATTAAAAATAATTTCCTGTCCTTCCCTATAGCCCCTCCACCCACCCCTGGAACAACACTTTTTTTGCTTATTTTGGGCTGTAAATAGGAACTCTGGAATTTATATTAGCTGTGTTTCTACCTTCGAAAGGCAAAAAGAGTGAAGTCTGAATCAGATACAATATTTAGCAAATTTTGCAGACCCTTTCTCTTGCCCTTTTCTTACCAGTTAGTTGCTTTTTCTGCCACCATTCTCAACCTGCCTTTGCCAGTGTTGTTCACCATGTTGTTCACTGGCAGCCCCCGGATTTTACTTTTTGAATATTTCCAAGGCATGTTTAAAGGCTAATCAAAAGGGTCCATGGGCATTTACCCTCAAGTGATGAGCTCTTGCACCATAATATTGAGGAAGGAGGTGGTATACAGTTTTTCTCTTCACAAGTAATTTTTCTATTGCTCATACATACACTTCTTTTATTTGATGATATTTTGCATTAATCCACTTTTTTTTTCCATGTTGCTCATAATTTTCCTCTGCTGCCATCAAAATACAAAATCTACAAAAAAGCAGGAATGCTAAAAAGGGCCTGAAAACCCATTTGGTGTCCATGCATATGCTCCAAGCAAAATTACAGTTTTTGTAATTGTAACAGAAATGTAAGAAAATAGAGAGGATGCTTACTGAATCACAAGTCAAATTGTATAAACGGAACCATAAATATATTATTCCACTGTTTACTCAGCTCTAAACCTGACACTTAACAAGAAATGTTTCGCCACATGAGACAGGAAATTGAGTCTTCTCACTTATCCACATTCACGCTCTGTCTCTTGCATTTGATTTGTGCCAGATTAACAGAAGAGAGTGAGGGATGAGGCTAAATTGTTCCTCCCTGTGCAGAGGGAATGCAGAGATCTCCCAACAGCAAGTGGCTTTCCTCACCATATGTGCTTCTTCATCTTGGCCCAACAGGGCAGGAAAATGAATTTGAGGATTTTTAACACAACATGTTATGTAAGCTTTAGCTGCAGTGCTTTGCTCCATTTTTGCTTTCAGTGGCTTATTCACATGCATTTCACAGAGAGTGGCTATCTCAAAAGTTGGAAGAGGTTTAAGAGTGTGGCAAGATCGAAGGAATTCAAGTTAAATTTGTTACATGAGGGTGAAATTCAGGTTAGGACTTTACATATAATCGCGATGTAGTTCAGTAAGCAGGGCTCTGGTTTTGTAGACATGCAGCATACTTAGTCATCAGTTCCAAAGTAGTTCAAAATCACCCTTGCAAAATGGGAGAATTTCATGGACTTGCTGAAGAGGTGAATCCAGAAAAAAAACCAGTCCAGGGAGTCTTATCCCAACCAGCTGACGATGCCATGGTAAGGACCTAGTCAGACCATTCTGTTTGAAAGACTGCACCTCCACATGAGCATCACCCTATGCAACATTTTTCAGCCAATTAGTGGATTTTTTAGCAAGCATTCTCTCTGTGAATGTTTGCAACACGTGAACCAGACAGTTCTGCATTTTTTTAAATTATAGTCTGTCCTGTTGTAATCTCACTTTGCCAGCACATGACCTGCCCTAATTTCAGCATTTCACATTCAGCATTTAAAGCTGTTTCTTTAAATGCTGGATGTTCATGTCTACCCTCATTTACACCACATTGCATGGTGGACAGCTTTGAATGAAGCACAAATGAAGTCATGGTCATCCGTGTTTCTTTACTTCATCATACTGATTACTGATGATCCCCATTACAAGGCTATATGTAGTATTGATACCAGAAGAGATGAGATGAGGAAATGGCTGTAGTTGTGCTGCCAGTTGTGAAGTCAATGCTACTCAACCAATGCCCTTAAAACTACATGATGTGCACTTCCCTTCTGGAAAAAAAAATGGAGCACTGGTCAGACAATGTGATGTATTTCACCTTTGTATCCTGATCCAGGACGAATAAACCTGCAATAGCAAATGCTGAAGCCTGTAAATCTTACCTCTGAAATTCTGAGGAAACAGTAAATTCCTTGCTACCATTTTTGTGTGTAAAGAAGGTTTCTGAGAACATAAGAGATCTAAGGGAAACCATAGTTTTAAATGTTGTCTATAGGTATTTTTACTTTAATATATCTCTGCACCACTTTTCTTAAAAAGCTAAATGTATTTTGTAAGTGGACCAAAAGAGCTTTCTTTCATATTTTATAAACACAATTTATAAAGCAATCAAATGTTTGAAAAAGTCTTTGTTCCTAAGCTATGGATGGAGTTCATTCAGACGTTTCGTTTCTTCATAATAGATAAGGACCTAGTTTCCAAACTTTAGATCCTATTGTATCAGTTGATCTTTATTACTTATAAACAGGCCCATGAAACAGAAACAGTACAGCTGTATTCAGAGTGAAGAAGTTTACACATTATATTTTTGGGTTTATGTTTTAGGCCACTAATACTTTATAAATGATTCCACAAACAATGCTTCCTCCTCCAAATAAATAATCCATCTCTGTCTACTCATATTTTCACTTCTATTCAAAAAGAGAAACTAAAATTCAGACAAACAGAAGTACAAAGTAAGGCTTAACTAGCTACATATGCCTAAATAACTGCTAAGCTAACTACATATACCCCTTTAATTAGGGATTCTAAAGTTATGTATTAAGATTCTGAAATTTATTATTTGTAATTCTGGAAAACACTAAAGGTTTTGATGGCACTGATTACGACTGAAGGGAGTGTGAATATAAAATTTTTTATTTGCACCAATTAACTGAACATTGAAATCAATTTAAATAAAGCAATAAAGACAAAATATATCTCAGAACATTCTAAATATCAAAGTTCCAACAGCATAGTGATGCTATGTTATCATAAAACTCTTTAAACTCTCAATCGTGGCTCTCAGTGTACTTTAAAATCTCCTTTCTTCTCAGTGAAAACCTTTCAAGTTAGCTGTCATCTGAAGTTTTTATTTTCCTATGAGTATCACAATGTGAGGGTTTTCTGACAATTCCTTTGGGGGGTAAAAAGTACCCTAATTTTCATTCTTTCAAAACCCTGTGACTCTGCAGCAGTCAGGCCTTTCTGAATACGTGGGTAACAAAACTGGGAATTTACCTTCATGCTCCCCCTCTGACAACAAAGTATCTTCCCAGTGTTCTGCCAAAGCTTACTCATGTTTCTGCCACCAGAGTTCTTCCACTATTTCATACATTTTTCATTTTTCTTTCTTGTAAATACTAAAAAGTCAGATAACTTACAGCTACAAACTATCAGAAGTTACAGTCTGTTAAAGGATCTGGCAATAAAAACAGAATTTTAAATGGACAGATTATATGCGTGCAAATATGCTTGACTGAAAAATGTGTGCGGGATAAACTACCAAAAAACTTATCTTATCATAGGAAAGTAATATAGAATATCCGAGACATTCAAAGACATAATGTTTTCTGAAAGTCACACCAGATCATATGTCTTCTGATAATCAAAAAAGGAAAAAAAATTGAAATATTCCTTAAAGCTGATTTTTTTCATGTAAAATGCATTCCATTTCTTCTGAGAAAGAATCCAACAGCCACAGTAATGTTCTCTATAAAAAAAAAGAAGCTACAGGGTTGATGCTTATGACTTATGCAAAGGTTAAAAAATTGACGGAGCTAAGACATTTAGTAAAATGATTGTATAATTTAGTAAATGTTTGCTTGCCTAAAGGTCACCATTTCAGACCACTGAATTACTATAAAGACTCAAATTATTACATTTTTTTTTAAATCCCAGGTAGTTACTATACATTAACCATCTTAGCAGATATCAAAGAGTGGATACTGTTGTAACATTCATTTTAATATTTGGAAGATTCCATACATTGTATGTTCAGAGACACGGTGTTTGATAAATGCTGCACTTGTAAATGTGAAAAGATGACAGACAAGCCATTGACAGGTGGACACTGACATTTCTATGATCATTCTAAAAGCAATTTCTAGTAAGAACCTGGACTTGGGACCCAGCATATTGACTAGAAGCCTAGGGTGACTATGTTCACATACACTATGTGTCTGCATACTGCCAAATAAATCCCAGCTTTTCTGTCTGGAGAACAAATATTTCCATAAGGAAACTGCCCTGTCCGTCTCCCTTACAGTGAGCTCATTGTGATCTTGTATTCCTTTACATATTGAGCTCTATCCACCCACTCTGTACAAATTCCATGTGACCAGTAGGCATGTGGGGGGGGAGGGTTATCTCATTTACCTTTTTTGTTGAAATATACTGCAAACTGGTTTTCCTTCAGTAATTATATATGCTTAATATATTTTATAAACACAGTACTGTAACAACTACTGAGAAGAAATTAACTCTACTCTAGCTGAAACTAGGACACAAGCCCTTTAAGAAAAAAAAAACATCTGTGAGACAGACACAACCAGAAGCAAGGCCAAGTGAGGGAGGCTAACTGTCCCATTTTACTTCCAAGGCAGTAACTAAGCAGCCTGCCACAAGCCACACAGCACTTTTCTGTCAGAACAGGCACCCTGTAGATTAGGAGGCTCCTCTAAAAGAAGATGTACTTTTTGAGCTGTTGGTGCCACAACAATTATGTCAGATTAGGAAATTTCATGAACTGCATAAAACCTAAAAGCTTTCACTAGCATGAAAATTCATATATTATGCATTTGAAAGGTATTAAACACAGTGGTTTGCATTATCAGATGAAAGCATCTTGGAGTAAACACAAATAATTGAGTATTTGTTGTCTTCACTTTAAAAAGCATACCGTTGCTATGCAAGAGGAATATCGCAACATATTTTTATGTTATGTTTACAGATGCATATTTTTATATCTGCAGAGAATACAATCTTCAAACTTCAGGATGAAAATATGAAGAAATGAAGATATGAGTCTATACGAAGGAATATTTTTCATAAGCACAGCTACCTAATCATTTCAGGTGAGGTGGTAGTGTTAATTTCACTAAACTATATTATTTTTATTATTAAACTATATTATTTTAATTATTCATTATTAAACTATATTATTATTAAACGATATTATTTTTGTATGGAATGATTGACCAGATCTCTCACATAAAGACAGATTGGGTTGCAAAACCAGATGGGGAACAAAAATTCAAAAGCTCACAAAAGCTTTTTGGGAGCTCATAAACACTAAGAGCAATGCCATATATGGGAAACCAATAAGAAGGAAAAAATGGTGACAACAAAAAACCCCACCCAGTTCTGCTCTTCTACTACAAATAGCTATTTTATTTTTAGAAATATATACTATAAAATGAAACATACCTTATTTTTTAAATGTTAAGGTATGTAGAAGTTACCAGAGTAGATTAGAAGAGTGATCCATGTCAAATGCCATGACTTAAAGAATGGCCAAAGCAAGGTGCTTTAGAGGAAGGTATAAAAGAGACCTAGAAAAAAACACTCTCTGAAGTCCTTATCTTCATTATTAAGCCCTCAAGTATGATATTTTATCCCTTAAAAGTTTTTTCTAGCACTAAAAAATGCTAATATGCTCTATTTTTATCATTATAATTTAATTATTTTTGAATATTGATAGATTCTTGGTTTCTGACAGATGTGTGAAGGCTTATCTGTGTATCTGCAGAACTCATAGCTGTTTTGGGATCTACCTCCACACTTTTATGAGTGTATAACATACTACGGTGATGTGCATTGTCTCTCAAGAGTTTAGCCCCTTATTCCTCTGCATTCAGGTCCTGTACACATTATAAAAGTAAAATACATACCCATTGGATGGACAAAACTCCTACCACAGTACAATCCCTTCAAAGTTTGCTACAGCTGAGCACCCATTCTGTATTTTTATAGTATGGTACATCTGGACTTTTGTTCATGAAGCTAATATCAAATTGCTGAAGATTGTAGGCATTGAATTGCTGGGGAATGCTAGGCAGAGTTGCAGGCAAACAAGTACTGCCTCAGGTGCCAGTAGATTTAGAGAGGACTGCACTGAATCCTGCATGGAATCACCAGTAACAAAGACTATTGTCATATTTTTTGATGTCACTAACAGATTCAAGGGCAGCAATCATTTCAATGGAGATATCCTGAGACATCCTTTATCTCCTGGGAAAAGAGCTGTGTGATTTTTCTCTGTTAGTCATCAGTTCCCATTTACAAGTAACTGTAGCTGAAGGCTGTGTTTCCCCTAGGGCTAGTGCAGAATATTGTATACAGCACTCCATGAAGGAAGGATGCAAGATAATGAACTTAGGTCAATGACAATTTTTTTTCCTCTGATTTGGCAAATAAGCTACCATTTAAAAATTGGTTGAGATTGAATCAGATGCATTTATTCTAGTTTTGCTCACAGAAAATACAACTCAATAATGTTAACCATTGTTAATTAATAAGTGTTTTATTTGTCACTGCATAATATATTTTCTTTTCAGACCCTTGAAATAAAAACAAATTAAATCAAATAGAGCTATAAGATACAGAAGAGATGGTGGCATCCTTTTACATCATAAATATTGTTAAGATATTTTTGTTTTGCCTCATAACCGTTCTTGAGAATGGAGGGACTTTGTCTCATATTTCCCAGAACAGTAGCTTCAGAAACTTGCTACAGAGCGTCTTGGAATTGTATTTTTCCATACCTTCAAATGTAAATTTTTTATATGAATTAAAAATTCAAGATTCACTGGAACCGGAATCCACTGGAAAACTAGATTCACTGAAACCTCACCAGTTCCTTGGCATAATTAGCTCCTATGTAGAGTATGGTTCTCAGAGACAATGCTCAGCAGTAGTGCAGGGATAACAAACATTTCCAAAGGCAGTATTGACAAAGTCTTGGAAAATATGACTCTCTCCATTTTATACAGTCAGTATCCCAGCAGGAAATGAATTCACAAATCCTACAAGCTCCTACAGTAAAGGACCGATATTCTATTCTATTCTATTCTATTCTATTCTATTCTATTCTATTCTATTCTATTCTATTCTATTCTATTCTATTCTATTCTATTCTATTCCATTCCATTCCATTCCATTCCATTCCATTCCTGTTCTTGATGAACAGCACTTCTGATGACCATGTAGCAATGGCTGGGAAGATCATGGAATTAAACATAACCGTAAGTAACATTTGCTATACAATTCCCCTGCATGCCTCGGGTATGCAACTATGGATATAGACTCAAAAAGTGGCTTAACATACCTTAAACCAACATGGAAACCTGTTAATTAAACTGAAATTTGAAAGTAGAGCTTCATGCCTGGACTTGGAGGAACACTGGCAACAGAGGTGAAGACCACTAACCTGGTATTCCCATGCTGTGAGAAAAAATTGGGATCTAGGTACAAAACAGCAACATTTTCTGTACAATGATCATGTGAAAATCTGTCCAAATGGCAAACTTTCAGGACAATGACTCCACCAAATGTCCTGCCCACTTCAAGTAACGTTGTAAGTCATCCAAACAGCATTTGCTGAGAATTAATTCAGTATTCCCACACGTAATTTTCCATCTACTGACAACTAGTTTCTCCTCATCTGCATAACCAAATCAGAACACAGAAATAAAAAAGAAAGCCATTACTAAAGCTTTCTCCCTCTGCAGTCCTAGGAGACCTCTCATGACAATCTTTAGCTAGTCACTAGTGAAAAAGTCCAGGAAGGTTGTTTGGTGAAAACAGAAATCTGCTGCTTCCATAAACTTTCAGAATAGCTAGTGGATACTTTGTTTCCTCTCAAAATTGTTCAGTAATCTTAGAACAGAACTGAATCTATCAAAACAAAGACAAGGAAATATGTCATTTGTGCATATTGAGCATAGACAAACAAACAATATAAAGGAGCTGGACTTTGCATGAACTGTACATATGTAGTAGATACAAAATTTTCAGAATTGGAAAATCAAGTGCTAGATGGCTGAATTTATAGCAGAATATCTTGGGCATATTAAAATATTAAACTTCTAGCCTTTCCAAGAAAACTAGCTCCTTTTGTTAAGGTTCTCTCCATCCAGAATGGCTCCCTAAACACAACCAACCTGTTTGTTAAAACATTTCCTCAACAACTGTTCTATATCTGTGAAATAGCTACATCTCCTATTTGACAGCTGTTTATTCATCCGAAATAAGCAGACATGATATCTAAAACTGCAGACAAATATATTTTGTCTCATCCCCTGCATCAGGGGGTGACTTGTGTAATTAAAGAAACAGGACAACAAGGGCATATCTTCGAAAATTACATGTACTCTAGTTTCCGTAATGTTCTTTGACAAATCTAAGTACTTGAAGCTTCTAGGAAGTAACAGGGCTTTCTTTTCTTTTTCTCTTTCATTTTTAACACATTAAAAATGAAAAATGATATTACTCACACACTTTAATTAGATTGTGAGCAAAATACAGTCATCACCTGACCAAGAAAACAAGCACACTTAAACTTCTCAAGGAAAGAGAGTATGAATCTTCAATATAAATGTGAGGCCTTGGTTAAGGGAAGAAAATAGAGAGATGAGCTGTAAATATATTGAAAAAGTTATTTGAACAAGAAGTCAATAAGGCATAGAGTGTGGGGCCTCTGTGCAATATACTTCATCCAAGTGGGTGGCTTTGTAGGAGGAAGAGAGTATTGTTTACCAGAGCTGAAAAAGTTTGAACAAAAAAGGAAAAAATCACTGAGAAAATAAGCACTCTGGTACTCAGAAACACATCACTGCTGGCTAACCTGACAGGTTAGATCTAAGTTACTTGCTTATACTCTGTCATTTTAAACAGCATGGTAGTGCTAACTGAAGTAAAAAATAGGTCTTGGCACTGGCTCTCATGCATTACATGTGTTGGAGAGGTGCTGATGGTTTCATTTTACCACCATAGGGGTCTAGTCTTCCGTCAATATGTGTGCACAACAACTTTAACATTAAGAGGAATGCCTATGTTCATACATGGGCAAAGAGGCCCAAAGAGCTTGTGTTAATATTCAGATGAGAATTAAAATCAGGCTTAATCCTTTCACTCAAGAGATAAAAAGCCTAGCATAATTTTACAAAAACCTTTATTTCAGTCATGTAGAGGAGACAGAAATTACTAATAAGGCTTATAGTCAAACAGTGCTCTGCAAGGTATTAGTACACTCCATAAGGTGAAACTGACAGCACTTAAAAATCTCTTCATTACAATTAAAAAAAAAATTCTATTCAGCCTACTGTCACTGTTTTCAAACACAAATAATTTTTTCCAGCACTGAGGTCTAGAAACCACATTAACTTTTGTCATATAGAAGAGGCTTGTTCCACTGCAGTTTTGACTGCAATATGCAGTATATTCTGTATATTGAATGAATGAATTGAATGAATACAGTATATTCTGGTGACCCTGAGAGAAAATGAATATGGTCAAATCCTAAAATGTCTGGCTCTGAACCACCTTCTCAAAGCAGTGCAGCTAGAGCAATCCCAGCTGACAGTGCTTCCCTCTAGCCCCCAGTCTGGCATGAAACCTGCCAAACAACCATAGAGAGCTACATGGGTACAAAGAGAAAGAGAAAAGCC
This sequence comes from Vireo altiloquus, assembly GCA_013396875.1. Taxonomy (NCBI): domain Eukaryota; kingdom Metazoa; phylum Chordata; class Aves; order Passeriformes; family Vireonidae; genus Vireo; species Vireo altiloquus. The sequence goes on along the minus strand of VZRF01005942.1, from coordinate 1,027,447 downwards.
AGAAAAATCCCCCAAGGAAACAGTCAGTCAACCCAATCTGCCTGTTACATCCCTGCCTGGGAGAAAGGAAGAAGCACACCACATACTTCTCTCTCCTCATTTTATGCCTCCCTTGTCCTTAAAAGCTTCTATGCTAAAGCAATGTTTAAGGACATGATGTTCTTAACACTTTTCCTGTTTTGGGTGCTTAGAAAACCAGAACTGCCTGTACTGTATTTTTTATGCCATTCTCCTTGTGTGCAGAAGAATTCAAACACACATGGGCTGTTTATTAAAACTTCAAAAATGTACAGGATAGCCAGCTCAAGTTAAAGCCAAGTCAAATATGACCTACATTTCAGATAAAAAATGAAATTTTTACACACAATGTCAAATTCCCCAGTTAAATTCTTATATAACACAGATGCACAAAATTCCAACTTAACACAGGTCCCTTTAGAAAAGTTTTCATCAGCTTGAAATATAAATGGGATGCATACAGAGGAAGTACTAAAGGAACAGCTCAGGCATCAATGTTTCTTGACATCACTGGCAAAACTCTCATTGACTTGATTGTGGCTTTACCAGAACCTTTCAGAAGTAGAGCAGTAAACAAAGGAACTAGAACTTGGACAAATTNAGGAAGGAAGGAAGGAAGGAAGTGTTTGTAAAAGCATCTAAATTTAAGAGTGAAAGTAACAAACGCCAATAACAAAATGCCACCATCGATGTCAGTGAGGGAGAGGAGGAAGAGACACAGAGGTAAGTGAAGGGTCTAAGTCCTAGGTCACACAAAAAAGAACTAGAATTTTGGATGTAAGATGTTAAGGATGTAAGATATTGGGATATAGGAAGAAAAGTGGCTCTGGCTGCAATGACTGCTCTATCTTGGACAAACTGTCAAGTAAGCAAGCAGGAAAATTAGAGGATTTAAAAAGGAAAAGGTTGAAGGCTGAAAAGGACAAAGGTTATAGCTTTGGTAGTGGTTGGAAACAAAGAAATTACAAGCCTCATTGACAAGGCAAGTAGTGTGGAGGAATAGCAGAGAAATTTCCAACTTGGAATCTGGAAGACTTGATGGAGGTATGCGATCTTTATAGATCAATAAAATTTTATGCAGTGTGATGGCTCAAAGGGATAGGAGGTGGTATGTTCTGGAGGGAGCCGCTTCAGTTTGTACAATAATCTAAAGCACCCTTTCAATAGATCAGTTCTTAAGGAAAACATATGGTGCAAACAATTCCCTTACAGAGACTGTTCGTAAAGCAGTTTTGGGCTTTGGGACCAATTTCAGCATCATGCCACATTGGTTTGCCTGTGTCTTTTTGATGACTAGATTAGGAGATAGATGCCTTGCCTGCTGTGAGCTCTTCTGCTATACCTCATTCAATTAAGAGTTCTAACTTCTAGAAAAGACATTTGCAAAATGTATTGTGTTCCTCAGCATCAGAGCTAAAAATCTTCTCCTTTATTTTCCAATAAAGGCCATCTCATAAGTCGTTCCCCTCTTCTCTTCTAATCTCCTTCTGACTTTGCTCTTATCCAATTGAGAAGTGTTTTGCAGTACCTGCATTCACAATACCTGTAAATACTTGCTCTTAATCTACTCCATCTGAGTTCACTGGAGTTAAAAAAAGGAAAATCAAGTACTTTGCCTTTCTTCCCTTCATTGTTCAGTTATTCATATTGTACAATTTTAGAAATAAGGATGTTTTCTGTAGAGAATAGATTTATGCTGGTGCTGTGTCATCAGTACTATCAATGAGCCTGATAACACCACTTCAATCCCATCGATATGCTTCACAATGTCAAATGAACACGACCTTGAATCACCATGAAAACAATCATTTGACCATTCTACTAGGGTCATGTTTCTGGTAAATTGACTGATTATGAAATTACACTCAAGTCTGGAAAGTACCACTTTAGGAAAAAAAAATTCAAACTCTATGCAAATTAATGTCTAAGCTTAAGATGATATTTCATAATTAATCTATTTTTACTTGGATTACAAAAAAAATATTATGTTCTGCTATGGTTAAATTTTGACTCTCTTGGATGAACTCACATGGATTGCTCTACTGTCATTTCATTCCCTGCAAGGAAGCTTCATTGTAAACTGTAAGACAAACTTAAAAAATAGGTGTATGTGACCAATTAGAATTTTTTTTTAATAGAAATTTCTTATATATGTATTAAAATTACTGTTTTTGTTGGGCCCTCTGTACTAGCTATTTTCATTTCATGCAAGAAAGAGCTTACAGTTATGTGCGAATAAATACTTGTACATGACAGTAACATGCATATTCAGTATTAGCAATCTAATTAAAAAGTTATTCCCATAATAGACTTAGTTTTGCATTTTAAGAGTAAGTGTAAAGCTTAGTCTGTGTGAAAACAGACTTGCACTTCTAGTTCCTGGTATTTCTATCTTTATGAGACATGAATTTAAAAATCACCGTCCCTTACATGAAATTTTAGAATTTTATTGTATTTATCGATTCTGTTACAAATTTTACTGGTCTTATATCTCATTAATTTTTTTTATTTTTGTCTGAATCTTGTATTTTGATAAAATGTCTAACTTACCATCATCTTCTCAGCTGTACAAACTATGACAGTACTTTAACAAAATGGTCACAAGGGGCTGAAACATTCATCAATCTATTGTGCTTTCTGTAACAAACGCTTTATTTGAGTGACCACAATTGTGCTTCAAAATGTTATTTGTCTAAAGGAAATAGCAGGTAATATGGCTTTCATTAAGCTGATCACCTAATGGTGATCAGGTTCACCACTGTGGTGGTGAGCTGGTGTCAAGTTCAAGATGTGGTATGTGATAAGCTTGTTTAAGCATTGCTGTTTAGGCTAAGCCTATGCATGACAACTTACCAGTCCACAGCATTTTATCCTACCTGTAAGACCAAAATATTGATACTGCTATGAAACCTATGCAAAATTGGAATTCTTGTCATGGGAAATAAGAAAGACAACAAGCTGAATATCTACTCAGACCCAAAATAAAAGCCTTTTTAGTTTTTTTCTTCTGTCTTTCATACATGCATTTACTTCTTTTCAGTAAGGTACAAGCCTTGTTAAATCAACAACAAAGGCTATTGATGTACTGCTTCCAACACATCAAGAGCTAGCAAAAACATGAAGTTTCACAAGACCATCCCATAAATAGTTCCAATACAATTTCTAAACAGTGTTCTATTTAAAGATTTTCTATTTGTCTTAACAAGAGTATAAGTGTAAAAGATAGTTCCAATTAACTTTCTCTTACCCATAGCTTTTTTCCCCATTATATGGGTTTATCATATCATTCTTTGCTGAAAAAAAATCCCTCTTCCTATCTACATACAAACATTTCTCAGTGAGCGATAAATTTTCTTAAAGATATTTTCTACACAGTTTGTGTTATCACTGTTTTTACTTTATGCAAATTAAACCAGCCCTTGCAGTGCCCCAAAATCCTAAGGTTCTTTAAATGCTGGAAGGATTTATTTTAAACTGCACTTGCTAAAGACAACCAGATTTTTGGCACTGAAGAACCCAGAGACAAAAGATCAATATTTTTGTGAGGTGATTCTGATTTCTAGAAGTACAGTATCTAAGACACATTTTTTTAATATTATCTCTTTGAAACATTTGTGGTCTGTCACAAACTGCTTTCTGTGATTATTGATCTTTTTTTTACAAAAATAAGAAGAGCTAATTAGCTATCTGTGCTTCACAAAATTGCTTCTGCTTCTCAGTTAGGATTAATTACCTATCAGAGAAGCCAGCAAGTAGCCAAAAAAGATCTATTTAAAGTTTTTTAGCATGCAATTCCATCTTCATCTGCATGTTACCAACTCTCTGACATTCCCCAGGATGGGGTAGGAAGCTGATCACAGGCAAATTTAATTTTTCTGGCAGCTCTTTCCTGACTTTGGGGGAAGAACCATCATTCGTGATGGGGCCAGAAGCAAACATGTCAGACAAGCAAAATGCCAGCGTTTTCCATAACGTGGCAGGTGCACATCTTTTCAGTGTATACAACTAGTTATGGCAGCTCAATGCTCATGCTGGAACAGACATGCAACTACGCAGAAAGGAAAAGGGTTTGCGACCCTCAGGTGTACACAAGTGTTTCATTGGGCTAAAAAAAAAAAAAAAAAAGCTATATTTTACTAAGTACTAAATACTTCTTTCTTGGAGGAGCTGGCATTTTCTCTCTTTGTGAGACCTCCTAGAAAACTTATAATTAAAATCAGTGCTCAGTGTACATACTCAATATCCTAACAGCTTCATTAACATAAAACTAAACAGGGAAATGAAATCTCAATCTAAAGGCAATAGGCACGTCTTAAAACAATGAAGTCCAGTCTCTAAAATTACATATGCATTAACTTTGGACAAAGTCAGTCATTCAGCAACAACACTTGCTGAAACTCAGGTACAGACTATGCTGAATAAAAAAAAAACTAAACAGGAGCTAGAAATTTCAAAAAGTAGTATTTTCTAAATAAGTCAGGACTTGGCCTGAAAACTCATCAAAAATCTTTTCATAAGTTTTTTTTAAATGCAAGACTGGTGTTACAGTCAACAGTCCAGACATTTTTCATTTTAAGAAAGTGGAAACAGTTTAAAACATGTGAAATTATGCTCTTTAAATACCAGAACTGCTCTGCTTCCAAAGTTCAATTTAAACTTACAAGCATAGAAAAGGTTGAAACTGAAAAAAGCTTTCAAAATGTCTGCAATATTTTAAATGACCCAGTCCATCAGTTTTGTCGCAGTTATCAGCTAATAAATTTTAAAAAAAGAAAAATGTAATCACATTTTTTTCCTAAGACATAACTTTTCGAATGGGTTCCCAGAAAGCAACTTTTGAAACAAAAGAGGATCTCTATATTTAACTGGTTTCTCCTTACAGGTACGTTTTGCAGTTCACACTGCCCCCTACAAGTATGACTACTCCTTCCTCCTCTAACACCAGCTCATGGGAGGCTGGGGAGGAAAAACAGATTTGGGGGCTGCTGAAACCATTTGTTCAGCCAGTGGGTGGACCCAGCAAAGGCCATGGCCTGCACTGCACTCAAGTCTTCCAGCTGGAGGGGAACATGCTGCCTCAGGGATAAACAAGGAGCAAGGAATTCCCTCTCAGACAGAAAGGGAGCAGAGGAAGATTGGACAATAAATTGCAATTTGGTCACATTCTTGCTCATGTCTTTTTTAACACTCTTCTTCTACAGTAGAACAACGAAGTCTTAATTTCTGCTAAGGATTAGGTCAAAAGTTGGAGGAAATTATGAAACATAGAAATAATTTAGCTAATTAAATTTTACATTTGAAAAAACATGAAATGAGAAAACAGGGCAAAAAGCTTCTCCATTCTTAACATGATTTCCAGTGAGAGGGAGTGATATTTCTATCAGAAAATCTGGTGAATTTTAACTAATCTTTTGTTCCAAAGCATAGAATAATAGAGTCATTTAGGTTGTAAAAGACCTCTAACATCATCAAGTCCAATCAATGACCTAACACTGTCAAGTCCACCACTAAACCATGTCCCTTGCCACATCTATATAGCTTCACCACTTCCCTGTTCCAATGCTCGACCACCCTTTCAGTGAAGAAAATTTTCCTAAAATTCAACCTAAACCTGCCCAGGCACAACCTGAGGCCATTTTCGCTTGTCCTATTGCTTGCTACCCGGGAGAGGAAACAACACCCTCCTCGCTACAGAAAGTTGTAGAAACAAGCTAAACAAGTCCTGTTTTCTGAGCCGCTCTTTATAAATCTTGAACTTTAGACATGCAAAAATTCAAGTACCAATAATTTTTTTTTATAATCTTACAAGTCCTCCCATATTCTAAAGATTCTGAATAAAAAAACATTAGGAGCACAGAAATTGAGTTTTGAACAATGATAAACTGCTGAATATGGAATGTATCACTTCAGCAGTCTTCTAACTTTTGCTCCTGTAAAAAGGAAAATGAGAAACTATTTCAAATATCCCTCAGATTAATCTTCATGCTATGCACAGTGTTGACAGCAGAGATTCTAGTTTAATCAAGCCAAACATTATTCATAAAATGAAAGAAATGCTAAAATTATAAGTTGCCTGTCTGGAGTTTTTCCTCTGATGTGTATTGCATGGATTACCTGCAGAGCTAGACTTCGAATATGATCAGGATTAGAAGAGAAGGCTTAGAGGTGAAGAGCAAGCTTTGTGTTCTCACCTTCATTAACACAGTCCGAGGAATTGTTAAGATGCTGTTTTCTTGCAGTCACAGGAATACATTTAGTCAAGAATTTATAACATAAACACACACACACAAAAGATGATTTGTATTTTTTTTTTAGAAATATGAGAGAAGTTAGGGGTTTCCATCTGAACTATCATTAGTAGATGTTTTCTTTAGGTTAATGAACTAAGGTATATTACTACACTGATGGACCTACCTCTTCCTCTCACTGAGAACTGAATTTCTTTATCTTGACAACTACAGGAGTAACTTATACGTCAAATTAATAGTGGAATACTTTTAGTATTGTTTCTAACTTCTTTTAGTGTTACTAACAAACAGATGGGTTTAAGCATAAGATCCACCAAACAATAAATCCAGCATGAAAGGAGCCAGAATAGTAAGAGCATAAGGATAATAATTTATGGCAAGATTTCTACTATAAAATTACAATTTGTTTTGCCCGTACTGCAGTTATGAAAAGAGAGGTCAGACTTGTCAGAATAATTGGAAATACATTAAAATTTATCTGCCTTGTTAGATTATACCTTGCAATTTCTTCCAGTTGGAGGAGAAGGAAGACATTATTCGGTGTTTTTTATGGTCTTAGCAGAAAGTGAAACCTCTCTTCTTTGGACAATTATTTTAAATTATTTTAAACAATTATTCAACTTCTCATTCAAATTATTTCCAGATTAATATAATAAATTACATCTTATAATAATGATGTGCGATAATTATCTGTGAATAAACGTGATTTATCCACCTGTCAAAAATGCTAAAAGAAAGGAAATTGACTAAGTTCAGTTATTAAATAGGGTTGTACTTTAGACAGCCACCTATCCTCAGAAGGTTTTGGTGCAATCTGCTGTTTTAACATAATTTTACACAAGGATTCAAACATCTGTTTTAATCACTCAGCTATTCAACATATTTTTTGGTGGCATTCTAGTCATTATGACATTTCAGACATCTCTGTCCTAGATGATGCCAATACTTCCAGTGTTTTGCCATATATATGTGTATGACATAGATGAAATCCATATTCACAGAATGCCTTCTCACAGAGTTTCTCTCCTTTGCCTCTAAAGCATCTTACTGACAGTCATGTAAGTGCTAGAAAATTAGTGGTTTATGCCTTAGAGGTCCATTTTTCATTCAGTTTAATGACACACTGGAATGATTTAATTTTCTGTAGTACGTTCCTTTCATAAACAAGGAGCTGTCAAAACAGGCATGAACGTGAATGGACAAAATCATGAACTTTTGAAAAAAAAAACCAATTACACAGGAGCTAAATTCAAGGTTTATATTTTCCCTGCAGAACATCTGTAAAAATGACAATCTCAAAATGGCATGTTTAATACCACAGGGCATTTATACTCTGCTGCTTGAAAATAAGGACAAATTAGTAAACATGGAGATCAATAAAAGCCACCAAGCTTGAGTTATGCCAGGTTATTTTGGATTGGTACTTTAACCTTTTTTAAATTATTCTTATATATATATATTTATAATTTCTTTAACACTATATAGTAGTTTTCTCAATTTTATATTAATTTCAAACTTACATGTAAACTGAGATAATACAAATTAAAAGAAACAGCATCTGTTATAAAGGACTGTTAAAAACATTACAAATGTAAAGACTATAAATTAACATATTACCAGTGCATCTTGTCAAGTTACCTTAACTTTTACTATGTTTTTTCTTATGGATATGTCACTGCATGCAAATTCAGGCATTTAACTCCGCTGCATTCACCAGCTAGAGACTCAAGGTTCCTCATGAGCACAGAGGAAAGAGAGGAGTTTCCCATTCTGTGCTTCACAGCAAGAACAAATAATCAAGATTCCTGGCCTGTCTGAAGATAAGTACTTATGCTTATTTAAATGAACTTCATCATGCACATTTGAAGCTTGATTGATGCCAACACTCAATTTATGGGCTTGTGCTGACCCTACAGGCTTACACTCCTCTAGACTCTATACAGAATCCTTAGCAAATGTATACCTTTGGGAATTGATCCCCAAGGCCACTAAATGTATGGGTAAATTTTCTAGGGTGGGCTTTGAGTTTTGGATCTAGACATCTATTTTCAGCATTGATGGTACTTTTTTTTCGTTTATCAGTGGTATTGACAGTGAAAAAAAAGCCACTTAATAGGTTTGTTATTTAATTAGTGTTGACTGAATACTTAAGTAAGTACAATCTCTTTTTCAAGAAATGCTTAGTAACTTCTGCTATTATTGTAAGCAGTGCTAATGTCTAGGAAAACTGAAATTACTCAAAACATTTTTGAAAAGTTTTAACTACTCGTTATTCAAACAGAAGTGTATCTAAAGTTAGTAACTGGAAGTACCCGTGGCAAGTAATGAATGTCATGATAAATTTTATCACTGTCAACTTTTCATAAGGAGAAACATTGCTTTGAATTAGCACTTTAAAATCCCCAGCTTTAATTGTTCTGTTCTCTCTGAGTAAGCTCAAGCCATAAAAAAAAAATTTCAGGATTCTAAAATAACGGCATTGCTGAGTAAGTACCAACAAAAAGTATGTGTAAGTTTTTCATTTGTTTCATTCTCCAAAAAGATCATAACATCAAATTTCAAATAAAATATTCTAGAATACATCAGCTGGTTTTTAAAATGCTTTTTCTGGTGTTATGCATTAACTGAGCAACTTTAAGTTTATTCAGAGCATGTACATGTATGCACTAAGATACTAAATTTTTATCCCATTGTATTGCTTTGGCACAGCCTGGTTTTGGTAGCAGGGGGACCACAAAGATGGGTCCTGCGAGGAAGCTGCTGGAAGCTTCCCACCATGTCCGGCAGAGCCAAGGGCTGATGGCTCTGAAGATGGACATGCTGCTGGCCAAAGCTGGGCCAGTGAGAGAGGTTGGTAATGCCTCTGTGATGACATTCTTAAGAAGAAAATCGAAACAAAGTCACAAGATTTTGGATTCTAGTCAGAGAAAGGGAGGAGGTGAGAACATGTGAGGGAAAACACCATGGTGACACCAAGATCAATGAAGATGGAGGAGGTGCTCCTGGTGCCGGAGCCGAGGTTCCTCTGCAGGCTGTGGTGCAGACCATGGTGAAGCAGCTGTGCCCCTGCAGCCCGTGGGGATCCACAAGGGATGCAGAGATCCACGCGCAGCTCGTGGGGATCCACGGGGGATGCAGAGATCCACCCGCGGCCCCTGGGGATCCACGGGGGATGCAGAGATCCACCCACAGCCCGTGGGGATCCACGGGGGATGCAGAGATCCACCCACAGCCCATGGGGATCCATGGGGGATGCAGAGATTCACCAACAGCCCTTGGGGACCCACGGGGGATGCAGAGATCCACCCACAGCCCATGGGGATCCACGGGGGATGCAGAGATTCACCCACAGCCCGTGGGGATCCACGGGGGATGCAGAGATCCACCCGCAGCCCCTGGGGACCCACGGGGGATGCAGAGATCCACCCCCAGCCCGTGGGGATCCATGGAGCTGCAGAGATGCACCCACAGCCCGTGGGGAGGTGCCTGTACCGGAGCAGGTGGATGTCTGGAGGAGGCTGTGATCCCGCGGGAGACCGGTGGAGAGAGGGCCCTGCTCCCAGGCTGGAGCAGCCTGTCCTTGGAGGAGTGCAGCCCGTGGAAAGAGACCCACGGTGCAGCAGTTTTGGGAGGGCTGTGTGCCCGTGGGAGGCACTCACACTGCAGCAGGTGCGGTGTGGCTGCTGCTCCTGAGAGGGGACCCAGGCTGGGGAAGTTAACGCAGAACTGCCTCCCGTGGGAGGGACCCCATGGCCTCCCAGGGGAATGACTCCTCTCCCGGAGCAGCAGAAGGAAATCTCGGTGATGGACTGACCAAACCCCCGAGCCCTGTCTCCCTGAGCTGTCAGTGGGAAGGAGAGAGGGGCTGGGGGGAAAAGATGTTTTAAGGGTTTATTTTACTTCTCATTATCTCCTCTGTTAGCAATAAGTTCACTTTGTAATTTTAAGTTAAGCCTATTTCGCCCTTGCAGTGTTTCTCCCAGTCCTCCTGAAGTGTTTGTTAATTTTTTTTTTCCTCTTCCTTCCTCTGCCCCGCTTTGGCAGAGGAGGGTGAGTGAGAAGCTCTCGTGGGTGCCTGGAATTGGGCCAGTGCCAAACCACAACACCCATTAAGAGAAGTATTTTAATTGAAAGGAATATGCAAACTGTTATGAAGATGTCTGTAAGACTCTGTGGGGAAGCATGTTTGTATTTGCAGCAAAAAGTAGAAGCACTTTGAAAAGAATGATTTGAATCATAGAGCTACTGTATTAACATTTTTTTCCTCCTGAATTCATTATCTGAAGTAAAACAAATAATTTAGAAAGAAAAATGGCAACTAACCAGTGAAATTTAGTGTTATAAGATGTGTGATTTAGCATCATTTGTGTGTTCAGTTTTAGGTTTCACAAAAGAAATGCAGAAGAGATGTTCATTAATCTTGTCTTTAGAGGTTCAAACCAAGTCATCCTTTACTACAAGCCAAGGTGAACCAATGCTGTAAATCAAAGTCACTGCATGGTCACCAGCCGAGAAATATTTCCTATTTCAAGACTCAATTCTTTTAGTTCAAGTACTTCCCATAACCTTCATTGGACCAAGCTGTTAAAAGTAACAAACATTTATAAAACAAAGCATTTTTGTGACTTAAGCCTACACATATAAAAAAGCCAGAATTTAAAAACAATTTACCGAAACATGTTCTCCTATGTCAAATGAGATTTTTTTACTTACTCTATCTGTGATAAGCCATTACCTTGGTACTCACTTCCCCTGACTTAATCCAAAAAGCCGTGAAAATAAGTCTGATCTAATTCAGTAAGCCTGCTTCAATTTTTAGTGAGGAAAATGTTTTTTTCTACCACGCTCTCTCCCCCATACAATTCTTCTGCTTGAATTAGAAAGTGTTTTATCAAAGTGTACAGAACTGTTATTTAATTCCACAGGCAAGGGTGCCCTCTTAACTAGAGACATGTCAAATCTTCGCACTATTATAAGTGAACACATGCTGACTTTTCCAATTAAATTAAAATGTATATTTGAAAACATTATAAAAAACATCTGCAAGAAGACAAGAATTTATGCAAAAGACTGTTGACTTTAATTTCTTATTTTTAAGATTTTCCATATATCAAATATTTGCCATTTTGAATATTGATGCTAGTATTATTGATTTTCCCTGCCTAACTTGTCATTTTCACCACTGTCAGCTCAATAAAAAACTCACACAGTCGACATTTACCTCTACCTTCCCATTAAAACTGAGAGAAGGAGAGTTACATGTCTGACGTATTTTGCATCCAAGTATGAATCATTTACTTTCTTATTAAAATATCAGTAAAAGTGTTTTCTTTTTGCACTGATATAATAATTATTGAATTATGCCTTATATGATTTTACGCAGACTTCATTCAGCATTCACTCCTCCTATCCCATTTTTGGTTCTTTTAATTTTTTTTTAAAGTTTTGTGTGTCAACCAGAGACAAAAGCAATTCTTTTCATTCTGCCCCAGCATTTTTCTTCATTATTTTTGACAAATGTAAGTTGATCTTCTTAGACTTGTGGAATGCAACCAGTTTTATCAGATCTATGGGTGATAACAAAGATTGATAGTGCTTCATGTAACAGGCCACAGCATCACTGAAGGGCAGTAACAAACGCTAGAAGAAACATTCATTTAAGGTTATATTGAGAAATTGTCAACATTTTTATGCCTGTCACACAACAATCACAATCAGTTTCTCATGTTAATATATAGGAAACCTACCTTTTAAAACATATACCTTATTGTCTGTGACTTCTGACAGTTTATTTGCCATTATAATTCAGAATTACTCATTCGCAAGAGTAAAAATGTTTTAGTGCTGTAATTATTGAGAGATATGTAAATATATCATCACTTACCTTCTCTGCTGATTGGGCTGTACCAAAAAAGATTGGAATAAAAGCTAACCAAATTATGCAGGTTGTGTACATAGTAAATCCAATGGGTTTTGCTTCATTGAAGGTCTCTGGAACCCCTCTTGTTTTAATAGCATAAACAGTGCATGTGACCATCAAGAGAATACTATATCCAAGGGAACAAATGAGAGAAAGATCTGAAATGTCACATTTGAGAACTCCTCTGGCATTTTCTGGTTCAAGTGTCCTCTGCTCTCCATAGTCTACAATGGTATGTGGTGGATCGATACCAAACCAGATGAAGACTCCAATAAGCTGCAAGGATATGAGGCTGAAAGTGATCACCAGCTGAGAAGCTGGACTAATAAATTTGGGAGCTGTGACAGATTTTTTACCTTGTTCAAATATTCTGTGAATTCTGTTTGTTTTGGTAAGCAATGCAGCATAGCTGAAACACATGCCAAGTCCTAAAAAGATCCTTCGAAATGAGCAGACCACTGTATCAGGAGCTGCAATCATTAAAAAAGTAATGGAGTAACAGAGAAAAATCCCAGTCAGGAGCACATAACTGAGCTCCCGCCCAGAGGCCCTGACGATCGGTGTGTCATTGTAGCGGACAAATGTCACAATCACAAAGGTGGTGGCAATTATACCGAGAATAGCTATGAAGACAGGCACGATGGCCCAAGGAGAATGCCACTCCAGTTTGATTATGGGGATAAGCTGGCAATCCGTACGGTTGGCATTTGGTCTTTTATTAATGGGACACAGTTCACAGTTGAATTCATCCACCTGGTAATGGTACCCCTCACAGCGCTCACAGTGCCAGCAGCAGGGCACTCCCTTCACCGTTTTCTTTCTTTCTCCAGCTTTGCAGGGCAGGCTGCAGACAGATGCTGGATGTGTGCGTTCTCTGTTAGCCCACTGCATGTCTTCTACCTGTGGGTATAAAAAATTAATGAGACTTCTATTTTCCTTCATTTATAATATCCTAATCCTGGCCACAGGTTTGTCATAAATCACTACATGCTGACAGCACAAATACAGTTTACCATAATAAGAAACCTGTTTCTTTCTCTTGCACTGACTTTAAAAAAGTGTTAAATGATCGTGTCCAATAAATCATTCATGCCACAGGCTTGATGAGTGTCATTAGTTTCTATTTACCTCTTTACTGCTGACCAAATTGACATCTGTAAAGATATTTATTGACTCCAGGCTAGTTTAAAAGCAAAAAAGCCCCATACGCAGTGCTGTAAAAAGTTAATCACATGCAAATATAAATATCAGTAGTTCCCAAACATTTAATTAAAAAATAAGTCTATTTTTAGAGTGAGCTTCAGAGGAATTTCTGGTAAAGAAATAGATTAAAATCTCCATGCATCAGCTCTGGCAGAACAGAGTGCCAGAAAATAAAGATCTGTGGTACCACCCCTTCCAAGAATGTGGATATTTTATACTTTTCCACCTTCTAAACCTTGAAATGCTCAAAAGTTTTTTGTTTACATTTCTAGAAGATTAAAATAAGCATATACTGCTTTCTGAATAATAATGGAAAAAGATGTCATGACTATTGCTTTAGTTCTTCTGATATAAAAGTCCAGGCACCCTTTTGTAGCACAGAACAATGCAATCTTGTTTTAGAAATCCCAGCTCTCTTCACAGCAGGACATTAACAAAATACACTTTTTTTCATCCACTTATCTATTCTTCTTGCATGGCCTGCAAACAAAATCTGAATAGGAAACTCTTGGATTTAAAGAATTTCCTACTTAAAATGATCACTCAGTTTTGTGCCAGCTGTCGTTAGCCCACCCATAGCAAAGCTGTGTTCTGCAGAGGTCACTGTGAGTGCACCAGGGCTGTGGGCAGGGCAGAGCCACCTGTAGGCACCAGAACCACTCCTTGTTTCCTCAGCCTCCACCTTTCATTACTTTGTGAGGTGGTGAGTGCTCAAGGACGAAGGACTTTCCTTGTTCTTGCCTAGTAAGTACTTTGCACTTTTGTTTCATTTGGAGGCTTTATTTATAAGTGAAACAGCAGTAACACAACTTCAGGCGTCAGTAATGTTTTCAGTTCCTTCTGGAGGAGGACAGAATGAGGACAGCTTATAGGAAGGGATAATTTTGGCCTCTAAAGTTCATTTTTTCAGCAATTTTTCAGCAGATTTGAGAGGAAATCATAATGTAGCATTGCCGGCCTTATTTGCCTTCTCCAGAGAGCCAGAGCACCAGTAACAGCACTGCACAGGGTGAATAAAGCAGCAAAAAGCAGCCGAGCTCCTCATCTCTTCTGTGAACCTTTGGTGTAGGGCTTTGATGTTGCTTTCCACTCCAAGAGGCAAGCAAGAGACCACATAGCAACAAGGAGACAAGAATTGTTCATATATCCAGCTCTGTGAATCCTTAGAGTCACTCTAGGACTTCAGTGGGAGGGGATTCTGAATCCCCAGAAGTCAACCAGATTTTATATCAAGGGTTGTGATGACTACGCAAAATACATCATCTGGTGACATTTTAGCTTCCTAAAAACCACAATAATAACCCAGCTTTGTATTAAACAGCTTTGATAGAACTACAGCAGAGCACTTGACACACAGAAAAAATTCACCCCTGTTACAATCTCCTGGTTTTAATCACTGAAATCCTCAAAGCCCACATTTTGAAATGCCTATTGTTTCATCTACTAGATGTGAGAGAAAATATGCTATGATGAAATCGGCATGATAGAAAAGACAATTCTCCTTCACGTTGTTGCTAAGAGAATAAATACAAAGCTTGTGATTTAGTGACATACTACAATAATGGGGGCAACAGTAGGCCATGGTCATTAATCCAGATCTGTGGATAAATTTGGGATGACTCAGAAAGAACAGTACTACATATTGGCTAGATTATAGTACACGACACAGAATCACCAGGAGAGTAGACAACTCCTTATCCAGCATAAACTTAGAATGGCATGGACAGGCAATATCTCATCCAGCAGAAAGCCTGACCGGATAAAGCTTAGGTGTCCAATTTTTAAACACATTTGAACTAGCAAGGCGAGTTTACACCAGATCAGTATTTAATACCATGAGGATACAGTGGTTCTTATCTGGCATTAAGCATCCTAAGGTCACATTTACTGTACTGTGAATCGATGGCTTAGGTAAGTCCAGAGAATTCCCTTTTGTCTTTTAGAGCTTCTACCTTACTAAAAAAAAAAAAATTAAAAAGAACGTCCTTTTATTTTAAAGCTATTTATGATTTCACATACTTTTGTCTTGACAGTATTTTAATTGACTAAAAATATCTAAAAACATTGACTAAAATAGCTTCCTGGTTGGCAAAACATTTAAGTGCCCCAGGATGTGCACCACATTGGAAACAACTAATAATACAGTCCTACTTCTGAAGTTAGCTAGTAAAGATTCATATTGTGTTTTTCACTATTGACTGGTTAGTGATAGAAAAATTCAAGCAATATTCTTAAAGCATAAAAAATTCTAAATCAATGTAGAAAATAACCAGAATGAACGGCTGGGGCAGGTGTTTTAAAATCTAATTTTCTAGGTAAAAAAAACCATATTTAGAGTGACTTAGATTTAGCAAAAAGCTTTTTAAAAAAATGCTATGAATTCTTGGTCATTAGTTTCGTATTTCATTTTATTTAAGAAGAAAGAGGAGATATAGTCCCAAGAAACATTGGCCAGTGTTTGAAATTGAAAATCCCTTCAAGATACTTGTATATCTGAGAAAATTATGGCATTGTACGATGTTCATTCTGAAAGTTTGTGAAAAGATGGGATTCTCCCATGAACACAACCATCTGACAACTCAGTTTATAGCTACATTAACAAGCAATGTGCCACAATAAGAACCAATTGGCAGAGCAAAGCTGTTGATTCTGAGGACTTGATGTTCACATTGGTCTGTATTTGAATTAGAGTCTGCAGAAGAAGGTTGTATTGACCTAATTATGACATAGTTCAGTGGACTGAACAGTGGCAATGATTAATGAAGATTACCTGGCCTTCTGGAAGGCATATTGAGTTTTCATTCCAGCCAAAAGCATCCTGGTTCACATAGTGCAAGACCCACTCCTCAGTGAGTGAGTGTGCTAAGTGGGAATAATTAGTAGATTCATTTCAGAAGCTGACTCTTGGCTGAAACCAAAATGCTGATGTGTGTATATCCTCAGACTGCTACTTAGACAATACTGTGGCAGAGGCAGAGGATAGAGCAGGGGAAACTATACCTCAGAGTGAGCACTGGGCTTTTATTACGCTTGAGCAGGTCTGTTAAGGGTTTCTCTATATGCAGCAGTTAATAGCTGAAAAGCCATGCTAATTCTGGTTTTCTGGTTCACTCCCAACTGTCCACAACCTGCAGCAGTCTTTGCCTGTAATGTATTTTTGAGCAATTGTTTTGCATACTGTAAAAGTAGTAAGTAAATGCAGTACAAAACATAATTACAACAATAGTCTTAAAGCTCTATAAGTTCTTTCACTGATTATATGTATGAAAGATTTCAGTTTCTTGAACTTGTGCAGAATATGTCATTGCTTTTCTCTCTTTATGAGCTAGTACTATTGATCCCACTTCTTCTCTGAGATTATACAATAAATGAACTGAACAGCAGGAACTGTTGAGAAACAAGAAAACAAAGGAGAATTATTTGGGGATATAGAACAAGGGACAATTATAATTTCCAGAACTACTGAAAACCTGTTATAGTCAAGCTGGATGCTCAGTCTCTTCTGAAAATCATAATTTTTTATGTAGACATAAACACTTAGCAGTGGAACTTTCAAAAGTGCCAAGGGGAACTTGCTCAATACAGCTAATTAATTTAAATGAGAGTTAAGTGCTTTGTCTGTTTCACTGCTTTTGAAAATCCCACTATGCTTCCATCTGCAGTTTTCACAATGTAAATACCTCGGAAAACTTGCCCTACAGTGATCTAGAAGTTCAAATGTTACAAAACTAACTTCAGGGGATCTCTAGGCACACATTTCTAAAGAAGATTCTCATGGGGGAAATAAAGTGACAGAAAGGCCAAAGTCAGACAAAAGAAACACAGAAGAGAAGGTGGTTTTTGACATTGAAAAATTATTAAGTTCTGCATCTCTTCAGCTCTTACTGATTAAAATGTCTGGGTCTGCAACACTCTTTATACTGCTCAGACCCTGAGATTGTTAAGTAGCCTTGGGTAAACATGGTTTCTGGAAGACTTATTTTGTCACCTCATTTTCATGTGACATCATTTAGATGCAGTTCACTACAGTATGATATATTACAAGGCAAAGTTTGTTGCTAAATGTATCTGAAATCATCTAGATCAGCTGGACCAGGATAGCCTAGCTCTGCATCTATTATTGGTAATGGTTTAAACATTATTTCAATTATATTTGAGTAGCTTCTCTGAATTTGAAAAGTGTCTGATAATTGAAG
Source organism: Vireo altiloquus (assembly GCA_013396875.1). NCBI lineage: Eukaryota > Metazoa > Chordata > Aves > Passeriformes > Vireonidae > Vireo > Vireo altiloquus. The sequence goes on along the minus strand of VZRF01005942.1, from coordinate 1,009,862 downwards.
GGCTATCATGAAATACCTCACATTTCCCTAAGATGTGGTTCCATTTCCTACTATTCCAATACTTACCAGAGTGAAAACATCAGAAATACTTTGACAGCATGTCTGTAAGACATGTATTCATTTTCTATGAAATGCATCATGATACAGAAGAGAAGGGCTTCATTGCTATTTCAATGGACATAAAAATCATTTCTACATGAGATATCTGCCTGATTGAGCTGCAATTTGCTTTAATGTGCTGCATTAAGATTCACAGTTCACTGAACAATTACAATACAGAAAAAATGCTATTTCATATCAAAACCAAATAAACACCTCTGTCCTTCATGAACATTACCAACAAAATTCCCTCTAATATCTAATAATAGAGCTAAAAATTAATGATGTGAGAACTTGACTAAAAGAATACAAGATTGACATTGTACAGTACAAACAGCACATTCACATTCCTGGAACCCACATTATTCCAAAAAATCAGGCAATTCATTCATTTAGCATTGCCCTCAGCAACTGGAGGAGACTGATCAAAAATTATGTTAATAGGTCAAATATAATTTCTGAATTATGTGTCCAATTCATATGTACAAAACCACTCTGTTTCCCATTCTTAATTTTCATGGAGAAACTTATTATCACTTATGTAATTCAGCAACCTGTGAACAATACAAAGACACCTGGACGACCTTCAGAGAGTTTTTCAGAGTACGTTGCTTGGATAATATCTAAATTTTTATGATTGTGCTATACTATCACTTGCAAGAATTTTCATTTTTCTTTCAAATCTTAGAGCCAGATATGCATTTTAAAAAATGAAAAATAAATATTTAACTGTCATATTGTAACAAATGGAATTATACAAGTTCTGGATAGAGTAATGCAAGTGGTAATTATAAGAGTTGTGGGAGCAGACAGACATCTTATTTTGTAGTCAGTTAGCCAAGACTTTTCAGAAACATCAGGAGTCTTACACATAAATTCATATGACTTTTAATAGATATTCAGATTCCTATTTATTATAATGACAAAAAACTGAAATGTCACCTCCAACTATCACTAATATTTTTTTCTTATTTTTGGTCTCAAGTTCCTGGAAGTATTTACCATCTGAAAAAAAGGTCCAACAAAGGAGCATAGCAAGTGAGTGAATTAAAAATTAAACTAGTATTTGCTTTTTTAATTGTCTAATATATCTATTCTCACAGTGAAAGTTAAAGTCTTTTATGTCTCTTGTCCAATCAAGTCATCTGAACCATTAAAATCCAAAGTTAAACTGAAACTGGTTCAACTAAAGGAATTCATTACGAGTCTAAACATAATGATCATTCAGTCTACCAAACTTATCCCTCTAGAGAAAAGCTGGGTATACCTACAGACTAAACTTACAAGTATTTAAGCAGGCATGTGCAGAAAGAAAATAAGTCAGTGACAAAAAATACAATTTATATTATATTATTTATTTATATTAAGATAAAACAAAACAAAAGTCAGAATTACTCTAGATTGCCATAGCAGTAGAAAATCACTATCATTACCAAATTTGCCATAATTGCTGTAAACTACTTACATCATTCACCCTATACAGGTGTTTTTTCCTAACAACTATGATGTCATTTTCTGGAATTTTAGTTATAGCTATTCCGAGACTTCTGCACAGAACATGGAACTATATCTTTGGGTTTACCATGGACTGGTGGAAAATAAATGAAGTCTAATATCAGTTTGAGAAGGAGTCTGAGAAGCTTGATGAGTATTAAATAATCAGTCTAAAATACTACAAGACAATTCATTTTTTCTCTAAATCCACCTGCCCAAACTTCCTCCTAGGCAAACCACTTATCTCTCTCACAGTTTCCTTAAAGGTAAAACAGTTAATGTCATTTTTATTTGAATATTTACACTTAAATACTATTTACATGTATGTATATATAATTATTTATATGCAGGTATGATATAAAATATTCTGGACCAAAGGCAGGAAGGCAGGAAGGCAGGAAGGTAGGCAGGAAGGCAGGCAGGAAGGCAGGCAGGAAGGCAGGCAGGAAGGCAGGAAGGCAGGAAGGCAGGAAGGCAGGAAGGCAGGAAGGCAGGAAGGAAGGAAGGAAGGAAGGAGATATTATTGGTGGTGCAGCTTTGGTCTCTAAGCAAGGACTTAGCCTATATGGCTCTGATACCGTCTGGCTGTGATCTTGGGCAAATTTTTTAAACTTCTTGAATCTCAACTTTCCAGTCCTGGAGAAAAGCTGTCATGCAGACAGGAGGAGTGGAGACTAAGTAGGGATATAACTGATGTCCATCTCTCAGGTATAGAAGGGTTTTTTGACCAATAATTACTTGTAATTTAGAAAGTCTGACTAAAACAACTTTTAAAAATGAGCAATATATTTTCAAAGAATTAATATCAGAAACGTCATAATAAGTCTGTGCTTTCTCAGCATGTCAAAATCTTTCTTGTCATCTCCAGTTTTCAGAACTGCAATATCACCAATCTCTGGAATTACTAAAATAAAGAGAATGTATTTTTATTGTTCCAAACATATTAACAAGTAATTCTCAGATAGGGAAAAATAATTATAGGGAAGGATGCTCTAAGGAAATACATAAAAATTTAAAAGAACACTATAAAAAAATATAAAATTTCTTATGTTCATAAATAGAAAAGTTTAAATACTTGCCTTGCTTTATAGATGCAAGCATGCTATTTAGTGGGCTGATACTGTAATTTTACCTCAAAGAAACAAACCCTACTAATTAAGTCATATAATTCATGACTGCTGAATATTTAGGTAGAGGAACACACTATGGTAACTTAAACCAGGGATTAATCATACCACACTATCACAATATACAGAGAGTGTTTATTAGTGCTATACAGTCTTAAAATGCTGGCCTTTATATGGCTTGGGATCTATCTTACTTTTTTTTTCTTTTTAGTTTTAATTTTTTTTTTTACTTTTACTTTTCTCCTTCCATGATTTGGTTTCTTCTCAGAATTGCTGGCACTTGGTGCTTGGTACAAAGGTAGGAGGAGCTGCAGTGTAATACCTCCTTCACTTTGCCAAACAATGGACATTAATGTGGATGGAATACTTGGGAAAAATAATTTTATTCTCAAATGCCTTGGGGAGTAGACAGCACAAAGTGCAATGATTAGCAGGTCAACAAGTAAACGGCTACTGTAACTGCACTGTGTAACCACCAAATGGAATTTTACAGAAATCTAGTAGGCACTTCTTTTCAATATATGCAATTTATTTTTTTTTCTTTACTGAAAACATGAATCACAATTAATTTTCAAGCACTTTCTTCTGAAGATAGCCTATTTATTTACAAAAGAGACAAAAAAATCACCCTCAACCAAATCAAAGAATCCAAACAAACCAAAATACACCAACCACAGAAATATCCTATTCTAGATGACATTGGCAAACTTCAGATTTTTTGAAAGCACTTTCAGTGGTCTACTTTCTATATTTTGGAAGCATATAACTAGTACCAATGTATCAGACAGAACATAGGTTTCCGAAATTATTCTTTACACAGACCACTTTCACATAGACAATCTCTATCCCATATCCTTACCTAGAGGTTCTTACTGCCCTTACATGTCCCTGACATGCACTTCAAGAGAATTTCATGAGCATTTACAAATAGAACTCATAATGCACACACAGGGATTGAAGTCATTATATGCTACCAGAAGCAGACTGTGCCAATGCTTTGCCTATATGAGTAAACAGGCGTTGAAGAAAAGACTGGATGTGGCAATAAGTGCCATGGTCTAGTTGACAAGGTGGTGTTACATCATACGCTTGACTTCATGATCTCAAAGGTCTTTTCCTACCTAGATGATTCTGTGATTCTATCTTCAGAAACACTCAAATTAAAAACAAAAAAACCAAACAAAATAAACCCCCCAAAAAACTTGCCAGATTTTGAAATAAATGGGCTTTTGAGAGGAAACCTTCAACCATTACACTTTTTTGTCAACTGATTAGTTTTGATCAGCCTTATTACTAAGGCCATGTGAACCATAATGCTTGAAGTACTATTTTTCTTCCTGCAGTTGATCATGCAGAAATAGCCTGCAAGCATACCTTAAAAAATTTAGTGCTTTGAGAAAAGGAGCACAGTTGTGGCAAAGAGTTTTTTAACATCACTTTCTTTGTGCCCGCAGAATCTCCTCAGTTCTGCTCAAGGCCCATCACTAGTTTAATAGCTTAATTGCATTTCTTGATGAAATTTTTAACACCCATAACCCATGCTCCCTCCCAAATGCATTTCTTTTAGCTACAGTTACCTAAGTTAGAGCTGGCTTGCCCCAAGCCCAGTGCTCCATAGCTACTGTATTTCCCTCCAATCTGTGTCAGGTGCCTTTCAGTTCCACTGGCCCCCAGATTCTCCCCCACTTCACAGCTCAGCGTGGACAGAAGGAACAAAAGGGGTTGAGCATAGTTGCCATTTGAATTTAAAGGAATTTAATATGGATTTTTTTTTAATTTTAAGACTATGTAATTTAATAAATCTCAGTGTTTCACGAAAAATATTAACCATGGTAGGTTTTTAATTATTGTATTGGTTAAAGGTGAGTTTCATAGAACAAGAGCTGTTGTCCAGAAACTCCTTTATGATGGCCTGTGAAAAAAAGGTACAGAGCTTCAGCTGATTTAGTTCAGCCCCAGTAACTCTAGCATAGTTATGCTAAAAAGTTATTATTTCTAAGGAGAACGACCTGTCACAGTTTTATCTTTAATACTTAATTATTTTAAAACTAGAAATCAGCCAATCACAAAAAGCCCCAGTTCAATATGAAGAAAAAGATGCTGGTAGACTTGTTTTTAGTTTTAATGCTACCTCATTATTTTTAAATGGTTTCATCTATTTCCTATTTCTTGATCAGAGAAAAAGGCACTGTGTGCATGAAACTGAAAAATGAATGCTTCTAAATTCCATCCTGCACAACCCTTCCTACAAATTAATACCAACACACAGATAATATATTCTTTTTATTCCCACACTGCTCGCAGACCAAGATGTCAGTTGCACTAAGGGCTATACAAATCTACAAGAAAAACTTATGGTCTCAATCCCAAAGAATTCACAATCAAACTGTAAGATAAAGCAGAGAAGAATACGGGCAGAATACAGAACCAAACATCCTAAAACCAACAAGGCAACACAGATCAGCATGATAGTCAGCAGCCACAGCATACCTCCAAACAGGGACTCTTTGAGGAAATTTTGCCAAAAAAGATTTTTAACAAGGGAACAGAAAGAAGAAAGTGGGGCAATTTTGCATCTATTTCCTGAGCTTTCCATCCAAGCAAAAGCAACACCAAGACAGCACAAAAGCATTAGCTTCATCAGTGACCTCTCAAAGAGTAACATAAAACAGAGCTGAAATATCCTGTGCATCTTAGCTTCTAAACAATGTTTCAGCAAAGTGAAGCACTGAAATTTTGGGAAAAGTTGACCTCACCTCAGCAACCTTCATTGACTCTGACAGAGGAACAGACAAAATCAGCTGAAATACAGGGATCAAATTTATTTACTTGTCTCATTAAAAAGAGGCACTATAACTAAACTGTTCCTGACATCAACCTGTTTTTAGGGAAGAAAAGCTGTTAATATGTGTAGCACATTCTACCCTGAAACACTTCAAAATCCTAAACACCAGGACACTACTTATAGTGGTTTCCCATTATAATGGCACATGTCTTGGGAGCCCCGGTGGTGTAGTGGTTAAGCACACGGCACAGTAATTGCCGGGGCCCGGGTTCGATTCCCGGCTGGGATACTCCCCGGGCAGGCAGAGCTCGTTAGCCCTGCAAGGGGGCAATCTGCCTACGTCCTGAGGAGGAACTCACTGCCACTGTCCAGAATCGCTTTGGCCCGGCAGAAGAACCTCGGGATTAAAGGGTGGGCTCAGATCTGCGCGCCCTGTGTCTCACCTAAAAAATCCAGTGCGCAGGCTGGAAGGTCTGAAAGGAAAAAGAGGCCTTCCCCGGATCTTCGTACGCGAAGGCTGGCCAGCAAGCAAGGCACATGTCTTATTTTCCAGCTCCTCTTCATTAAAAGTCAGCTCTTTTCATGCTAATGATTTTGAATTTTCAGCACTACACAAACAAATGAAATCACACTGGCCCTTTAAACACAGCTCCAGACAGGTAGCAAAACCACATACACAAAAAGTGTGAAGGTCTGAACTAATTCAGAATAGGCAGAAAACAGACTGTATTTTATCCTGAGATTTCCAGCAGCAGGGGAAGAACTCTTGCTGCCAAGTCTGTGCTGTTGCTTGGAATGAAGAGTCAATAATTAAATTGAAAATTCTGCAGAGAGACCTGATGATCTTGCAGGAACAAAAGAACGAGGAAGATGTATAAGCTATAGAAAGTGCTTATAGAAACGACACATTTAATTTGGGGGAAAAAAAACCAAACCAAAACCAAAAATACTTCTTACTAAAGAAATAAAGGTGAAGATGTTCAAAATGAGAGGAAGTGAGGGGGTTTCATATGGGCTGAACATACTGGGATTTATTTTATAATATTTACAGAACTGAATAGATAGAAAGCTCTTGAGACTTTATAGGGAAGTATGGAGAATTTGCAAATGGGAAACCTAGTGCTTACATTCTGAAAAGGGAGGGAATGAAGAAGCCAGGGAATTATCAATCATTCGCTTTGACTTGGATTCCAAGAAAAGTCCTGAAAAAAATAAACAAACATATTTCAAAAACACAGAGAAAACAAACAAGACAAGGAACAGCCAAAAGGGATCTGTCATCAATGAGCTGTCACATTTCCTTCAGTGAGAGGGTAACAGGCAATGTGGATGAGAGACAAGCAGCCAGGTGTCATTTATCTTAACATTAGAAAGATTTTTGACACCATCTCAAATTACACTCTCAGTCACAAGCAACCTAGTGGAACAGATTTAACCCCTATGGGCTACGTGCAAATTATATCAGAAAGCTGCAGAAAGATAAAATTTGTAGTTGATTTACTGTCAGAAGGGAAGGGATGGCACAGGGTGTGGCCTGGAAAGGTCTATTGTTAGTTTGCTATTTTTCACTACTTGTAATAACCACTCATTCAGTTTGGATGACGAAATAGAATATGTGGTGATCAGATTTGGGTAGTAACACTGGAAAAGGCTGAAGCTATGCTGAAGGTCAGAATTCTTATTTCAAATGATACTGCAGAGTCTGAAAAAATGACACCTACATTTTAACAGGGACAACTAGCAGTACATTATGGGTCAGGGAGGACAGAGGTAGCAGGTCTTCAGAAGAAAAAGATCTCAGGTTTCTAGTAGATTGTGATATATTGAACCAATGTCATACTGTTACGAAAGGGGCAAATGCCAGATAAATGCAGATAGATGCAATAATCTTCTCCCCCTCTGCTCTCCACTCATGACTACATGAAATTATGTTTCTCCTGTACTGTGCACTAGTGAGACTGCGGTCAGAACACTTTCAGAAAGTTAGATCATTGTGCTTCTCTTTGAAGGTGAATCAGATGGAGAGTCCAGAGGAAATCAGCAAAGATCAGAAGCATGTCTAGAAAACATGATCTGTGTGACTAAATTGAACAAATTCCTGTTGTATAGCCTGAAGAAATAACACAGCCTAGGAGGTAAAACAACAATCTTCACATACATGAAAAGGATGAGGATGTGCTCAATGTACACTGAATAAAATAAGATACAGGCTTAAATTATAGCAATAAAGAGTAAAGTTAGGTATTTATAAGACACTTCAGAGAGATAAGAGTAGCTAAAAAATGAAAGAATGCCTTCAGAAGCTGCAAAGTCTTCACCCTTGGAACAACATAAGTGTAGAAGATGTTCACTTTATCCAAGGGCTAGAGAGTCTCTTGAGATCCCTTTAGCTGTCTTCTATAATGCAAAGGCAGATTTCAGGTACTAAATATTTTGAGAACAAATAAAGAGATCATAACTAGGCCAGACAAACAGAAAAATATTAATGTACTCTCATGACAGCTAAATTCTTTAGGCATTCTTCTGCAATTTTACAGAATACCTATTTAGGAAAAAAGTATTTACAAGAATAAAGTAAATAAGAAATGGTAATGACCCTCTTTTCCTATGTCTTGTATAACTAATGATGAATTTTAACTATTGTATGGTAAAGTACTTTTGTTTACAGGGAAAATGCTTCTCCAACTGTTCGGGAAAGAAAGTCTAAGTAAAAGGATCAGCACTGCTGCAATAATAAACTGTTTTCCACATGAGGGAACTTGAATCAGTTTGGGAATTATTAAGCTAGAATGCAAAAAAAAGAAGTCCAAACTGGAGACTTATATGTGAATGGAAAACTCTCCAAGGATTGATAAAAAAGTTGTCCTTACCCACTAAAGTGATACACAACCTGAAGCAAAAGAAGATCCTAAATAAGTAACCAGGTTTCCAACTCGATAAATCTTTCATGACTTTCTTCTAGCGCTCTTGCTAAAGACACAGACAGTCTTGTATTCACTTACAAAACTTCGAGTATAGGAGTCCTGTTGCTTGTATGCCTCGCAGCATTTGCTCAAGGGATACAGGACATCATCTTTGAGGGGATTATTAGGAGATCAAACCCATCAAACAAATGAAAGCCAGAAAACTTTAGAAGTCATGGCCCCATCTCTAAATCACTCATGCAAAATCAATCTTTACAGCCTCACCTGCTCCAACCAGCCCACTGTGCTGGAGATTGTCCAGCCTCTTAGGGCAGCCCAGTATTTAATTATCTCATCTTTAGAATCTTCCAGCATGTCTGCATTACATATCTCTCACCATAATTCAAATCCACTACTTCTCCAAATAGCCAAATTAACTATGCCTAACAGTTTGTTCTTTTCCTGAGTAATCCTTTCTGTATTGGAAAAAATTAACATAACCCCCCTCAGTGCAGTTTTCTTTAGACTAAACAACCCTAGTTTGCTCAATCTTTCCCTAAAGGCATACTTTTAGATTGCTGATCATTATAATTGCTTGCAGCTGGACTCTCTCCAGCTACTTTACTTTTCCAAGTGAAGTCACAGTTCTGCTAAGGAGCTCACAGCACTGAGGAAGAGAACAGATTAATTACATCACATGTCTAGGAGTTTGTGCTGCAATGGCCTCTGGTGATGCAAATCAGTTAACCATTCCAAGGCTATAGCTTAGATTTAAGTTTTCCAAAACAGGGGGCTTCACTTCAATTCCTGCAGTTATCAGAAAGAGCACTGCAATCCTCCTTCTTTCACCCCGTGATTTTAAGCATGTTTTATTGACATATTCAACACTAAATCTGTTTACTGTGAATTTAAGTTACAATTAAGTTAACTATGCATTCTTCATTCCCTCCCTTAAGATATATTATTAACATCACCACTAAAACGAATGATACCACTTTGTATATTCAGAAAATAAATAATTCCCTATCTTTAAATAATTAAAAAAAAAAAAAAAGTGTTGAGGGATTTATCAGGATGAAAAGTCCTGGATAAATATTAGATGACTATGCTAAAATAATTAAAATAATATTAGTGCAAGATGAAGAGAATTGCAGCAAAGCAAACAATGTTCTGCTAACTGCTGGTTATTCCCTTTCATCATGTAACAGCCATTGAAGAACTCATTTGTTTTCCAATTACTGATTTTTAATTTAGTGGTAGACTTCTGGTATGTAACACAAATGAACAATAATTAAAGTAATTTAATCCTTTAATCTACAGTTTTTGCTTTTAAGGACTATAAAACAATTTGCTTCAAGGTTTAAAGGGCACATCCATTTTCAACTTACAAGACTTTTAAAATTTTAGGGTGGGGGCCAAGGGGAAATATGGAAGAGACTGGGGAAGCAAATGCTCATACTCTAACTTTCACACTGGCATTTCATGAAACAATTCACTGCAGACTTGCTGAAAATACCTACCATGCTCAGTATCTGTTTGTCTATGCTAAAACTCACATTAGCTTGTACCAGGGGAGCAGCTAACCTGCTATGAGGTCCCATATATGAGGGTAGAACTCTCCAAGAATGCATATAAAAGTTCCTGAATTTTCATTGTTCTATCACTGCACTTTTTTTTTTTTTTTCACTATGAAAGAGAAAATAATATTTTAAAACACAAGTGCTGTGTTTGTCATTCCTTTCTGGTATATTGAAAACATAGGAATACTCTTTGTCCTGTTGGCTATAGCTATTCAAAGAACAATCAATTATAATCATACCACTTTTACAAAGGATGAACAGTAACAGCTATAAAATATCTACCACCCATTCAAGAATCCTGTGACAAATTCACAGCCAAGTTCACATGCAACTCCATGGTTCATTTGAGGAACCTTTCACTCACCCTGACAAGGTGAGAAAAAAGTCACTATTCAGCCTAACTCTCAAGCAGAGACTGTTTCACTGGCAATTTGCTATCATTCTAATGAAGAAAAAATGTTTATCAAATTTCAGGATATTTTCTCAGCAGCCATCTTTTATCCATTTTCTTTTTTGTTTATTTGTTTGTTTTTCCCTAGAGAATAAGTAAAGTAGTCTATTTCATTGAGGGGGGACAAAGACTATTAGGACCAAAAAAGTAAAAACTTCAGAAGGAAGGCAAGTTGTCATTCTTCAAGGCCATTGGCTCTTGAATCCAGATTCTGTTTTGATTTTCAGTCATGTCTGAAATAGCATCTGTCTACTATGGGCATTTCTTAAAATCATTTAATGCTTTTTTAACATCTGTATTCAGCTTATTTCCTCTCCATTACAAAGTTTTTTTTATATAAATACATTCTATAACCTTTCAAAATCATAAAATATCAATTTTATTCCACATTTCTTGTATTTTTTTCTTGTCTCCATTTTGCGTCTACTGCATCTGCGGTTGCATCTAATGTTGACTTATCTCTTTAGTCTAGCATTGGTCCTTAGCAGATACAATTTTCATATTGACCTGAGACACTAACAGTAGAGCAGAATAAATCCTGAGTCATACTACTTGGCCAGTGCTAGGATCAGGACTAGCTTTGTGAAACCTAACTAGTCTAAAAAACATAACTCTCTTCTATTTTCAGCCTTGTATAGAATAAAGGAAGACAGCAGTATAATTTTGAGAAGAATAGAAGAACATAAAACATTTTTGCTTGTCTCATAGTTTTACTTTTAACCCAGCATCAACAATTTTCAGTCAGATAACACAGACAGAGTGAAAGTTTGAACTCGACTGCCCTATTGCATGCAGGCAGAAGAACACCCTGCAGGCCATATGATTGTCGTATTTTGTTTATAGATATAATCATATACAGCACTAAGTGCTTCTGTTGTGAATTTCACTGTATTGTGTTCTTTTGTTAAACACGGGGCTTAGGTTCAGCATTTTAAAAACATCTATCAATTATATAATAGCTACCACAGGGAAAAAAAAAGAAGCTTTCTGACTTCTTTAATGAAATATAGTGGCCTACAGCAAAGCTTGAATCTTATTTAATGTAGTTACAGAAAACATCAGAAGTTTTTTGAGTCATTTTGTTTTACCATATCACAAGAAAGGGAAGTAATGCATTTTGAATCTGTAACTTCCAAAACCAATTGACTAATTTCAGTGTTGATGGCTTCCTTCAGTATTAGATACAAGACATGAGCCCTAGAAAAGAAGAGAAATCAAATACTGATTCAAATCTCTTTGTGATCTGACTGCCTGAAGGGAAGCTCACTGTCAGTGTGAGGTTCCCAATTTTTACTAGTTCACCAATCACTGTGCTTAAGGCTGATGATGGTTATAGCTGTCTCTCTGATAGTTCATCACATCAGTGTAATTTTAATTTATGGTTTTCATCATAAATCAAGATCATTATGGAAAAATGGATGCCCCTAAGTCATTTATATCCTCAGTGCATACACTATAAATCTGAAACCTTATGCTTCTTATTATTTCTAAGAGAATGTTAGAAATCTGTTATTGTAAAATCTCTTTTTTCTTCTAATAGAACTCTTTTTCTCTGGTGAAAAAAAAACCCACCAAAAAAACCCAAAACAAAACACATAAAAACCCCAAACCAAACAACAAAACAAATTCAAGTGAATTCAGTCTTTAAATTTTCACTCGAAATGTAGAATCATAGAAAGGCCTGGGTTGGAAACCATCTGAAAGATCATCTAGTTCCAACCCCTCTGCTGTGGGCAGGGACATCTTTCACCAGACCAGGTTGCTCAGCCCCACATCCAACCTGGCCTTGAACAGCTCCAAGGAAACATGCAAGGGTTTTATATGCTTTGGATTTCTTAAGGAGTAGTATCTTGTAAGCAGATATCCATTAAAATTAGCATTTTAACTGCATCAGCTAAATGTGTGATTTTGAAATCACCAATAACTGTGCCTGCTTGAAAACTCATCAATCAAAATCACTAACTTGCAAGAATATAGATTTATATCTACATATTTTTTCATACTGGGATTTTTAAACACAAATTTTGGTAGACCAAAACAACATATAAGCCTGAAATGCAATCTAAGAATTTTTCAATCTGTATTTAAAAATATGGGTTTTTTAAAAAAAGTCAAATACTAGATTTTAAAATTCTTTATCATTTCAACTTTTCTTTTTCCAACTGGTATTTAGCTTTAAAAATAGAGCATTTTTAAGACAAGAAAAAAAGATGTTCAGAAATGAACCAGAACAAACTGAATGGGTTTCTAAGGAAAGGAACTCAGAAACTTGTTATTAAAACTTTAGGAGTGAGACTATTTCCATCTACTGCCACTGACAAAAGCCACCAGTTGACATCTCAGTCAAGCCCTTATAACAACACATGCAGTACAGAACACAGTTTCTAACGGGGTATTCATTATTAATTATAAAAAGAAGTTGATTTCAAATCATAAGTGCCAGGAAAAGCAAGCTTGTGTCTGACGACTTTCCTTGTACAGAGATTACATGGTTGAGAGCTCAAATTCGCTAAACCCACACATTTGTAGAGAACTTTTACGAGTGACCTGGTATGCAAAATACTGTTGCAATATGAATAAAACATAACTTTTGCAGGAACAGCTACCTTTGCCTGGATTTTTATTCATTATAAAAACCAGAATATTTTTTTGAAGAATGCATTTTAACTATCAGACTTCCCTGAACATTAAGTTATCTTTTTCCACTGATAAAGAAAAGAAAATTAAGAAAGTAAGCAACAGAAAACACTAACAGTTAATGTATCATCAACAATCAGAAGTTCTAAGACAATTATTTTTTCTTTTAAAATGATACTAAAAGTTTTAAAGGTCTAGTTGTTTCCAGTACATTAAGATCACTTAAAGTCAGGCAACCTTGGATAGTAAAAGGACTTCACTAAAAGAGGTGGAAATTTACATGATCAGAATCACCAGACAGTCAGGTTCTTTGAGATTATGTGGCATTTCTAAATATTTGCTTTCAGAGTTTCCTTGCATCTGTCAAAGACTGAGACACCTTAGTCAAACTCAAGAATAATGAAAAATTTAAATTTGGAAGATCATTATTGTTTCTTAATTTAACTTCTCCACCGTATCAGCATCATCATGCAAGTGTTTGTTTTGTAAGATTTACAAAAGTAGGACTGATCAGCAGTCATGAAGTGCCTGTATCTGGAGGCTATAGTTGCTTCAGAGGAAATCTAAAAGGTCAGTCTGCCTAAAGGAGAGCATTAATGTTCCTGAAGTGTCCATGAAGAAACCAGCATCAGCGCCAGAAGGGTGTCTGCAGCTGGGGAAGCCTGCTGAGAAAGAGCCCCTTAGGGAGCATGATACAGAGTCTATGCAGCCAGAGTCAGCACTTCCTACCCAAAGGGAAAACCAGCACTGCAACAAGAAAGGAACAAGTCAAGCTTCTCCACAGGGACCCTGCAGAGTCAGTGAAATTTTGAGGAGCCAGAGACATCAGGAGAACAATCCTGAACCCTGAGGGTGGTGGCCAGAGACAGGCTGGGGCTGGCTACCAGGTGAGAAGCCACAGCCCAGACAACTGAGCTGCAGCCAAAACCTAATATAAATTAGCAAAGACCATGCTAAAGAAAAGGAAAATGGAAAAGGAGGGGGAATGAGGAGATCAGAAACAGAAAAGGGAAACCTTTAGATTTAAGGTATTTAGATGGAAAATATGTTCTTATTTGTCTTACCTTAATTGTTCCAAGGGTTGAACTGTACTAAAAACCTTATGCTTTCATGATTTATTTTTCTGACACAGAAAATAAATGGATGAATAAAAACTATAAATTTTCTGAAGCACAACACCAGCTGTGCAGATGAACACAGTCATAAACACATCATAGCTACAGCATGTTACCACACAATTTGAGGAAGAAATATCTGTAAAATATCTGTATCCTCTATCTATAGAGGATATCTATCTTACTATCTATCTATCTTATTCACTAAAAATCATAGTTACATGTGTCTTCATTAAAAGGAAACTGGAGAAGGGATACATAGGGAAAAGTATTATATTTTAAAAGCATCTCCTTTAAAGAGCAGCAGGGTAAAAATTGCTGTGCCATCTTAATACTGTTTCACTTTCAATAAATACAGATGTTTTCACAGAAACTAATGAAAACATCCACTGTGTTCCCTATGTTTCATTGGCAATCAAAAGCACTACCTAATTTGCAATATGATGATCTGGAGTATTGACAATCATTCAAAAAGATTACTTGGTTTGTGTAGTGAGAGGAGGCAACAGCTTTGCCACAGCAGATCATCATCTGTCATAGCTGCCATCAACACCTGCTAAGAGTTCAGGGGATGTAGGAACAGGGGACTGAGCCCTGTGTGCCTGCCTGCACCCTGGTCTGTGTGAGCAGGGGTCTGCAGCAGAGCAGGGGGTGGTGGGGCAAGAGCAGGACCCGAACACAAGGCTGGGAGCAGAAGCATCTCCTGCAGGGCACTGTGCCAGCCCATTTACATACCCACAACTCCACATACTAGACAGAGCTTGCCTGAGAGTTTGAACAACCAGTTGCATCCAGCACATGAGCTCATGGAGGGGAAAAAAGAGAGCCAGACACTCTAACACATCCTTAACTAATGAGAGTTAAAGAGAGGCATTCTTGGATAAATCCTTTCCTATTAGGTTTGTGGTCAACGTGGTTAACATACTGTGGTTTCAGCAGTATGAGCAGCCATCAATCCAATCATATTTCAGAGTTCCCTCGAGTACATATACATGAGGCAGAAATAATGGGACTGAAAAGCTACAGGCTTAATGAAAAATTTAGCACTCTGGGGGAGATAGAAAAAGGCAGATCCAAATGGAACTAAAATTGAAGCAAATTTTTAGGGAGCTTTTAGATATTACTATGCGACTGCTATGTTAGTACTAGCATTTGTGCAAAATGTGTATATCAGCTTTTGAGTTCATTTAATAAACACTAAGTTTTCAGAAAAATTATGAAAATCTGGAATGTGTCCCATGATAGTTACGATAAGGGTCTAACTGTAATGTTTTCCAGAAATTAATGTTCAATATTAAAATGGTTTAACCATTTTTTTTTCCTTTCATGCCTTTCAACAGACAGATATCAGGTTCGTGAAGGGAAAAAACATTGCCACACAATCTGCAACACGCAACTTCTGTTGGTAGGATTTTTTTCTACTTGGGCAGAAGAGTTAAATAAATGAGTCCCTGACAAGTAGTTACAGATATTAAATGGTAGATATGCTAAAGTGGTTTAACAGCTGTGGCTGAAAATGGGAAGCTATCATATGTGTTATTGTGGATAGCACTGAGATAATTATTGCAAAATAGCCTGAACAGGAGAATAATTTGTAAATATTTTCCTACACTGTCTTTGTTACTCTTCATTAGGAACCTCTCTCATGGAAAACCAGAGATATTTGAAACCTGCTTTTTCTGGTTGGATTGAATTCACTGCATAAACTCCATTCAGTGGATCTAGTCATCAATCCACACTATTGCCCTTCTCATCAGCCTTGAGCAAAACAATGTTGGTATTTCACATTTGCAGAAGTACCCAAATGGCTAACACAATGCAAGTTAAGACCTGTAAATATTGCAAGGCTAATAAGGAAAGAGATCAACTTAATTTTTCTTTTTCTCCCTTTGCATGAAGACATCTTCTGCCAGAAGAAGTGCCTTGGACCCAAAAAACTTCTCAAGTCAAAGTTTGATGCCTATCTGTCATATAATTACTACATAATATACCCTCTGAATTTTGGTGGGATGGCAATTTTCAACCCAGATATAATTCCATGCATAGGTGGAACCTAACTATCCCAAAACTTGCAAAACACATTAAGACAGCAATTAGAAACACCATCTAAAGATGGGTGAATTGTGTATTTTTATTCCTTCTGCTAGGAAGTAATAAGGAACAATACAAATCCTAGTTATTCATACAGCAAAACACCAAAGTCTCTCTTTATATTCAAGGAACATTTTTATTGCAGTAGTTCATCATACCAATACTTTAACTAAATCAGAAATGGTTAGAATCCAAACTTGTCTTTTATTAAATACATTTCCATCCTCTTATATTGTTTGAAATACCTGGGCAATTTACCTGTCCCTATCATTTTGTCTGATACCTTTTATTCAAGGAAGAATTATTATTTCCCTAACTTATTAATGACTCTGAGGAATAACAGATATGAAATGACTCTAAAATGTCATCTGAAGGAGCAGATAACTACACAAACCATCTGACTTGAAAATATAAAGAATTTGGTTCAGGCTATTGTGCTATCTTTTACTGACTTCTCAAGAACAGAAAGGCAGCACAAGAAAGAAGAAGGCACAAGAAGAAAGGAAGAGCTTTGTTTTGCCAACTGACAGAGAATAAATAATCAATAATTTTTAAGTGTTTAAATTAATTTAATACTTAAATGAGTACTCTCCAGTGTCAGTATCATAATCAAATTGGTAGAATAATAGAATCATTCAGTTTGAAAAGACATTTAAGATCACCAAGTCTAACCATTAGCGTAACATGGGAAAGTCCACCACTAAAGCATGTCCCTAAAGGCCACATCTACATATCTTTTAAACAACCCCAGGGTGGTGATGACTTCCCTGGGCAGCTTGTTCCAATGCTTATTCACTCTTTTAGTGAAGAAATTTTTTCTGTTGTCTGATCTAAACCTCCCCTGGTGCAACTTCAGCCAATCTCCCCTGTCCCATCACTTCTTTATTTCAGGTAGTTTTAGAGAGCAGTAAGTTCTCCCCTGAGGCTCCTTTTCTACCCAACAGAATAGCAAACCCCAGCTCCCTCAGCCACTCCTCACACAACCTGTGCTCCAGACCCTTCACCAGATTTGTTGCCCTTTTCTGGACATGCCCCAGCACTCCAATATCTGGTAGTATTCAAGAGGAACCTTGTCGCTCTCTACATCTGCCTGAAAGAAGGTTGTAGACAGGTGGAGGTCAGTCTTTTCTCACAGGTAACAAGTGATAGAACAGGAGGAAATTGTCTCAAGTTGTGCCAGGGCAGGTTTAGATTGTATAATGGGAAAAAAATTTTTCCACCAAAAGGGTGGTCAAGCAATGGAACAGGCTGCCCAAGGAAGTGATGGAATCACCACCCCTGAAGGTTTTTAAAAGACTTGTAGATGTGGCCTTAGGGACATGGTTTAGTGGTGCTCCTGGCAGTGTTAGATTAACAGTTGGACTCACTGACCTTAGAGGTTTATGCCAACTTTAATGCTGCAGCCTCTCCAGTGCCGAGTACAGAGAGACAATCACTACCCTGGCACTGCTGGCCCCGCTATTTCTGATACAGCTAAGATGCCACCGGCCCTCTGGGCCACCTGGGCACACGCTGGCTCCTAATCATGAGTGTCAACCAACACTCCCAGGACCTTTTCCACTGGGCAGTTTTCCAGCCACTTTGCCCCCAGCCTGTAGCACTGCCTGGGGTTGTTTTTACCCAAGCGCAGGACACATCACTTCAACTTGTTGAACCTCAGGCAGCTGGCCTTGGCAATCAATCCAGCCTGTTGAAAGCCTTCTGCAGAGCTTTCCTACTCTCCAGCACATCCACACTCCTGCTCAACTTGGGTCTCATTTGCAAACTGAGGGTGCACTTGATCACCTTGTCCAGATCATTGATACAGACATTAAACAGGATTGGCCTCAGTACTGACCCCTGGGGAACACGGCTTGCGACCAGCTGCCAGCTGGACACAACTCCATTCACTATCATCACTGGATGGCTTGGCCACCCAGCCAGCTTTTTACCCAGTGAACAGTGTGCTCATCCAAGCCATGAGCAGCCAGTTTCAGCAGGAGAATACTGAGGGAAACAGTGTACTTACATTTAGATGAAGCTGATTACTCCACTGACCAATTACTTTGTATTCTGTACTCTTGTTGGTGATTTGATACTGAAAAATATCATAGCGTCCAGGAGCATCTCCATTTTCATTGAAGACAACAGGTGTTCCAGCACTCCCTGAAAAAAAATATTAAAAGCAATAAATACATTTAAAGCAAATTAAAAAATATATTTATTAAAGAAAGAATACTAATTAGAAATGGAACAGGTTCTTCATAATGCAAGTCTAGTATGATAATAAATTTGAAAACCTCTCAAAGACAAAATATATGTTATTATCATCATCACAAAATCTATCCTATCTATGATTCTACAAAAATAATTTAAAAATATAATCCTTTGCAGTCTTTTTCACTGGTTGTTCGGTTGGGGGTGTTTTGTGTGTGTATTATAGAACATTAGGAAATTCTAGGATAAAACAGAAGTGAAGAAATACCTTTTGACATGAAGAAAGACCTAATTTTACTTTAGGATATGTATACTTGGTAGTAAGCGAAAAAATAGCAATCTTGTAATGAACTACACAAAAAATTTCCCTGTTAAGTACAAAAATGTCATTAATATCATCAGCTTAGGAGCCAATACTCATAAAAGACCTTGAGATGCAAATGTTTTAATTGTATCACGGTGAATATGCTGTTTCTAGCAGAGACCACCTATGCAAAAGTATTTTACCAAAAAAAATTAAGGGCATCAGCTGTGCTTGTTGCTCTCTCCTCTATACATGACACTGTCTGACAGAAAAGGCCATTGCTGAAGCTGTCAAAAGTTATAAATCGACACTCTGTTCTTACTTCGATCAACAAAATGTTCAAAGATTGAAAACTACACATCTACCTTGGCAACCAGACCAGCCAAATTAGAACACATTTTGATGAATTCCCTCAAGGTGACACCAAGGGCCTGCACTTCTGCAGAGACTTTTCAAAAACTACCTCCCTTCCCCAAATTTTATATATAGGCGAATCATAATTATAGTTGAGGCCCATTAAAGAAAAATTCTAGTATGTTAATGTTCTATTTCAGTGACTTGAGATGAAATTTATTTTTACTGGGGGAAAAACCCAAACTACCACAAAATGCCCCCACAGTGTTTTTATGTTTCTCCATGTGAACATCCAAGAAAATAATATCCAGTTCATAGAAAATTCCTACACTATAACACAGGTTAATGTATCACCTAGCGGCACCAAGTCCACTGAGAGTGGTTTCCAGAGAATGAAAATTAAAAAAAAGCTTGAAATTCTGGATACATATCAAGCAGAAGTAAGCTAGTAGAAGTGGGAACAGTCTACACACTCCAGGATTTCAGCATAAATGCTTCTTGTATGTCTGTTTGTCTCTCTCCAATAAAGTATTTTGTTCTCTTGTTTTGTATAACAGCTTTCATATAAAACTGATATCCAGTGACATAAACAGTGTTTTGAGAGTGACAAGTGGCACATTAAATACTGTGCCAATTTCACAGTTCTGCCAGAAAAACTCTGGCTGCAAAAATTGGACGTGAGCAACCATGGAAGAAGAGTATCAAAAATTATGTGTGGTAGAGACTTAAGACCCCATGACGATAGAAGAGACTCAACAAAAAATTTTGGAAAGCTCTTCATGCTTTGCTCTCAATTCTTTTGACAGAATGAAGGGCAAGAAAAATCTACAGTCTACAATCTTTCAAGGAATGAAATTATTCTTCACTGCTCACATAGCAGGTTGATGCAATAAATTTCTTCCACCCAATAAGCACATATTCAGCTGTTTTTAGTATATAGTTATGGAGGTAACCTTCAAAATACTGTTTTAGAGTAACAATAGAATTCATCTTTCCACTCAGCACTTGAAGACCTCATGGAAAAACTGTCATTTCTCTGAACAGATAGGAAATGTCCTTTGTATTCCTTAAGACCAATGGGAACTTAAAACATTATTATGCTCAGCAATTTGACTGTGAGCTTATATTATATGGCTGGCTTTAGAAATATCATCTTGTACTGGTTTTGGTTGCGAAAAGTTAATTTTCTTCATAGTAGGTTGTATAGGGCTCTGATTTGGATTTGTGCTGAAACCTGCTGATAACACAGGGATGTTTTAGCTATCACTGAGCGTCTCTCACACAGAGTCAAGCTGTTTTCTGCTTTTCATCCCACTCCACCATTGGGGAGGCTGGGGGTGCACAAGGAGATGGGGGGGAACACAACCAGGACAGCTGACCCCAAGTGGCCCAAGGGATATTCTCTACCATCTATCATCTTATTCAGCATAGAAAGCTGAGGAAGAAGGAAGAAGGGACATTCGAGGAGATGGCATTAAGTCACTCTTATGTGTGATGAAGCCTTGCTTTCCTTGGGATGACTGAACACCCACTTGCCCATAGGATGTGGTGAATGAAGTCCTTCTTTGGCTCTGCTTGTGTGTGCAGCTTTTGCTTCACCTATTAAGCTGTCTTTATCTCAACCCATCTGTTTTCTCACTTTTACCCTTCCAGTTCTCTTCCCAATCCAGCTGGTGGGGGAGAGTGCGAGTGTGTGTGAGGCTCAGTTGCACGTGGGGTTAAACCACAACATGCATACAAAGACTGACTAGTCCAGACCAGAACCATCTTTGCTTTTTGGTGTAGTGGTGTTCTCAGCTAGAATTCAACAGCATCTCATGCTGTGCACCAGCCAACAGGGAAATAGCAACTTGCTAAATTCACCAGCCTCTTCAACTGAACCCAAAAAGATCTTTCTTGTATGGCAAAAGTCAAACAACCTTTGTCAGGTTAATAAAATCAGCTGCTAAAAACTGGAATAAGTCACAGAAGATTTACATTCCCTAACACTGGGAAAAAAGCCCTATTCCTCTGTTAAATAGCAGATTTTAGAAAATGTGTCTGCTGTAAAGTATATTTGATTGTGTTTTAGCAATGCTGCCATAACTCGTATATTCTGTTAACAAGGAGACTTTATTTTAATCCATGTCTTATATCTTAAGACATATATATATTTATATATATATATATTCCGCATATTCCATTGTGGAACGAAACACTTAATGAACTATAACTAGGACATATGCATGACTGGATTGTGCTAATAAACCATTATCTGCATAACCAGGAAAGCAAGGTTAAAGGCATTTGAAGAAAACCTGTGGATTTTACCAATAGTTCCCCAAATAATGAATGCAAAATGGTAGCAGACGCCTTGAAAGTGTAAGGACAGAATGAAAGTGTAGGACAAACTGGTTGCCTCAAGGCTATAAACAGACCACCAAGAGTTAATTAGTATTCTTAAAAAATGTTACCCTCATCTCAAGAAAAATATACCCTGGTGAATGATCTGAATGAACAGTTCATCCGAGAATGGACAGTCCTCAAATTGAAAAGGATTTCTAATACTGTGTTGAATAGTACACCAAATTAAAGAGCATACTTCTGTGGAAAAACTGATTAATACCTTACAGAGATCAGATAATTAAACCATGTGGAGAAGCACTGTAGCTGCCCATAACATCTAATCACACGTGTGAAGGCAAATCTGGGTTCAGGATACAGCACTCTAACAAATGCCATGGAAGTATACAAGTGCTTCTTTTTCTGACAGCCAGATATGCAGAACTGAGCACTCTTGATATCTGGTACTGCCACATATACTGTATCATTAACATTGCAGGGAATTGCATCATAGTTAAGATAGAGAGTGTTTAAATGCTCCTCTTACTGGTCATTGAGGTCTGTCTGCTAAACTTAAATCTAACACACTGTGGAGAGAAATACAGAATACAACAATGACCTGAGGTAGTGAGCCAGAACTACATAAATGCCAGCTTAGATTAAAAAAATAGTTTGGGAAACCACAACAAATAGTTTTTTGATAGATATTTATATTAGAGAATTAACTTGGCTAGCTTCATTTGGGAACCACATTCATTAGAAACCATCATAGGAAAAATGTTACTTTTGCTTAGGATAAATCTTCCTATAATGTTAGTGTAGACTACCATAGAGAATAGAAAGCAGGCTACTTTTTTTAAAACAATTTCACTGTTTTAAATTTTTTAAATCTTTTTACAGCAACCACTTAATAAAATAGCTAAAGAGAAGTGAGGGAACTATGTCTTTGAGCCTTTTCACATTTTATTCTATATGTGGTTATGTTACCATGTGTAATTTTAACTCATGAATGACTCAGGTAACTGTATTCAATCTGTCACCATTTTAACTAAATTTTTAATTTATTTTGGATATCTGAAACAGAAGTACCTGGTAGAATTTCCAGACTACATAACAAGCTTGGCTAGCTATGGAAAATCATGTGTGAGCTTTCACCTTCTTCATGTCTCCTTCATGACAATCTTTTTCAGTTTGGTTTGGGGGTTTTTAATATAAAGACATAGTTACTAACTTATTTTGAGATCTGTTTCTGAAGTATCTCTTTGCTGAGCAAAGGACATTTTTACATTTTTAGGTATAAAGTAATACTCTGGTACTGAAAGAAATTCCCCCTCCTCCTTTCCACTTTGAAGCAATCAGCATTAAACAACTCTGGGTGTTAAAGTAGCACCTCAGCTAGACATTTCAGAATGTGTCTGTGACCTCAGCTGTTTATGAGCCTTTCAAAATGCAGGTAAAAGTAGCTAGTAAAGTTATTTAGAGAAGAAAAAAAAGTAAAATGTATGAGATTTTTAAATTGGATTCAAGGATGTAATGGATTCTTTTGAATTTTCAATGCCTTACACAGATATCAAGGACTCTTTCTGATAAGCAACCGTTGTAGTACAGGTCCTTTGTACACTAGACGTGAAAATTCACATTCTTCTGAAGAAATATTTAAACATGTACCTTGATATTCTTGAGATCCTGCTCAGCAACTACCTAATCCTTCAAGTGCCTACTTTGTCAAATTTCACATTTCACAAGATTCTAAAACATCCCTGCTTGTCCTGCAGACTGTAATATTAGATCCCTGTGAGGTTACAGCGTGCAATTGGCCAATGCCTTCCAGTGAAATTCTATTTGCATTTCAGGAAGTGGAAAATAAGTGGATTGATTTGTGAACTCCAAGTTCATGTATAATACTGGCCAAGTGCATATAAAAGTGATTAATATATAAAAGTTCTTAAATTAAGAACAGCTCTGAGCCTTATTTAAAAACAATAATTCTTTTAAATTATAAAAGACACTTGGATTCTTCTTATATAAAAATCTTTTAAAAAATTATTTATCATAAGGCCCTGAGTACCTTGGCGAAAGTGTAGAAAAGTGGGTGTGCTGGTAAGTCTCACAACTGCCAGTTACAGAATATTCCAACTCTATTGAGTTTGAATATTTCATTATAAAGCTTGATACCAGATACAAATCTTTTATTTCTGAAATCAATTTTCTTTGGATTAATATTAATTTCTTTTTTTAAAAATCTGAAATTAAAATTACTTAAGATGAGTCCTCGTCCTTTGAGCTGTCCCACATAAGCTGCTTTATCTGCTATGAATCTAAAAAGTAAGCCTGAAGTCAAGAGCAGTCTTAGAAGAAAGAAAGGCAGGAAGCTGTGTAGTGCATTATAATGCAATTAACTATTGTGTATCAAAACTTCAGAATGCACCCTCTCTTAGCATTCAGCTTATGGAAAGACTTCTCAGATTTATAGGATCAACTCTTACTTTATTATTTCATGCAAATAATTTCAAGTACTAGAATTAAGGGCTCCGATTTTTTTAATGATCATTTAATTCTAAGTAGCCGTTAAAAGGAAAAAGTAATACAGAGATGTATATGAATTAAATTGTTCTCAGGAAAGTAAAAGAGGGAGAATAACTATTTGAAGTTGCAGTACTGAGAGGACCCAGAGAAGAAAAATGCATCTGTAAAATTAAAGATGTTTGTCAATAAGACAAATGAAATAGAAGGTTGAAATGGAATAAATGGAAGGAGTAAATACAGGCTGTTATAACAATTAATACTTAAAAAAACAAAAAAATCCACAGAAAATTATAAATAACTAATCAGAACTAGCAAAAGCTAATTTTTGAATGTCAGGCTGTCAGTGAAAGAATACACTCTGTACCAAGCTATGCAAGGTTTGTGATAAATGAAGCTGTTATCTGTTCAATCTCCACAGAGCAAACATTTTCGAAAAATGAGCAATGTGGTTACTAAAATAAAAAACTGTGATTGTCTTATATCTATTCAAAATCTGAAAATACTTCTTTTCATGCTTACCCCTACATGTGTCTGTTCAAGATTAGGACAATAAAACAGGATTTTATCCAGTTGCAGTAAACATAGACCTTTACTGACATTTTAAATATCCTAAGATATTGGATACATCCACTCAGATATGCAGAATATGCATATGACAGAGAATCTGTGCCTTTCTGAGGCAGCAGCTGGAGGCCAGATGGATACCCTGGGGTATCTTAAATGGCATTCGATGCCCATGTTTAGGCAATTTATCTTACTTACCACAGGGCAAATTCTGGCTGTTCATGTATGAATGCATAAAAGAGAATGAAAGAGAAATGAGGAGTGCTACAAGAAATGAATTATATACAGATTTGGGGCATATGTAATACAAATTATGGTGGTACCCTTTACAAGGCTTATAGAGAAAGTAAAAGATTTTGTATTGAAATAAACTGATCTAAATCAATTCTAGGTCAGGCAGTACGATTTTACATTTTTGAAGCTGATGGACAAGAATTTAAGCTGTGATGTTGCACAGAAGGGTATAATTTATTTGGTGTCTTGGTCCTCAGTACAGTGAAAAATTAAAATTGTGTGTTTCTGTGAAAGGAACGGTTCATTCCACTCTTGTACAAGAACATCAGCCAGGGCAGTTACCATAACCACATGGTATTTAAAATAACAAATAAAAAGTAGAGCTTTTTTCCTTACAGAATGTATTAGAGCTTCTTCCCACATCAACCACAGAGACATATCTCATAAAACTTACCCTGAAATGAATAAAATTCAGATATGAGATTGAACTTTAGCCTTCAACAGTATAGGAGTAGTAAAAAGCAATTTGCTCTATCATTAATTAGTTGGTGTAACAATGGCTATGAAAAGCAGTGATCTAAATGCAAACTCTGGTTCATGCAGTTTTTCAGCTACAACTTCAAGAAGATTATGCAGGAGAAAAATCCATCTACATTTTCCTTGCTCCCTACATTCTCTCTCCCAGCATCTGCAATTGGCCACTCTCAGGAAATGTACTAGAGTGGTGAAATTTTTGTTCTTACCCTCTAGCAAATAACTCAACCTGGAATACAAAAACACAGAACTCTAGCTCCTCTCCTTACAGCACCTTGAGTCTACTATCAGAAAATTTGTATACCTGTAATACAACTGTATCACAGATTAAACTTTGAATTTTGCCAGATAAAGAATTAAAACAGGTAGACACCAGTCTGTCAGCTGCTATGGTGACACAGAATTGGGAAGGCAGTTTTGTGTCTCCTGGTCTGGACTCAGCCCGTTCTCTGCTTAACAAGGCTATGCCTTGACCTCTCCTCCCGGTGGTGGGGCAGTGCCATGTGAATGGCTTTCCCTACTCCACTGATAAAAGGCAGGGGTAGGAGATGTAGATGAGCTACTTCACAGGCAGGTGCTACAGCAAGGCAGGAATTATCACTGTAGCCTTGTCAGAAACATCCATCAGTCCTAGGAAAAGAATGTGATGAAGGAAGTTCTGATGGGGAAGGAGCTATTGAGGAACAGAAAACGAGCCCCTTTAAACTGCCCCTGCCACCTTAGCTTTGTTCCTGTCACCTCTAGAAAAGAGACAGCTCTGGCCACACATGGGAGTGAGTTTTGAGGAAAAGAGAGGAGGCAGAGTGAGACAAAAAGCTCACTGCTTCCTGCATGTAGCCAAAAAGCTCAGCGCTACCAGTGTATTTGAAAGGTTCTAGCCTTTTTACTCTGTACTCCAAAAATCCATAGAGACAGGTTTCATCTTAAAATCTACAGCATACATTGTGTGCCAGAGAAGATTGACTCAGTTCCACAGCTGAAGAATCCAGCAAGTCAAAAAAGCCTACAGCCTCAGGGAAAGATATTGCATGCAATGGGAACAGATCACTCAATCCCCTAAAGAGCAACACATGGTATAAAATTCCACTGAAAGATAAATACTACTCTAGTAACATACTAAAATAGTAGCAGGGTGATTTGACATTATCTAGTACAAGCTAACAGCTTGTACTGAAAGAGGATGTTATAAGAGGGTGGTTAGGTTTTTCATACAAAAATGTGTGAATAGATGCATAAAATTTTGTTTGCACAGTATTATAGACTGGATAGTATCAAATGCTCTTCAATGGAAAGTGGTCTTTTTAATGTTATAAAGTACATGTACCTTTTTTTTAATGTTGTGGTTGGGCATTCTTTCATTTTAGATATATTTTGCAGCACAAGTAATAGCAAGCACATTTCTTGTACTCCTTCAGAGAAGAGTTCATGGTTATGATTCTCCACAAAAAATAAAAGTAGCTTGCACGTATGCTGGGACGTAAGTGGGAGTGAAAGTCTGAGGAATCTTTTCCACAAATACAACCACAAGTAATTTGTTTTGGTATTACCAAAATGAATACACTTTAAGTAGACATGAATTTCTCTATTAAATCAGGATCAGACCCCAGGAAAACAACCATGTTGTGGGTAAAATATATGCCCAGATTAAAAGAGTTTTCATACCATTTATTTATGCTGTCATGATTCTTCTGGCAAAAAACTTCTTTACAGAAGCTGTAGCTATATAAAGCCATTTGAAGAGATGAGAAGAGATTGAGGATGTCCAGGAGTGTCCAAGACCTTCTGCAACTTTGTTACCTAAAACTCTAATTAGTATACTCCTAGGAAGCACATAATAATTATCTTCTAAAAGAATAAATCTTCACCATAAATCATCAGTTTATCTTAGTACATACAAGGGCACACCAAGATATATTTGAGAACTACAGGGCATGAAGAGCTGGGTGTGTCTTGCCTGTATCTGTCTTCACTATTAACTACCATGAGGTACTGAGGATCCTCCTCATCCTACTTGTTCCATTTTTCCTGCTGTGTGGCACTATTTGGTATGGGTGTTGTTGTGCTTCACACCCTTCCTTTTATTTTTGGGGGGCAGGGGGAGGTTGTTGGTTTGTTTCTGTTGTTTTGATTTGGGTTATTGTTGGGTTTGTTTTACCAGTCCCAGAAAAACATACTTATTTCAGCACTGCTGACCTGAGTCACGCTTTATTGTCACCTTTCAGGTAAGAGCCTACCAAGCTTCCAATTGACAGAGTGTCTTTCAGATGATACCAGACTTTTCTCATCAGCTTGCATGTACTGAATATGAGAAGGCAGAGATGAGTTACAGCTGTCCCACTTCAGACTCCAGTCTGAGCATTCACTTCATGCCAGGATGGAAACATGCCAAGCAGATGCATACATACATCTGTGAGCTTCAGAAGTCAAAAGACACTAAGATAAAATGTTCCAGATACAGAAACAACTTTACTGAATATTAGTAACTCTCAAGTGACTGTACAGTCTTGGAGAGAGAGCTTTCTTCCCTTTCCACTACAGAAGAATACTCCTACTACTGAACCACATGAGGGAAAGGAGATGTGGAGCTCAGTGAAAACCGTGCCCGAAAGGTAGAAGGGCTCATAGAAGGAAGATGATCAAAGAAAGTCACACACTACTATAGGAATCAATAGACTGTGATGTGCAGGAATGAGTTAAGCTGCAAGGGATGTCTGCAGAAAAAGTGAGCGATCTCAAGGGCCATCTATATTTCTAGGTGCTTTTGGACAAAATTTTTTAGTTTGTCCAGTCCCTCGAGCAACTCCTCTGTATTAATAGATTCCCAAGGCCAATGAAAGGCAAATAAAAGCTCTTTGCCCCAGGTAATAGCTGCCTGGAGAGCAAGGCAGCATCCTGGTCAGTAAAGATAACAACCATCCTTAGAGGAATTGTTAAAATGTCATCAAAATGGGAAAGGGGGTAAATGATCTAGCTAACAGGCTTCATCCTCAATACAAGGATCTCTCTGCCAACTCCAAGAGACCTTTTATTTGTGATTTTGCTCCTCCATCTCCAGCTTCTTGGAAGTCCTAGTCCATGGCCATAGTTCTCAGATATCATTACTGACATCTTAGGATTCTGGTATTTCTTTTCTAAGCCTTCATTATTTTTCCAAATATGATATATTGCTAGAATAAAAATGAACAGAAAATAGGCAAACAAAACCAGTGTCACATAATCATAGTGGAAATAATGTATTACAGAGAGAATGAAGGAACAATTTCCTATTTAAGGCTTATAAAAAGTGTAGTTCATTTACCAAAAAGTCCAACACCCAATGTACAAACCCACAGCCAAAAGCAATTAGCTATATGAATGTTCTGAAAGCACATAAATAATTTAAGATTTCCCAAACAAGACACATCTGCGTCCTTAACACTGTCTCATTGGGATTGTCCTTATGTAACAGACATTAGTCCATTAACATTTAGTTAACAGACACCTGAAACATAAATGCCATTTTCTTCTCTAACCAAGATTCACATGCAGCTTATTATGACCAATGTACTCTCAGTCACCCGTGAGGATAGTTCATCTTGTGGAACAAGATCCTATTTGACATGGAGCTATTTCCTGCTTTTCTTGGAGTGCAATCAGCTGTGTGTTAATTAAAATAATTAAACAGGTTAAAAGTATATCAGAGCATTTCCTAATATTGATTTCTATCAGTTGTCAGGGATGAAAACCAGCCTTCCTTTCAGTACTTCAGCTGTGGCTTAAACTCTGACATTTAGAGAAGACAAAGCTCCAAAGAGGAACTGTTAAATATCCATAACCCATTTTGTAGCTCAATTTCTTTTGGGTGGTCCACATCAGAAACGAACTAAGTCACACAACTGTGCACACATACACACACACAGAGCTTCAGGCCACGCTTCAATTACTACAAAAACTTTGGAGAGAGGCATCACTGTCTGAATCACAGTTTTAGACTTTCCAAAGTATCCAAGGAAATGCTATTTCCGTCTTATGACCTTGTCATGTCTAACTCTCAGATGTTTCTAGAATGCAAAATTATCTAATACAATTCACAATAAATGCTATGTTATTCATTAAAGTATTACCTTGTGCCAGAAAGAGGGAAAGACTACAAAGCGGTTACTGAGAAGCCTGATGTGCAAGAAAAAAATGCTTGAAATTCCTGAGTCCTTCAAGTCTGCACAGCAATAATTAATATACTGAAGTCACAGGATAAGTAATTTATACGTTTTTACTATCTTGTTTCTTTGTAATTACAACAACCATTAGTGAGCAAATGAAGTCCACTGAAAATTTACTCTGTTGCCATGGTTATTTTAAGGCAATTGTAAAGCTACTAATCTCCAAAGACATAAAACTATATTCATGCTATAAAACATTTAAGAAGTAATTTTAGTTTACAATTTTTTAAAAGCAGTTTATAGGTCACAGTCTTACTGAATGACTGACTTAAATTTGGAAGTAATTTAAAACACCTATAACCTATATACTCACTCCCATGCTTCCCACTTTTTAAAGCCTCTACTTTAGAGATTATACTGACTATCTGGGAGTA
Source organism: Vireo altiloquus (assembly GCA_013396875.1). NCBI lineage: Eukaryota > Metazoa > Chordata > Aves > Passeriformes > Vireonidae > Vireo > Vireo altiloquus. The sequence continues at coordinate 979,973 of VZRF01005942.1, read as the reverse complement.
CAGTCCATGGAACCTTTCAGTATTAAATTTTCAGAAACTTTAGTTTTATACCTTTATGGTTGTTGTGCTGGACTTTTTCCACCAACTCTTGCCTAGGATACAAGGTTATTCACCTGTTTAAATGGATCTTATTGGAAGCTGTTGATATCTGGGGCAGTAATTTACTTTTATTGAAAACAAATGAGGACAATTTTTTAACAAGGAAACAAGTCTACATTAGAAGAACAGTATATTCTCTGAACAGCTGATCTCTCCATTCAAGGAAACTGGTGATGAGTGCTCTTCAGTAACATATTTTTACAGGTACTGTTCTGCATTAATATTAGTGAACACAGGCCATACTGCTAATGCTATAAAGATACCCAGCTTGAAGCTGTATATCTCAATCTCATCTACTGGTATGAAAAATTCACATTCCAAAAACTGTCACTAGAAAGAATAACTACTAACAGTTTCAGTATTACTGAAATTTTATTGCTAATCCAAAAAAACTTCATTTTGGACCCCATATAGTAAATTCATGCAATGTGAGAGAATCTTTTTAGCTTGCTTTAAAAAATTCTGAATCCCCTGGACCATGGAGAAAAGCTCTCATATGCAGCCAAACTTCTAGTCAAAGAACCCCAGATGGTGCAAAGGAAATTCTCCAAGAGTAATTTAATCTTAAATTTTAAAGGCTTTTTTGGGGCCTTGCTCAAGACATCTGAGCTCATGGTATTGGAACACTTAGTTATAGCAAGCAATATGATGTAAAATGGTAACAGTAGACATCATTCAAATCTTGGCATTACCTTCTCTATATAACTTAAATATGTAATGACTAAAAGGCATAAACATCAAAAACATACTGATTTCTTCCTTCATTATCAAAAGGAAGACAGTTAAATTCTGTTTAACTAGCTAATTAAATTAGGTTTACAATTGATTTGCATTGTGGAAAAAACCACAGAAGTTCAAAAAAAATCCAAACCCAAGTCTTTCTTGTTTATCACCGTACAATGAGCGTAACATAAAAACATACATCCACTTTTTTTTTTCTTTTGCAACAGTTATGAAGGTTTTTAATATTTAACATGTTGGTTTGGTTCAAATTCCTCAAAAAGATACTATTTTCACAGTTGGGCAAACAAAAGCGACACCATTCTTCTTTGAACTCATACTCACTCATAGAAATGACACTGTCCTGATTACCTGCTTGCCACAAAGGGGTTGTTTTTACCTGGTTTAAATGTCAGCCTATCGGAAGCTCATGGAGTGCAGGGACCTGTTGAATTGCCAAGTGATGAAATCACACACCTTGAGCTGGCAAAAGACATACCTGGCAAGCAGGCTGAACCCAGCAATACTCAGTTGAGAAAGAGAATCACACATGAACGGAAGTTAAAAATGAAGCAAAGAAAAAGAGCATCTTGCTTCTGGTGCTGTTCAGAATACCAAAAAATCAGCTTCTAGGACTGAGTTGAAGGTAGTGTTAATTGGGCTGTCAAATTAATTTGATTATGCTGAGGTGTCCAGAATCTAAGATCAGGGCATTTAAAAATAATTCATAATTTAAAATTTCATGCCTAGATTCAATGATAGATTCAATGCAGTTATTGGAACTGATGTAGCCATAGTTTCTCAGGTATTTAATATAAGCAGAGTCTTGCCAGCTGTTTGAAACCTTGTGAAGTCTCCAATAATAGCCACAGAAAACAGCATTGTGTGCTTATTTATCATCGTGCACAAGTCAAATTTTTTAAATGTCAGTAAATCTAGTGTTTTCACTGATAACTGTGATGCAATATGAAGATCTCCTTACTGTTGGAGTCCAGCAAAGTCAAACAGCTTTGTCTGTTCTCCTGGGGATAAGATTCACCCCCAAAGCCCCACAAGAAGGCTTTGCCAGGGAACTGAGCCCTTGGGAGAGACTGCCCCCACTCCTGGGTGAGCAGAAAGCACCAAAGAAACGAAAAGCTGGATGTTTGATGTGCCACAGAAAAATGGGTTTGTAGTTTTAGGAATTGCCTCATGTATTACTGTGGGACCAAGATGGAGATTTTTGGGTGTCAGTCCCTTGTCCTTCTCCTTCTTCCCTCTTCTCCTTCTTCTTCCTCTTTTGGTGACCTCAGTTCCTATCATGTAGTAATTGGTAGAAAGTATTTAGTTTAGAAGAGACCTGTTAACAATATTGATAGCTATTGGATTTAGAAACAATATAATATATGTAGAACTGTCCTATTTGATGATAAAACTATATAATCTCTGTACACTGGGTCTCGTTGGCCATTTGGCACCTGGACGCAGTGGAGAGGCTGTGTTCCTGAACCTTTGATAACACAGAATAAACAACCTGAAGCAGCAACGAAGTCTTTTGTTATTTTTTCCCTGACATGAGAGATTGAGAAGAAACAGCATCCTGGGAATGAACCAGCTCCATGGGGCCCAAAGGGGCCACCACACCTTACTAAAATAAAAAATGAGAAAAAAAAAAGGTTCAGATTTTTGTGGGATTAAAAACACACTGTGATAGTGGGTATCTCTGCTTACTATAGCCTGAGCAACCTCAATGAGACACAGCCTGTGCTAATTACTACAATTTGAACAATCTTCAATCACAGTTACATCTGTGTATTTATAAGGTAGTGTTAAGCCCTAAAAGAAGAAGATTTAGGATTTTATGATCCTATTTTGTAAGCTACAGCTAACACTCTACATAAGCAGTATTTGAGATTTTTAATCCCATTGAATGATTTCATAAAAAGGTGACTTACAGACTAATTCCCTCCCAAATACTTACAAAGACAAGACTCTAGATTGCTGATCTTACAGAAACTGTCAAAGAGTTACAAAAATTGCTTCAAGGAAGGATCCTACCCAAGAGAAAGAATACTTTGCCATTACCACAGCCTGTCAGTTTTCTACTGCTCTCTCTTAAAGTAAAACCTCCAACACTTCAGCTCACTCAAATATTGCTTCTTTCTATGCCCAAATCATTCCCCCATTGAAACAATGACTTTATCACCCATCAAAATTACCATAAAATTAGAAAAACAAAAGTATGAATTTTTATTTGGGAAAATATTGCAAAGCCTTTTCAGATTCTTAATTCTATCTCTGCAGTTATCTGGAGCCCTTTCAGATTTGTTTCTTTTAAGGATAAGTTGACATACAAAACATGTAGTTGCAAGCTTAAGTTAGTTAAATAAAAAAAGTAATGCACATAAAATCCTGTTTTCTTGAAACTCATCTGATGTTTTTGCTATTTCTATAGTCCGAGGAAGTATTAGGTCATTTTGTAGCTGATTGTCCCAACTCATCTGGGCAGGAAAGACTGCAGGAAGTTATCCCTGAGCTTCTTCAGAGGTGCCAACACACCCACTCAGTACAGTGCATGGTACCTTGGCAGCACAACCTCCAGAACCAGCCCAGCTTTCTCAGCACCGTGCGGGGCCAGGGTCAGGCTCATGTGGCTGTGCTGCATTCTGGGCTCTGACCTCTGAAAGCATTAGGTGCAGTTCTGCAGAGTTTACATGTTTATTTTTCTGTAACCAGTGTGAATCCTGCAGGTATACAGGCCCCAGACTGAGAATTTTCACCTTTCTTCACCTTTCCACTCTCTTTCTCACTATGACATTTTTTAATTTAATATTATAAAATCTTGTTCTGGTGATTGCACTACTTTGTTGCTCTGCTTTTATTTCTTGTTGCCTGTTTCTTTAGGATGAAAAAAAATCACATCATGGGATAGAGTTCAGCTTCGTAAAAAATTATTGAATAAACACAAGTGTAAATACAGGTAATAAACAAAATTATGAGATGGTTTCTTGAGAAACATTCCCCTGAAATCAATCTAAACTGATTTCCACTACCTGATAATCTGATGGACTCATTTAAATGAAAAGAATTGTGTTTTATTGAGCAAAGCAGACAATAATTTCTGATAGATCATTCATAACCCTTTGAAAAGTCTGTCCAGAAAACAGTTTATTTACAGTATCACATTTATAAATTGTGTCCAGGTTAAACTATTAAAGTTAAAAATAAAAATATAAAAACCCCAAACAAAGCAAACCAAAACAACAACAAAAACAAACAAACCAAAACCAAACCAAAACCAACCAACCAACCAAAACCCAAACCTATTTTGCAAAAAGGCACTTACAAAAGTCTAGTCATTGAGATTATTTTCTTTACAGATATAATCCAACGTATTAAAAAGGCTTCAGACTTTTTTATACAGACTCCCTACAGTTACTGTAAGCTCTATAAAAGAAGATCCTAATTTGCTCCAGTCAAGCTATGCATGGGAGATAAAATCCACCTGTACACCATCTGTTCCAGGACTGAGAATGTGAAGTAATGAAGAACATTTAGAAGAGCAGGATAATGATTCAAAACACCATGAAGAGAGAATCACAGTATCCATCTAAGTCTATAATAATCATTTCCTAATACAATGACCTAAATCTAATCAGTGATGCATAGTAATATATGAAAACACAGTCTTTAACACCTGCAGCAATACATCTTACCTGTGATATGCTGCAAGTATTAAAGGACTCCAAGTTCTATTTAATTAATCACATTCTCCTTATCTAAATATTCCCCCGTGTTCACATAAACTGTTTATTTCTTCCACAACAAAAATTTTACCGGCAACTACAGAATTTCTGCCATTTACCTCTGCTGAACAAATTTCAGCTTTTGTCTGTGAATTGTCATATAATGTACATGTTAAGGTCCAAAATGAAATCCTCTTCTTCAGAATTGCTTTATATCATGGTGAGAAAAAATTACCCTTTAGCAATATATTTTAAGTTTAAAGCTCTCTCAGTTTAATAGCACAATTTAAATAATAACCAGATTTGCACTTAGGATGGTTTTTCTCAATTCATATTTTCTAATATTTCTTGTATCTTTTTTTTAATTCCATAGTAAGTACTTTTAAAGATAAAGGAATGTACATCAAATGACTCTTCATACCAGAATTTTAAAATAAATTTAAACAAACGTATTTTTATTAAGAAAGCTAACTACAAATTTTTTCAATTAAAATATTTTTGTGGCTTTTCACTAATTTTTCAAAATTATTTTTCAGTTAAAATCTAAAAGGCTTATGGATTTAAAAAAAAATGTTGTATTAAGATAACATCAATTGATATAAATCTGTATATATTTAAAGAACAAGAAATCAATTTCAGTTAAGGCTGGATATACCTCAGAAAACAAACAAACAAACCTCATCCTTACGTGCTCGAGATTTCTAGACCAAACTAAGTGCAAAAGATTGAGCTAATCTTGGAGTAAGCAGAATAAACTTCAGAAGCTTTCTTGAACTACACATATCATCTAACCCTCCAGCTATTTACTTATTACCAATTTTAGAATCATTAGGCAATTTGCTGGAAATTTTATCAGAAATCAGTACACAGAAATTGGTGTTCAGAGGCATGAAACTCAATTTATCTGGCCTCCTAATAGTACCCCAGGAATGTATTACTGAACTGTGAAAGCTGTTTCTTATGACCTGTGACAGTAACCTACTTCATACTAATGTCACATGCACCATATTCTGCAAAAAGCTAAAAGCAATGAAGGAAATTTTACTCTCCCAGTGTTGTGCAATACAATAGAAGTTACTCGAACATGTCCCTTTTCACCACAAGAAAACACAAAGAAGGACGTGGACCTGTTGGAGCAGAGCAAGTCCAGAGCAGGACGTGAAGAGGTTCAGAGGAACAGAGCACCTCTCCTATTGAAGACAGACTGAAGGAGCTGTTCAGCCTGGAGAAGTCAGATCCAGGGAGATCTAACTGGGGCCTTCCAGTACCTCAAGGGGCTACAAGAGAGCTGGAGAAGGCCTAACAAGGGCACATAGTGACAAGAGGAGTGGCTTTAAACTGAAAGTGGAAAAGTTTAGATTAGAGATTGGAATCTCCTCCCTGTGATGCTGGTGAGGCACTGAAAGAGGTTGTCCAGAGAAGCTGTGGATGCCCCATCCCTGGAAGTGTTCACAGTCAGGTTGGATGGGGCTCAGAGCAACCTGTTGTAGTGACAAGTGTCCCTGCCTGTGGCAGGGAGATGGAACTGGATGATCTTTAAGGTCCTTTCCAGCAAAGGTCATTCTATGATTCCACAATAAATTCATAATTTTATTCTTAATTAAGAAATACAAGAGTCTGGTTTTCCTGGTGTTTAAGTGTTTGGTTTATATGCAATGATTTGATAATGCATTATCAAATGCAGAAAATATATAATCATCAAAATAAAAAAATAAATACAACCTTATCATTTCCAGGTATAATTTTTCAAGTACAAATAAAAAAAAGCCTTTCCTTGATATTATCTTTTAGTGTCAGGATATTTAATACTAAATTGCAGAAATAGGTGCATAAAAATCTCGCAGAAAGGCCAATAAAATGTATCCTAGTTAAATACAACACTCAAAATGATGATTTGTTAAAATTTACAGTATATTTCCTCTTTGCAAAAGGATACTGCCAGCATAGTGGTACAGAGACATCCTATTGATTATTGAGCACAGTTTCAAAGACATCCTGTGGAATTTATCTGTGGGTATAAATAAGGGACAAAACAGCACTCCTTAGACTGTGCTTTCCAGGGATTGACAAACAACCTAATGATTTTTTTTTGCTAGTAATGTCAATAGCAGGGAAAAGAACAAACAGCTTTCCTGGAGTTTTATAAGACAAAGAGGTTTGTACTGAGACTAGGATGCACTTCAGGTTCAGTGCAAAGTGAATCCATACATACATAGAAATGACTGATATTTATGTGCAGCCTATGCTATGCTGACTAACATCCCTGTTCATTGATCTGTTCATGTTTTGACAAATAAAAGATGGCTTTAGACCATAGCTGAACCAAATGCACTGTAAACAAAACCACAAAGACTAGATAAACTATCAAAAAATGTACTGTGATACAACACATGGAGTAGATTTTGGAATAGGTGTATTTTCTCCAAAATTGTTATAATGGTTAAATGAAACTGATAAAGCTATTTTCCTACATCATAAGTTTGTGTGAGTACAGAATTTGTGATAAATCAGTTTCTAATAAGGAGCTGTTTCTCATTTGGCAGCATAGACCCTATCACACAGTAGCAAAATGTGATTTCATAACCAGCTCCAGCCTGCGGACAATGCCAAATTCCCTGAAACTGAAAAGTCAAGTACAGTTATTTGTTTGCATCTAGGTCTCCATATCAAATTTGTCATCAGAAGAAGTTTATCTAGGCAAAATGTTTTCCCTTTTTTTTAACTGTTTCTTATCTAGGAACAGTCAAATGTCTGCTATTTAAAAATGAAAGCCATGACTTTTGGTGAGCATGTTTTGCATGCTTTCAGGGGAAGGCAAAATAAAAAATACTTGCTACAGACTGAAAAACAAGAAAAGAAACACTGCCTTGTTTTACAATAAAGTTTGAAGTAACTACAAAAGGAAGAGCAAGCAGAAGGGTAGAAAATCTCACTACACACTTAGGGAAATATTAATTGCTGAAAAAAATGCTTAAAGACAAATATTTCAAATTATACTGGCTATCTCCACATTTTTGTTGTCAGTTTGGATTCACATTAACTTTTATCCAAGAGAAACTAATTGCCTTAACTCTTAAATGGAAAGTTGTAGAAATGAAGACAGAATGGTCCAGCATCTTTTTCCATACTCAAGGCCTTTTTACAAATATTTATGTTCTAAAGGACAAATCATGTGACTAACTAAAGCCAAAAATTTTTGAGTGAAAGGAAAGAGTGAAGGCTGCATTAAAGAATATTGCAAATAAAATTATTCTCAGAGTATTTTAGTCTTTCATTATTTTAGTCTTTCATTATTTTATTTTCTCTTTATTTTAGCCTGACATCTGGATGTTTACACACGTATAGTGTTGAAATACTTAATTCAGTGTAGTTAACTTAGGAAAATTTCTTTTCAATTGTTTTTTTTTTTTCCAGAAAGAGGGCAGTTGCTGTTTCACCACAACAAAAAATATGCAGAATTTATAATTTTTTACTAAGAAATACTAAGAGTTAAGTTAAAATTTAAAATGAAAAATTGAGGAGAGTTATTTAAACATTCTCTTGTATGAAATATTAGATAAAAATGTTGAAAGTTTAGCTACTATATCCAAACATTACTCATACATATTAAACAGATAGAAGATGCAGTTGATGAAAGTTCATGAAAGGCTCTTCCTCAATATCAGGCAGTTCAGGATAAGAAGTGTCATGATTTTATTTTATTTATAAAATCTAAACCTCAATATTTTAAAGTAAGGAATTTTTTTAAGTCCCAAGTTTCTCATCTGTATCCACAATGCATATTCATCAAACAATGATGAATAATTTTAATTAATAAACAATTTATTAACCTAAAGGCTTTCAATAATCTTGAAGTCAACACAAGCGTATTTTATTTTTATTTATCATAACTATATTTTAAACACAGTCAACATCTTGGATATATATAAGTTTTATATTTAGAACAAAGTGTAATCTCTTGCACAAAACTGTTAACATAATTCAAAGTACACATCAGACACTAACCTGACAAATCATCAACATACAAAACATAAGCTAACAAATTTTTTTTAAGCTGTCGTCCTGTTAGTACCCCAAAAGAAATATCCATTGTTTTGGGGTTTATGCTTACTCCATACTTAATTTTCTGTTTTTCTGGCAAATATTGACATTTCAGAAGTACAAGACATTTAACTGGTGGTGCTTTATTATATTATTGAAAATACTTTTTTTCCCGCAGAGCACACCTATAAAAAGGAAGAGAGAAAGTAGCAAGGGAGATATTAGCATACACTTTCCTCTGTTCTTGCTGAACATATCTGTATGTATATCTCAGCTGTATCACAGTAAGGTACTTTGATTTCAGTTTATGTCTTACATTAAAACAGGTGGCCCATAGGTTTTACCATGAAAACTTGTATGTTTTTAACACACCCAGACTTCTACCTAAGGAAGTTATGCAATTGCAATTTCCCACATTTCTGTCATCACTCTGGCAATTCTGAATAGGAACAGAACCTATGACATAAGGGGCATCATTAAGGGGTTATACCTGTCAGTTCAGGCTAAATATTTATGAGTCTGAAATACCATTCTCAGAAAAGATTCAAGTGACAGAATGTAAGCCACTGAAAGGGGGGATTTTGTTTGCCTAACTAATTTAAAACAGTAAAGACCCCTTAAGTTACACTCTGGTGTCTCAAGTCAATATGCAGGAAGACACTTCACTGGGCTCATATTTTTACTGTGTGGAAGTAACTTCCAAGCTCAAACTTTGATTTGCCTTTGTTTGCCTTAAAAAAGACCAAATTGAATTGAAGAATAAATGAGTAAAATGGTAATCCATTTATCTTTACACAGCAAACTTCCTATGGACTTAAGTCAGCTGCTGATGAATGGAACAAATGGGTGCTAAGCCATTCTTAATCTGCTCATAACTGAGTTAATCTAGTTAAGTGAATTCACTTTATATTTATAGCAATGGAAGCGTATTTCCTAGCTGGAATACAGCTATTGAAATGATTTACCAAGCTTGAGATATAGTGTCATAGGATGCACTCCATTCTTCTCTTTTAGCTAAAGAGATCCTGCTGAAAACGTGCTGTCTAAAACCAAAAACAGTGAAATCATACCAATTTACAGTATCATTGTCTTCTACTCCAGCAACTTTTCACTGAAAGTATATGCCACTGGGGAACATTCTGTAAATGTCTGTAACAAAAATTCCTTTAGAAATGCATATCACAGAGAGCTGGAAGAGCTATAAACATTTGCTCAGCAGATGAACATAGTGCATTAAACTCAGATATTCTGAAAGTGGCCCTGAGTAACAAGTACTAAAAGAAGGGTGACATCCTGTCTGGCAAGTACCAGAGCACTTGAATGTGGCATTTAGGTAAAACCTTATAAAATGAATGCCTTCTTGCCTTTGTAAAATCATTATTTAAATCTATTACTTCAGCTAGAGAAGGACCGTGAAAAAAGTCTGTGAAAAGGAAAACAAGTAGTTTTTACCCATAAAAAGCAATATCAACAGAAATTAGAAAGTTAAACAACAGAAGGAGAAAAACAGAAACATATCTGCACCTGTTATTTTTCTGAATGCCGAAATGCTTATACTATAAGTAACCAATAGTAATATATTGTAGTTAATGATAACCAATGAGTCTATTGTAGTGGTTAAGCAACCAATAGATGAGTAACATGAATAGTATACATGCAAAAAAGTATAAATGACACTGGCTTTTAGAATAAACACAACCTTTTACTTTACTTTTACCTGTAACTAGAGTTCATGCATGTCATGGCCACCTCAACAGTGACGCTTGAACATGTGACTCCTGCCTCAAATCAGTAATTATGGATTGGAGCATGTTCCTTAGGCAGAGCCCTGATTTTGGTTAAGGAATCCAAGTGGTAGGAAAATGCCCCTCTTCTCCCACCCTTGTCCAACCAATCAGTGAAAGATGCATCTTTTCTCCGACGAAGCAGGCAAGTCCTTTGCAATCTACCCATCCTGTCTATATGTGCCTTATCTACGAGTTTCTGGCTGAATGTCTCCTCAAGATCAGCTTCCCCTCTCTTCAGCTGTGGAGAAATTTTATTTTCTTTTTCTGCCTCATTTTCAGCCTCATTTTCAGCTTTTACCTGATTGCTTCCCAGGTTAACGTTTTTCTTGCCGTTAGGGACATCATAAGCAACTTCACACTCCAAAAATATAACAGCATTTCTATTTTCAGCATTCAAACCCTGCCATGCTTGCAAAATTGCAATAAAATTAAGTTCTTCTTTATCAGGGTCTAGTTCTTCATGAGACAAGAAAGAATACGAAAGACCTCTTAGCCTTTCATGAGATCAAGGTTCTCAACTTCCTCATTGTACAAAGTGCTTTCTAAAATTTTGTAGCAACTTTTTTAAAGTCTGCAATATGGAAGCACCATATTTAAACAATATTAGAACACTAGAAATAGATAATGAATTTCAGTGATTACACTAAAATGCCAAATACAGTAATGTTAATTACACTTTTCATTCTGTTATTTATACACACAGAATCACATTTGTTTCCTTACCAAAATTCCCTCCAATGAACTGAGATTCAGGTGATTATCTAAACCGTGTCCTACATTATTTTCTGGTTCCTCACTCATTAGGAGAAAATTTAATGTTCATTAATTGTATGACTGTGGGGGTTTTTTTAACCAAAAAAAAAAAAAAAGTTTCCAGAATATAAATTCACAGGAAAAAAAAAATCAAAGAAATTTGGGTAATTTGCTTATTTTTTGTAAGATTTTTTCCTTAAGCCTACAGAAGTTGATAAACCATTAAGCAAAGTCATCAATGAAGTAAGATTACTAATTGATTAATGCCCTGGTAAAGTGAGAAAAATGAGTCTTTTTTTATCAAAAGATGCTTAGGCTTATTGCAGAAATGTTGATGAACTCATTAGTTTGCTTGCTTGAAAAGTGCTGTTAGCCATACTAACATGCAGTGTAATGGTTCCATTGATGCATAATAGCAGACTGAAAACTGAAAGAGAGCAAATACAGATGCACCTGCTCAATGCCCAAGGTGACTGCTTAGATACTTTTGATTCTGTTAGAGCATAGCCAAAAATTCCTTCAGGCGTGATTAGATTTGCCCTCATTTTTGCATTTTCCTATGAAATATAAACTAGCTTTGCTTTACATGCTTTATCTGTACTTGCAGTAAGGGAGTGTCAATAAAATAATATTTTCTTTAACCCTATAATATCAAGCATAAAGAAAATTAAATTGGTAGGAAACACAAAATACAATCTACTGAGTCATTTGAAAGTTGTTCAGAAAAGAAAACAAGATCAACGACCAAATTATTAAAAATATCATATACATTACAGCCTAGGTAAGAAATTATCAAAGGAAACCCCACTTTGAAGAAACTTGACTCACATATGTGTCTGCTGGGCAGAAGAGGCATTTTGATCTGTATGGCATATGATTAATTAGTTAAGGGAGCATGGACTCAATCAGCATGGATAGGATTCATCACCTCACTTAGCTATTTTTAATTGCTATATATAAAGCAGAAAGAGATAACCAGTGTGATTCATGTTATTCTAAAATTGGTTTTAATATGAATGGGCAAATCACCCCTCTGAAATTTCCTAAATTTTTGATAAATTGTTGAAAGAGTCTAAATGGCTAAATTAAACTAAATGCCTTTTTTTCCTGCTAAAAGTCAGGTGAAACAAAACTGGTGCCTTAAATATTTAGGATATGTAAAGATAATTTTTTAAAAAGGCTCATTAGACCTACACCATGGCTAATTTTCTCTAGGAAAAAAAAAAAAGCCCAACCTAAAAATGATAAAAATTAATCTTAATCTACTTTTGAAATAAAAAAGCTAATTTGAATTATTCAAATTAATTTTCTGCAGACGAAAAAGAAATCTTCCATTCAGGTAGATAAGGTTCAAGTATACTATATTTTCTTATTTCTTTTTATAGGATTTAATTTCAAGAGTGTATTTTGAATTGAACAAAGTCCTTATCAGTTAAAGACTTTCCTTCTTTATATATAGCAGTAGTTATCACAACGTGAAAAATTCAAGTCTTGCTAATCATTAATGACAAATCCCAATTTCATGGTTCCTATTAATTTATCTTTTTCAGTTTAGCAGGTTTCCCCCAGGTATTTACTTTGCTTCTGAAAACCAAAGCTATTTTTCAGTGTAAGAAGAGACACTTGGGGCCCACCAATATATTTTTGTGTCAAAAGAGAAATTTAATAAAATAGCTAATAGTAACTAAAGACAACTGGTGCTGCAGTATACATATACATGCTCTCAGCATGCACTGCAAAAGCTGCAGATGCTAAAAGGAGCAAGCAATCAAATGAGTTTAATGCTGCATGTCCAGTCTTTCTTATGTAATTTCATTTTGTACAGGAAATACATTATCTGGGCAATGCAACCCTGACATCAAATCATCAGCCAGTTGTTATTGCCAAAATAATTGACACTAGAAGTTACGTCCAGCAGCAGCTGCTTCACTCAACTCTCTGTATTGGATTTGCACGACCAAGCTTTGGTAGTGGGGAAGATAGAGGGGTGGCTTCTGTGAGAAGCTGCCAGAAGCTTCTTTCATCATCCAGCAGAGCCAATCCCTGGTGGCTCCAAAAACGGACATGCTGCTGGCCAAATTAGAAATGGTAGTAACGCCCCTGTCATAACAGATTTTAGAAGAGAAAAAAATGTCACTGCACAGTTATAGTTGCAGCCAGAGAAGAGCAGACTGAGAACATGAGATGAACAACTCTGCACACACCAAGGTCAGTGGAGAAGGAAGGGGAGGAAGTGCTCCAGGCACTAGAGTCAAGATTCCTCTTCCACCTATGGTGCAGACAGCTATGGTGAGGCAGCCGTGGCCCTGCAGCCCATGGAGGACCACAGGGATGCAGAGATCCACCAGCAGCCCATGGAGGAGGCTCACGCTGGATGATGATGGTGGATGCCTGAGAGGAGGATGTGAACCTGTGGAAAGCCCAAGGAAAGAGAAGCCCACGCTAGAGCAGCCTGTCCCTGAAGGCCTGCACCCAGTGGAGGAGTGACCCAACTGTGGCAGTTTGAGGGGTGCTGCTGCTCATGGGATGGACCTGTGCTGGACAAGCTCATGGTGAACTATTTTCCATGGGAGGGACCCCAGAGTGCAGCAGGGAAAAGACTCCTCTCCCTGGGCAGTGGGAAGAACAATGGGTGATGAACTGACCTCAGCCCTCATTCCCCATCTCCCTATGTCGCTGGCAGGGAGGGTGTAGACCTGGGGAGGAGGGAGGGGTAGGGGGAAGGTGCTTTGAAGGTATGATTTTACTTGTCATTATCCTGCTCTGATTTTGTTAGCAATGAATTCAACTAATACCTCTAATTTGAACTTGTTTTGCCCATGATGATATTTCATGAGTGATTTCTTCCAGTCCTTATCTCAACCCATGAACCCTTTTTTTTTTTCTCTCCCCTGTCCAGTTGCAGAGAGGAGTAGAGAGGGGCTTTGGTGGGTGCCTGGCACCCACTACACTCCCCTAGTTTTGTTGCATTCAACCTGACTAGTAGGTCAGTGCCCATGTATTTCTACTGCACATATCTGTAAATTAAAATTAGATTTAACTTTGAGATTATATAAAAGCAAGCAAGATCTGGTTTAGCCCATCATTTATTAAAATGCCAAGTTGCACTTTGCTCCTTTTCTTTTTTCTATTTCTTATGGTGTTTCTTACTGTTTTAAGAATTATGCCTTTCCTGGATAAAATGTAGTAATAAATATAAAAGTCATATCCACTGAACATGAAATTCAGGACTGGTGTTCTGCTCTAATAGATCTCACTTTATCTGTTTTCTCCAGATGCACTGAAAATGTCTTCCCTAAGAAGGCAGTAACTTAAACATTTGTAAAAACTTATTAAGAAGGCACAGCATCCTAATTCCTTTAGGAGACAAGCAAAGGTTAGTTCTCAGGCTGCTTTTAAAAAGAAATCTTACATTACAGTATTTCAGGACTGCATGTTTTGTCATCTATTTTAACAGCCAATAACTACCCCAATCTCTGAGCTGCCAGTCAGCAGAATGACAGGATACTTTTCCTTGTTGCATGTTTAAGAAAAAAGTTTTGAGTAATATTCTCACAGAACTTCCAAACTTTAAAAAATAATCAAAGGTAAGAGTTTTGAGGCTAGTTAGTGGGACCCAGATTCCCAATCTGTGCAGGAAAATGAAAAACATTGTTTCATAAAGGTCTGAAATTAGAGACTGGTGAACTACCACATTTTATATATATAATAAATTTATATATAAATATTAGTGTGTGTGTAAGTATATGTATGCATAAGAAATTGTTATAATTGTTTATAAAATATGGTGAGTGGATGTGTGCAGACACAAAGAAATCAGTCTGATCATAAGCTACACACACGTGAGTAAGAGAAGTATGCTCCACTAATTGCTGTAAGAAATATTACACCAACCATGCATTACTGACATCGATTTAACTGGCAAGTGTGATTGCCAAAGAATTTTGTGAGATTTTTCCACATTGCAAGTCATTGTTACAAAAAGGAGCTATGAAATTGAGCACTTCATTGAACTCTGATTGTAGGATGATAACTACATAATTAGGTCTTAAATCATTATAGTACACATGAACACATTTTTTATATCAGTCATTTAGCAGACCTTGAAAAATTAAAGCATAACATATAAATATATAATTTTTAAACAAGTTCTGCTATCAAATTTATACCTATAAAACCCCCAGCAGTTTAAGCAAGTAACAAAATAATGTCAATAGAGCTCTATGCTGTTGCTCCCCCTGTTTCCCTGGAGGCCTCTCTCACTGCTTTTCTGCATCATCCAACTCTGAAAATGCACATGAGGCCCTGGCTAAAGCAGCAGAGTGACCGAGAGCCTCAGCACAGAAAGCTCTTAGGATAGAATTCCATTGGCTTTGACATGAGCTTCCCAGATGGGAGCCAGGGCAGCCTTAAGAAAGAGCAATGCTGTGGTTTTGGCATCTCCTCTCTCAATCTATCAGAACATGTTTTTACTTCTGTTTGATTTTTTTTTTCCCCAGTATTTCTTTCTATTATTTAATTTGGTAAAGTTAGTGGCATGTAAAAGAATTTTTCTCACATTCATCCTTAATCTTCAACCAAATTGTTAAGGATAACTACATCACAATGTTACCTACAAAGGAGTACTGCAGTTTTACCTCCTGACCTCACTTAACTAGAGAAAAGGTTAAAGTTGAAGTTTATTTCAGTTGAAAATAAAAATTTCAGTTAATTTCAATGACATATTGCACTGAGTTATACAAGAAAATAAATATCAGTCATCAGTTCTTGATTCTTGTTTAAACTTCTATCTTCCCCTTTTTGCTCATTCTGATTAGTGATTTTATATATAAACATTTCTCATAGTTTTCTGCTTAGGATAGCAGCAAACTAATTCTGACTCAAACAAAATTTGCCACGCAAAAGCAAATTTTCAAAGGTCTGTCTTAAGCAGGCCTTTAACATGTTCCTCCTGGCTGGTACTAATGCAAGGTTTGACATCCAAATGACAGGAATGGCACAGTAGGCTTGTGAAACAAGTTTAAGGAGTTAATTATTCAGTAACAGAATATTACCATATTTTCAGGGGAAGCAACTTAAATATGTTTATTAAAAAAACCCCATGTACTGCCTGTCCAGAGCAATACCCGTGTTTCAGGTATTAGTTCTTTCGATTCGAGTAATAGAAACTTTTCAAAGCAGGCTGAGAGAAAAGAGAAGGATGCTTTATAAACATCATGTTGTGGTATTTGCTAATTAAAAAAAAAAAAACTTAACTGCTTGGGAAAGATTGTGGTGTCGCCAGACTTTTAAACACATTTTCCCTGACAGCACTAGAAGAACAGAGTAAACAACCTCTTCAGGAGTCACCTCACTCTATTTAGAACATGGTAAAGGAAAAACTCAATGGTAGTAGCATAAACATTATCCATAAGTTTACAATTACAATTTTATTTCACATTTAGATCACAGAGGCAAATATCCACTGCTTAGATACACTATACACACATTTATTTCTTTTCATAACACTCAAAATTTCATTCCTCTGTGTTTAGTACGGCCTTGGATATCAGTAGATGAAAGAGCCATAGCAGAATATCTGCTCATAAAGAAATGATATCACAATTGCCAGTGTAAATACTATTTTTATTAATTCTACATTCTTTAAAATTTCCCAGGCTGTATAGTTTTCAGCATTTAAGCGAGCAGAGTAGCCCAGCATTAGTTTATTACTGGGAGATAAAATTCAGATAAAGACATCATTACCTTAGAAGACAGAAAGAAAACAGAACTGCAATTATTGATCCTGATTTTAATGTCATTTAAGGTATTATCTGGGCAAGGAAGCAGCCTTCAGAAAACAAGAGGATTCTTATTAGGAGTCAGGAAGAAAGAGAAGAACTGAAATAAGAGGGCTCATACTGTCATTGTTTTAAACTCACTGTGATGCCCAAAGGAGTATAACAAACCTCATATTTTCAGGTAAACTGTCTTAATTTCAGAAGAACTGAGTATGACTGGTAAGTGATTTTCCTCATTGTCAAAGAGTCTAAAACAGTGGAAGAAATTAATCACCTGGCATCTACCTTGTGCGAAGGACTTCCAGAATTTATACTGAATTAAGTTCCTTGATTTGGCATCCAAAGGAGAATCTTAGGTCATTAAAATGGTTGTCAGTATTAGTAAAAAAATGCTTCTATAAAAATAGTCCTTAATTTGTATATTAAGAGACCATAGCCAATTTACACTGACTGCACAACAACTGGGATATTTCTGTATCCAAGCTGTCCATTGCTATGAAAAAAATATTTATCCATCTCTTTTGTGAGCTTTGCTGACATCACATAGAGGAGGAAAATAAAGTAATTATGATAGCTTATCATACCTTTCTCCATAGAGCACTGTATCTTGGAGACCTCTGCAATATTTAATAAATTGTAGCCATATACACAATATATAAATAGATCATACAGCAAACAAGCAAATTAGGTTTGTGCAGGCATTGTTCTTATTGAAATCACAGGCGGAAATAGGCCGAGGTCAGGCCTTACAATCCTTTAACAAGCAGCACTGACAATATGTTGATATAACCATATTGATTTCAATAACTGTATTTTGTTCTATGCTGGTGTCAGTGCAGAAGCAAGTCTACACACACCTTCCTGTCTGCCTCAGCTTAAACAAAGCCTGCTGACAGAGTTGTTGGCACCAGCATCTATTTCACACCTTCTCTGTGGACTGCTCACTGCAAGAGTGACCTCACTAAGCCACCAGCAAAGCTTTGTACTGACATACTATCATACCAACATACGTCAGTAAAGATGCTGAGGTAAAAGACAGTCTCATGCCTGAAAAGAATTCAAAGAAATTGTGAGATGGCTGAGTTTTCTCTAGAGATTTCTAGTTTGGACAATTTAAACCTCAGTCCCAGATGATGAATCATCCATAAAATTATCTTCATCGACATCCTTAACACCAGTTTCTAATATCTGTTTCTTCATTATTCATGCTATCTATTCAATCAATGGCTATTACACATTTCAGTTTGTTTTTTAAAATGCTTATTAATGACACTACTGACATCCCTTTTCCTATCTGTGACACCAGGCTTTTACTTTGTGTGTGGTGAATTAATGACAGCAATTAGCTCTGTGCCTTAACACACAATTTCTGCCCAAGGGCTTCTTCAAACATAAAGGAGAAGAAGATTGATTAAACCAAATGCAATTAATTTAATGTCTCTTGAAGATAAATGGTCAGATGTAATACACATGGCATCTTGAAAATCTAGATCATACTCTTGACTTGAATAATACCACTTCAAGTTTACATTCTTATAATCAGAATTAACCAGGTATGTGTTTTTAGCCAGGGAAAAAATTGAGTGAAATGTACATACTTCATCTGGAAACAGGTCAGTTAAATAATTTTTTTTTTTTTTTCGTGACCAAATCTACTAACCTTGACAATCCATAATGATTATGGGGGAAATCTCTGGATTTCTTACTTTGGAAGTGCAGTTACACACCTGTTGCTAAAAGCCTCAAAAGAAAATGGATGCTCAAGTTTCAGCTTTGTGGGAGGCACATATGCAAACATAAAGTATTTACAAGCACGTTCAAACTTGAGTGAGTGCCCTCTGAGCAGCACAGGTCAATTTCAAGCGTGATTCTAAAAATGCAAAAAACCCCACAAACAGATAGGCATTTCTAAGCAACAAGAGGAAGCTTTAGAAAAAACAGAGAGGAGATAACCCATGAAAATCAAGCCCAAAAAACCACACAAGTAATAATTTTAAAAATTACTACTAAAATTGTGTTCTATTTGATCTGAAAAATACCACTTTCAGCCTGAGAAGCAAATTGTGTCTTCCAAATATTAATAATCATTGCAGAAATGAAGATTTCTAGTAGACACATCATGCTTAATGCACAACTCTGTGCATATGGATGAGAATTTGGATCTAAATGTTCAAACAGACAATAGAAAAAATTAAAAGTAATGAGAAGGACAGAATTGTGATAGCATAACATCAGTTACACATAACCATTAAAATATTAAAGGAGTGCTTGGACAATTCACATACCTCATACAAGATCAAAAAACTGCTTTCTAAATTGGAGCAAGATAACTGATTCCCCCATTCCAAGATGGTTTCAGACATTTCCTGTCATGTTGAATTTCTGAATTTAAGACGATGATGATATCCAGTTATATTATTGTTGTTCTTTTATGCAGTGTGACACAAATGATATGAGGCATCTCAACAGCATACAGCTGTACACCAGAAAACTTCACCAGGGGCTTCACAGCTCCTCAAAGCAAAATATATTTTGTGCCTTCTTTCAAAGTTTTTATATAATGAACTACATTATTGTTACACAAACACAATTAAGTGTTGCACATCTTTAGCAATTAATATTTCATTAGAATTTGATTTTCTGGAAAACCCAGAAGATAAACAACTGCATTCTGTATTTACTAATTTAGATTGGGTGAGGGGTAAAATGTTAAGGAATGAAGATTTACTCTACCAATATGACTGTAAGCACTGTTCAAACTGCACACATAGATCACCTTCAGAATTGTACTACACTTCTAATATAACATTAACGCAGAGCCACAGTATTTTGTAGAATAAAAGGGATTGTCTTACAACCCTTCCATCAAATACCAAGTACATGGCAAACTAAATCAAGGTTCTCCTGGAGCTGTACTGACCTGAGCATAGTCTTTACTGTAGCATTGAGGGGTTACACCTATAAACATGACTAAAACTTTATGAATTTTATTAAACTATTTTAGATTCCAGAATACACATCAATCACAAAATAGAAACTATTTTAAGGGGTTGTGGATTCTTTAGGAAAAGCAAGATAGAGAGGTTAAGTGTTATGGTATCACAATACATCACCAATTCAAGACTTTCTCTGAATCAAGGTCTCACACACTTGAGTCAAAGAGTTATTTTTTACCTGTACATCACTTTCTTTTTTTCATTCTACTCCCTTCTATTATTTTTATCCATCTGCATTTACTGTGAAGTGACTACACTAAAACATCCTGGGGAAATTAAACTTATATTTTTTGCAGTAAGGTTAGGCAAGGATTGATGTTACATTGCTAAAAACAAAAAGATCTTGTAAAATGAAGAAACACTGTCTTCTAAAACAGGAGCCTAAGGGTTCTTATTCACCTCTGGTTATTTGAGACTCTGTATTGAACCAGACACATCTAATTAATGAGTTGCTTTAAAAATACGTAAATGACAATGCTACCTTACTGTCCCAACAGCTTTGGCTTCTACAAGCCCACCTTGTCTCATTATTCTCAGGATAATAGTAAAGATAGCATAGACTGAAAGTTTTTAGGTTGTTTGTTCTTCAGATAAAACACTACCCAGAAGCCTGAGATGAGCTGAAATATTGAGATGTCTATACAGCACTATTTTCATGGCACTTAATTGGTGTATTTGGGGTTATAATTTCTTTTCTTTTTCCTCTCAAAAGATACAGCTGTATCAGATAGGTCACAGATGACTCAAAGGAGAAGCCTGTTTTGACTAGCCAGAACCACAGAAACAAGAGAAAATACTGTTTCAATTAAGATGCATATGTAGACTATAAAATTTATTGAGAAATAATTTTCAGGGCAATGAAAGAACAAAATAAGCATCAATGTGAGCAGGATGAAATTGACTTTTTAAAACAGGTCTGATGCTGACTCAGTGTTGAGGATACTCTTCTCATCTGCTTATATTTACAAGAGGCTGCCATTTAGTATAAATTAGGTTGGAAAAAATGCTTCAGTCCTTGGCTTACTAGGGTGAGTCTGACTGGAGCTGCCCTAGAATTAGAAGCCTCCTGCAGTGCTAAAACACAAATTGATGCTAATCCCTCCTCACCTCCAGCAGGCTAGCAGGTCTTCCTATTAGTATGCAAAGCCATTTATTATTGGAAAAAATAGGGTTATTCCTCCTATTGATATATTCTTTCTTGTTTATTTGTAAGCTTTAGCAGAAAGTGGATTTGGTTTTTATCATTGTTCTTTAAACCTTCAGGGAGATTAAACCCTGGCATGCATACTGACCACATGCTCCTAATACGTCCAAAACAGTTTTAGTTTTGCACCACTTTTATATGTGCTATAAAGGAATGAAACAAGTAAAAGTTAAACCATTAAAGTATTGGGTTTTATTACTTTGACACATGTAAAAATCTAGCAGGCATATACTTCACATTTGTGATTTTGGTGATGTGTACAAGTATATGCAAAAACTTACATTTTAATTTTTGGTTGAGATAAAAGCAATAAAAATCTCATCTATGTACATTTCCAGAAAACTAGAATTTTTAGGAGTACAAATGCAGTAAATCCTGTGAAAATGCACGGTATAAAATGCAGTTAAGAAAATTATTAATGGTGATATCAGCTCAACAGTAGAAGTGTTCCTATTATAAAGCACTTCCTACAGAAACCCAATGTTACTTTATTTTACTAAGTTCTGCTAAAGAATCAGAAAATATACAAGCAAACTCTCCTCAAACATCCACCTAAGAATAACTTGCAGCTCCAAAACCTATCTGAAGCAATATCAGGTTTCATTCATTTCTGTTTTCTTTTTAATTCTCCCTTTGCAGAGATAGAAAGTTTATGACTTATAGAGAAAACTCACAGGATGAAAATGAGATACAGAAATAAAAAGGTATGTAAAGACAGTCTATTGTACATTGCAATGGTCCTCAGTTTAATTTCCTAGTGCATCATTAATATCAGGGTGACAGCCTGGCAAATACTTCACATGGAAGGTTTCATGAAGAACTCAGTCATACTAATTCACATTGCAGACTCTCTAAAAGCTCAGATGTTACACACTTATGTGAAATTCTAGTCAAACATCATCTAGATAAATAGCAATCTTCAGCTATCTTGAATCTTGTTAATAAGATGAATTAATGCTACTTCACTTCCTCTCCCCCCTGCTCCTTCTCACACATGTACCTGCTCAATTAGGGTCTGATCTTCTACATTAAAATTCCTAAGCCAGAAAGGTTCTGAATATGTAATGCAAAAGGTTTCTGACAAAGGTATTAATTTTAATTACTTTAATCTCACAAACTGATTATAAAAGTTAATAATAATAATATTAATACTGATCTATAATAATATATGTGGGTTTTTTTTCTTTTCCCATTTAATTTTCTCTTTTTCAACCACAAGAAATATAAAAACAATTTACCAACACAGGACTTGCAATAGTGCAGAGCACCTAATAAGGAAATATAGAATAAAATGAGATTTAGAATAAATAGATGTTCATTATACAGGTCTGGTTGATAGGTTGATTGCTTGGTCGGTGGTCGGTTTTTTAAACTAGACAGATTTGTAATGGAATGAATTCCAGTACAGTTTATTCAAGAAATACTTTTTTATTAGATGTCATAAAAAAATCTGAGTTCTCAGGGCCCAGCTGGCCATTGCTGGGCCTTTGATTATTCTGCATTATCCACTTATCAGCCCTAAATATGAATATTCTGGAAGTTCTCCACATGGAATATAAAAAGTAGATTAGTACTGAAATTTTCTGCAAAGTACTGAGAAAAAAAGTTTTCTCATGGAAAAGATTCAAAACTGTTGGTCACAAAACACAAATTGATGACAGTTTTATGAGAACAGCAGATGTTTCTGCCTTTTTAAAGATCACACCTTAATGCCATTCTTAATGCTGTAAGTTTTGAGCATTTTGGTTTTAGCCCTTTTTACTATATATCTTCCATGATTCTTAGCTGTTTCCTAATTATTATATTGTTCTAAAATAATTCTAGATCTTCCAAATAATTTAGAATATTATTTGGAATAATAGCACTGTGCTATATAGAATAGAGATATTAGTTCATGCCTCCAAGTTTTACCCACATTTCTTAAGGGCACACTTTATAAAACTACAAAGGAATGATGAGTTTTAACGTAATTAATGTCAGCTCTAACAGATTTAATCTGTTACAGCAAATTTCAGCTCTCAGCAAATTTCAATAAATGATACTTTTCATCATTAAGAGACAATTCTTAATAGGGACTAAGGGAAGATAAAATACAAGGAAAATTGAGTTAGATAAACATAGTTCTTATTTTAAAGTGGGAGAAGGAGAGGAAAGTCCAAAAATTAGTTCAAGTTCAGTTCCCAAAAAGTGGTGGAACAAATAATCAAACATTGTTTGAGCACTTACAAGATAACAAAGTTGTGAAGATGAGTAACAGCAACAGCAGATTCATGAAGAACAAGTAATGTCAAAATATTTTTTTTCCCTCATGATAGCATTATAGGCCTTTTGGATACAGGAAAAGCAGTAAAATGGTCACTGTGCTTCCCTTTAGAAAGCTACCTCATGCTCCCTCTCATTACCTTTTGATAGGCACACTAGGGAGACACTCCCTGGATGGAATCAGTGAGTGCTGTTAGTAGCAGTTCACTGTCAGGCTGGACGAGGGTTTGCAGCACTGTCCCACAGCAGCCTGATTGCATTCATTACATTCTTCAATAGTTTGGATAAAGAAATTAAAAGTAGAGTTATTACATCCTTCAAACACCACGATGAGAGATCTGAAAATGCATTGTTTCAAAATAATCTCAACAGACTGAAGTCTGAAGAAAATTAGATACAAATAAGAGCAAGGTCTGAATTTCAGGGTAGAAAAATAAACCACTTCATTGCAGAAGAGAAAAAACTGACAGAGAGCAATAGTATCCCACTAGTACTGGTGGCTCTGTCACAATGTAAAAATGGAACTTTGAAATTTATAAAGATTCTTTTTAAACACTCTTCCATCCCATCCAATACTAGCAAGACCTTCAGTGGAATATTATAACCAATTTTGAGAACAGCATTTTAGGAAAGATATGGGACAAGAGAACATTGGTCATGGTGAGATAGAAGAAAACCTTCAGTAAGTGGTTAAAGGAAGCAAGTTGGTTAGGTACAGAGAAGAAGAGACTGAGGGACAATATGATATATCGAAAATGTTAAAAGTTAGGAAAAATAAGAAAGGAAAAATTCTTAATTTTGTCCCCTGTGGATTTGAGTTTAAAATGAACTGAAAAATTTGGCTTTGCCTGTGGTGAAACGTGACTAGAGCACTTACTCAAGATCTGAAACAGTCATGAAATGAATGTCTCAATTTTAAATATAGATGTGAGGAGTAATGATGTAAATTTAAAACCACATATAGCAGGCTTTACTAAAGCAGTTAAAAATGTCATTCTTCCTTAGACTTACATTCACACATTACTGCTTAATGTACTGTAACATTGATTCCATTAAAATAAGAGAAAAAAACAAAAAAAATCAAACAAGCAAAATCAAATCCCAAAACCAA
Source organism: Vireo altiloquus (assembly GCA_013396875.1). Lineage (NCBI taxonomy): Eukaryota > Metazoa > Chordata > Aves > Passeriformes > Vireonidae > Vireo > Vireo altiloquus. Next base: position 955,495 of record VZRF01005942.1, on the reverse strand, counting down.
CCAACCAATATAAAAAAACCAAAACAGGAACCATAACCCAAACCCTCTTTTTTCTTTCAGTTTTATGTATTCAGAAACTACAATATTATGTAGCTGGAATGGAAACAAAAATATTCAAATTTTCACATCAAAACCTGCAGAAACCTGTCTGACAAGTTTTAAAAGTGATTCTGAATCAGATTTCAGTCATAACCAGACTGCTAACTCAAACACTTCTATGTCTGAGGTGAGCCCAGGGGAAATATGTAAGTCTGCACAAGAAGTGATTTAGTTTTGCATTGGAAATCAAGGCTAAAAATCATACATCTGAGATCAATAGGAATTTTAAATTTAATTATGTCACTTTTTTTGTCATCTTTCTATTTTTTTAATGGATTTAAGTGACTTTTTCATTAACATTGTTCTTAAGTATTTACATAACCAGAACAAATATTGAGCATTATGAAGATTCTAGTTTGATGTTCTCTCTTTCAACAACAGAGCCCATGTCCTCTTTCAGAAGATGAACTCCTCGAGTCTGCAGATAACAGTTAATGACAAAATATCCAAGAATATCTGAAACTATCAAGTCTTCATGGCACTGCTAGTGTCAGATTTGCAGTGGGTAAGGAGCCATAAGACAGGCTGTTCAAAGCAGCAAAAGTGATTTACAGCTGCTGCTTTCCCTCCTCCCCTCTTTCATTGGGCTCTTTACTCCTTCATGCTTTGATGGTTCTGACTGGAAAACTCATTGTCCTTTAACAGCAAATGAGTACAGTTCTGTTCAGGGATCAGCACCTGTCATTTCAGAACCTCAAATGCCAAATTAAGCAAGCAAGTTAATAAAAGAGCATAATTTTAACTCTGACTAAAGTTCTTCAATTGCAAATATCGAGAAGATAACAGATTTTTTAAAAAAGGTCATGTGTTTGTCAACTGAAATCATATAATGATCTTTACAACTTATGTGTCATCTCTACTGTTTATACATACCTCTTTTTTTACTTAAAACTTCCTGAAAGAAAATATCTTCAGGTCATTGCCTCCAGAGAACCTCTTATATTGTCAAATTTATTTCTATTTTGTGTCTAAAGTAGTTATTATCATGCTTATAATGCATCATAATCACATTTCTGCAGGCTGAGTGCTACTTACAGTTCCATTAAGGTGGCCACTAACAATGCAGTTAGACACATGCATAACTTTACAGGGATAATGCCACTAAATTCAGTGCATCAATAGATTATTTGCTTGTTAACTATAATTTTATACCTTAAGAAGATTCTTAGGTGCTTGCCTAAATGAAAGGCATTTTTAAATCTGACTATATGTTATTTGATATTCCATAAAAAAAGCTTGAAATTCATTTTCTTCAAGACTGTTAAGAGATTTACCTGGTGAAATAAATTATCATGATACCACTGTAACACTCAAGGCCTGCACAACAATAATACTTCATATACCAGCACTGCTGTGTCTCAACATTTCATCAGGAATATATAATAGGTAAAAATCTGAATATTTTTATGTATATTACCTGGTTGTTCCTGTAAAATAAGACCTCTGTCCTTGTCAGTAAGGGTACTATTGATAGTGAAGAAGAATGAACTAGTTTGTCCATGCAAGCAAAAGTCCATTTAGCAACGTCCTGTAGTTTCTAGAGGCAATAATTACCATTTCCTCTTCATATACATGCAAAACTCAAATGCTTCAGTAACACAGAAGAATCTTAAACCAGATGCAAAAAGGGATACCATTTTTCTCATATCTTTTCAGAGATAAAGAAACAGACAAGGAAACAGCAATGACAAGGAAAACAGAGCTAACAGAGGTAGGCACCATACACAGCAGGTTGCTCAGTGTTTTTAGGGCTCTGCTTGTATATAGTCTGTGAATTCCTTCTGGGATAGCCAGGAATTTTTGGGAACTCCCGGAGGAAGGTCAGGGCACCTGCTTCATCAGGAAAAAGCAGTCACGGGGCCTGTGACTTCCAGCAGCTTGTAATGAGGCTATTCCTGATTAAAGGATGCTTTGAGCTTTGTGCAAGAGATGAGTATCCTTTCAGCAGGTGCTGGGATAGGTGAGTTTAAGGGCCAGCCAAGTGTTTTCTGCAGATAATGTGCAAAAGCCTTCTGGAAACCCTGCTGCTGAGGGGAGTATTTGTGCACCAGCAGTGAGGGGCAGTGACACAGCGTGTCCCCAGCACACACCAGATCAGCTGCCCCAGCACTTCAGACACCAAGCTCCCAAGGGATGATGATGCCTCTCTGCAGACCCCTTACTGAGGGGCCATCCACCTCACAAGTAGAGAGGAGCAGTGACAAAGGAGGGGCAAGAAGGGTCTGTGCTTATTTGGTGCAGAAAGTGAGACTTGCAGCATGTCCGAGCCAGAGACTTAACAAATGCAGGAGAAAAGTTCCTTCTCTAATGCAGAAGGGTCAATGTGGGAGCAGCAGGTGAGGTGCTGAGTGTGAGCAGCATGCTGAGGAGGTGATCCCTCCTGTCTCCTGAGCACTGGTGAGACCAGAGCTGGAGCACCATGTCTGGTAAGAGACGTGGACGTACTGGAGGGAGTACTACAACAGGTCATAAAGATGGTAAAGGAGCATCTTTTATGCAAGAAGATGCTGAGAGAGCTGAGACTTTTCAGCTTGCAGAATGGAATGTTTGAGAAGGGAATCTTATATCAGTGTGTATAAATATCTCATTGGGTGGGGGCAGCATCTTCTCAGCCACATCCAGAGACAGGACAAGAGGCAATGGGTACACACCAAACCAGAGAAAATTATGTTTAAGTATTAAAAAACCAAAATTCAGTGTGCAAGAAGCTGAACAGTGCAATAACTTGCTCTGAGAGGTTGAGTAGTCTCCATCCCTGGAGATATTACACATTCAATTGCATGCAGACCTGAGCAAGCTGTTGCTGTAGCTCAATCTACTCTGAAAAAGGGGGTTGTACTAGACATCTCCAGAGGACCAGCCTGGTTTTGTGAGCTGCAACTCTGTTTCTGAGGTCTAGTGATCCCAGACTTTCAGAAAGTCGCAAATGATCAATCACAGTGACATATTTGCAAACATATGGCTGCACCACCAAGCCAGGAGAGATGTAAAACAGCTATAGGCAACACTTTTTGATGACCTACTTCCTGCCAGCAAACACCAAACACGGAGTATCTGAAAAGTCAGCTTAATGTGTTTTATGAGCGTCACCCTTAAAAACAAAGGGGTATTGTGATTCTATGCATGTATTGTTTTATGTGTGAATCTGTGCAATGCACACTACACAGTGCAGAATGAGAATGGAAGATGACCCATGAAACACTCGCATTATTAATTGTTTTCAGTCTCGTCAAAAGTTTTCAGGAGCTCAGCCCACAATAGTTTTATATTGGAGGAACAAATAAAGGGTCAGGCATTTCAAAAATTGCACCTGAAGTCAAGGCACTCTTATGATGTGTGTGACTCTTGTTTATTCTGGCATAGAAATTTATACTACTTTCTCTTTAGAAGTAAATAAGATTGAATAATAAACTAAATAGCTGCAGATATGTGTAAATGGAAACAAATCTTCTCTCTGTAAACATGCAGCTCTAGATTATAGTTAGAAATGAATAAGTAATTTTCTTCTAATTTTGAAAGTGTATAAAACATAGATACTATCAAAGACAAATGAAGTTTACAATGACTCTTGCATTGAGTTGAGTCAACAGAAGAAGAAGCAGAAAATACAATACATGACGGATCCAATGAAATTTAGAAAAAAATTCTTATAACACAGAGAGAATTTGTTACAATTTCACAGATCTTGTCTGTTACAGATGGAGGTTTTTTCTAGTCTTAAGGATTCTATGCTTCTCTTATAAAACACAAAATAATCCCAGAAATTAACATAAGTAATAATAATTAAAACAGAAAGATATTTTTTGAAGTGCTACTTTTTTAAAGACGCACTTCCAGGAATGAGATTTGACACGTAAACGTGGAAAACTGCACAGAAATTATATAACTTTATTAATACACAGTGAAATGAGCTGCGAAAATCTTCTGTTAGTCATCTTTCTCATTCCTGTGAACTGCTCTTTTAGGATCCATTTAGCAATTAATTGCCATCCTCACTAGATGCTAATATTGCAAGAGAAATCTATGGAATAAATTGTGCCAGTGCAAACGAGGCAGTGATTGGCAGGCCTTTCTTAATTATGGCAGTAGGTTTAGCACTTCTGTTAATCTGAAATTCATTAACATGTCTCCAGACACCACTAGTTAAATCCAGTTTGCCAACAGGCAGAGTCAGCTCTGAAATTAGTGCTTCAGAAAACCTTGTTTATTGCCTGCTGTCCCCTGAACAAAATTCACTGAGGTCAGGTTTCCTGACATATTGTTTGACTGGATTCCCAAAACAATTCCATGATATTCTCAAGAGGCAACTGTGAACACACAAAACCTAGAATGAGATTTGTGCCAGAATCACTCATCTACAAGTAAATCTCTCATTTCTTCAAAGAGATTCTTAATTCCTCTTTTTACACTTTATTGATGTGGTATTTCAGGCTACATTTTCATGATCAATAGTTATTCCACCCATACAGAAATCTCTGTAGGTAAAACAGACAGAAATGCAAATAAGGATAAAAGCCACATAAATTTTTCAGAAATGGATCATGCCAAAAATCCTGGTGTCTTTCTTTGACAGACATTATTTACTTATTTACAAGGAAAGCCTGACAGATATAATCTCTGTGGATTTCAGAAATATATTCCACAGGAGATGACTGATTAAAATTGAAAGGTGGGGATCAGAAGCTGGACTGTAAAGTGGATCAAAAAGAAGATCAAACAGGTTGTGCTGAAAGTGTCCTGGTATTGGTGGGCTCCCCGTGCAGTTCTTCATAGTCTATTTTGGAAAATTTTAGTGTTTTCACCAGTGACTATGCCCTCAAATGGCAAAAAAATGCCCTTTGGGGACACAAATGTCCTAAAGAAATGTAACAGCAGCAAGAATATGGATGGGATACATTGGTAACATGGAATGAGATCAAACAACATGTGGCAGAATTTGAGTAATCTTAGAGACTGAGGCAATAAAAATAAGATTATATGTGTATCCTGAGGCATTTACAGGCTAATAACAGGAACTTTGCTAGTGCACAGAGTTCCCTTGTTTCTTGATACAAGAGAAGAGAAAATGTGTAACAATTCAGGTAAGTCTCACACTAGATTCCTGCCTTTCTCTTCAGTCCCTTTCTTCAGGCACATTAAGGTTTTATTATATACCTTTGTAAAGTCATAAAATTATTTTTATCTCTAATATAATTACATTGTGATACACTGTATTACGCAAACCTTTCTCCAGTCTTATTCTGTAGACCTTCCTTAACACAATGCCAGAGCAGTAAATCTTGAAATGATTTTGCATAGACCTCCTCAGATCCCTAAATAGGCCACCATATAAAGCCACGAAAGACAACCTGTCATTTAACTTTTTAATTAATCTCTTCTAAATCTAGCATCCAGCTTTCTGTATATATCTTCATTCATATTTCTTTTTCACTCATATATCAAATTATTTAACATATATTTCTTAGAACATGCTGCATTCTTTTTTGAGAATGCTTTCTCATTTTGCACTGTATGGATGGATGCCGTAAAGATGGAAAAGGTGAATGCTACAGAACAATGAATTATATAGTTATTTTCTTCATCTCATTTCTCTAGCCATGATTATCAAAGTTCCTTTCTTAGCAAAGTGGCAAATGGCAACTGAAAAATCGCATTATCTCGTTGGGCTCCCCAAAGTCTCCAGAATTAAAAGGAAGGCTCTTCTACCACACGTAATCCTTTGCTCCAGGTAACTTCTCCAGTTTGCTTAAGTTCCAAATAATAAATAGCTTTCAAGTACTGTTGTACTTGCACCCATGCACCTTTTTTTTTAAATTAATGTTCAATTCCCCAGCCTTGTCAACCCCTGTCACTTTTTGTCAGAATTACTTCTTTAAATGTATTACAGACACAAAAATGTCTTCATTTACATCTTTTTACCCATCAATTCTTCTTACCTGTTTTGGTAGGCTTTTTATGACCAATTTTATTTTTATTCTTCCTAAATTGCTTCTCAAGCTCCCTTTCCCTTTGCAAGCTTTGCAAACTGCAGATTATTTTCAGTTTTAAAGGTGTTTTCATACCAGTATAATATAAAATCTTGTTTCACAAGATGCATTTAAACTATCTTCTTTAAGATTACCAGTTTTGTCTGGAGATTTTAGCATTTGGTTATGTCTTAATTAGTCTATACAATCTCTGTGTGTGAAAGGAAGAATTCCATGTAGATTGATTTTCCTTTGATTGTTTTTAAAGCAGACAAAAAATAATAGACTAATTTTATTATTAAATAATTTATGGTTATTATTACTGCATTTGTTACTGATAATTTGATTAGTATCTCTCTGCAAAGTAGTGTTATTATATGGATTTTGCACATATTCTAAGTTCCTGACATTTCTTTATTAGGTAGACATCTTTCAGGTGATTTACAGTAATAACTCTTCACTTTATTTCTAGCTTCCATCTTCCAGCTCATTTTTTCTCCAAACATCCAGGATAGTACTGGAGTCCTCTGACATGTTTGTGGAAACAGATAACGAAAGCTCATAGAGTTTTATAGATTTGCTCTGTTGTCATTGGAGGCATCTACACAGAACAATTCATCTGGTATATTTTAGAGAATTAAATGATGAGGCAAACCATGCCCCACTAAATTACATTCTCTCCATTCACTATGAAAGCTCTGTAATCAACTAGCTCATGTGTAGACAGCTGCACTCATCACATCTAATGTGAAACAAATTGAATTCTATTCCTACACTGTTTGGCTATTTGAATAGCTAAAGTCTCTATGTTCCTGTATTATTCCATTTCTATACTTGTCCCCTCTTCCATTTTATCTAGTTGCATAACACATAAAATAAGGTAAACCCAATACATCATAGTAGTTTTGCTACTACCTTTCACAATGCTAGGAAAAACTGCCCCTTTTATCACCTACATCATCATGTGTCTGCACTGTTTCTGTTATTTCTCATGGGAGAAAAATGAAAAAAAGCAATACCATATAAGTAGTCTTTGTCTCTAATCTATGTACTGTTCAATATTTGTAGTGTGTCAATCTGCTGAAGTTATAAGCCCTTCTGTTTTTCTGTGCCTAACCTTATCATTCCATTTCCTAGCAACAAATCACGGTTCAGGCACAGGCTTGTGACCTTGCTCTGTAGGAGTCATGTTCATTTGTTCTCACCCTGAATGCTTTTTCCACAGTCTTCTATTATTGTCTGGTTTCATGGTCTTCCAACATTTCCCTACTCAGACCCCTCTTGCAAAATATCTGTCCAGCAATTGATACCAAGATCTGTGCTCATTTCTATTTAATACTCCATTAGAAATCATCACCAAGTCAGGACCATGAAGATAAAAGATTTACATTTTCAGAAATATTTTTTCATTGATCTGGTTGTTATTGATTCTGATATAGGGATCTCTGAGGGAGGACAAAGAAGCAATTGTAGCAGTAGCAAGGAAGAAAAGCTAAGAAAATTTATAGCCATCTTCACAACTTTAGAAGTGGCAGGAGGACATACAAAATCAAGAAAATAAAGATCGATAGATCTGTATTAATTTTTCATATATGAGCCTTAATAAAAGATCTATATGTAATCTCTGAAGACAATGAACCCCATGAGAATTATTCCCTTTTTTCATCACCTCCCATTTAGCCACTGTACATTGACACTTACAAGATCTGTGTTATCATAGACTCCAAGGACTTCACAATCTGAAAATCACCCATATAAAACAGGACATTTTAATAAGACAAGGAACATCAGGAAGGGCAGGACTTCAGACGTCTGTTTTAGTGACCAAGATCTGAGTTTAATTATCTAAGAACTGTCCACATGGCACCAATTTGCATTTCTAAGTTACTGAAGCACTAGCATTTACACTCTCCTTTTCAGAGGCTCCTTAGCCCAACCAGTGAGGCACACATCTTCTTCTTCACACACACTGCAGCTCAGATCCAAGAGGGAGAGGCACACTTATTTTTTGCCTATTGCTCTGATCTGAGTTGTCCCCTCTGGACAGAAATCAAGAGAAATGCAGCTACAAAGTCACAGAGATCCTGGATGCTGAGGGAGACAACTCCCAGCTCTGCTGACATGGCACTACCTTGGCAGAAGGGAGCCCTGCCCAAACACAACAGCCAGTTGCATCTACATACCAGGCAATAATTCACTAAAACACTGTATCTAAACCACACCTTATCCCTTCATATTTGATATGCAAATTGATGTATGCATTAGGAACTTGAATTAACAACTTAGCTCTAGGAACATCTGCGTGAACATTACTTTCTTTATTTTACATATTCCTCAGAATTTTCTGTTTCACTATACAGTGAAAGGTTTAGAGGAACTCAGTACAACAAGAACAAAACCATGTGCATTTTATGCCTGGGTAAGAAAGCACATTGTGTATAAACAATATCCCTTGCTGGTAAGAAACAGCGAAAGTGACAAACAGAAAAAATTACCAGGGTTTGAGCTGCAATTAGTGCATGCATAAAGGAGGATCAATACAACAATTTGTAACTATCAAAAGCTGGAGCCTTTAAAAGCTGACTGGCTTGGCAGAAACCTTCCCACAGTGGCTGTGTGTCAATATAAGGATTATTTTCAAGCACCTTTGGTTGTTTTTCTCTAACATGATAAGCAGTGGACTCTAATATCCTGAGGCTTTCTCTTCAGATGTCTGGGTAGGACTTGGAAGTACCACACCAGAGACTGCACTAAATAAGCCTTTCAAGTTTGCACAGTCTGGCATGTTTTGAGGAGTCTAACTGCCCTGTAGCTGCATATCCTGCATGCAGATGATGACTTGAGGTTCCATATATCATTTCTGCTTTCCTTTAAAATGCATAATAATCATCTCTAAAAAGTGGGACACAGCTACCATAACTGGCCATATTATGAGCTGTGACTTGATGCTACCTAGGGATATTTTGATAAAATGTGATTATGTGTGACACAGGAACACTGCCAATACATTTTTGTCTCTCAACTCAGGATCAAGCTATATTGGAGTGAGGCCAGGGTAGTCCTCGAGTAGCTGAAGAATCACACAGGAAAACCAAACATTGATCCAGCTGGAGCACAGAGTGAGCAATAATGTGTCTTCTGTGATTTTATCTGTTTGCTTGGCCTGACAGTTAAAAGAAAGAAATCTATTACTTAGGTCTCCATGAGATACAAAATTTTGCATTTCCTCTCATCTTAAAGAAGTTGATGAGTATGTGTATGGCAAACCTTGAGAAAAAGAAATTCTGAGCAAGCAGCAGGGTACACTGCATAGGTGATATATAGCTACTTCCTTTCCACCAAGTCTGTACAAAAACTCTATCCTCGCCTGCCACAAGCAAACACAAACTCCCTTGTCTTTCCACCGAAAAACATACTGCTCCCAGGGAAATATTCATTTAGGAAATGTCAAGGACTATCTCTTACTGTGCTGCTCTTCTACTCCCACAAATAAACATATGTGGCAGAGAGCACATCTATAATCTCAGGATGTTTTCTATTCCTCAGACAGCTCAGGTAACCACTATGTTATTAGGATGCTTTCCAAGCTCTTAGGAACTATCTTGCAGTATGCAGCAAGTGCAACACCCTAATTCAAAGCCACATTTAAGTGACTAGATGATACCTATAATAAAAATGAGTAATTTTAAATGCAAATTTTTGTTTGCTTGGCAGTTGAACTGGATTTTGGTTTTTCTTATCTTTTTAAGAATCCTTTAAAGCTGTTAGAGTGACTGCTTTTTAATAGCTGGTGGCCAATATGGTTGATGACCCAGACCCAATAAAATAAAAACTAAATTTTCTATTGAATATAGTACACTTGAAACTTTATAAACCTAGTGTTGATAAACATAATATTTTTGAGATTATCTGTTTACAATATGGATTTTTCCTTTTTTCTACTAAACAATGAACAGGTAAAATTTAATTCCTGCTCTTCAAGAAATATTTGTGCAAACTGATGATGTTGCTCCATTTCAGAAAGTGAAATAAAAAGGGTTAGTGTATTCAATGAAGTTAAATACTCACAATCTCACAGCATTCAGGTAGGCTTATTGGATTTTAATGCTCCCAAGCATTGGAAGCTTTTGAACAGTAGTAACCAGCATCAATTTTTGTCTCCTGCGATATTTGAATATTATTATGCTTGTAGGACAAGATTAAAGATAATATTATTGCAATCATATTTTAAAAACACTTTTCCTTGATTAATTTGTTCCTACTTCTTTATTATTTGTTATATTGGTAAATTCTAATTACAAATTTCTTGAGCAACTCTGAATCCTTATTTGCTTTAAGTCGAAACACATGGGAAAATGTGTTACAAGGAGATATGTAGTTAGCATATACCTAGAATTGCAAATACAAAATAGTACTGCAGGAACAGACATAATATTTTGGATCCAATCTCTTCAGCATAAAACATAAAATGCAATGTGGCCCAAATTATTAATCCTCAGAAACAACAAGAAATACTTCCTTTGCTGGGTTAAAGAAACTTCTAAGATACACTATCTTCCACATATTTAATATTTCATACTATTAGAAATGCTTTAACCAGCCATTGGGAAAACCTGTGACTGGCAGCTGACTGCAGAAAACAGAGAAGTAGATGTGTGGTTACAGTGCCTCAGTGCAAATGAAGAGGATCTCTCTGGTAGCACTGAGAAGTACCAGCCTTTCCCAGGTATATGAAGGACAAGACACTTAGAGTGGACTTCACCAGCCACTGAAACAGGGAAACCAATCAACCTGTAAGGGATGAACTGAACCCTGTCATTTTCCTCTTGAATACCTTGCTTATATTCCTCGGATACTCCCTCATTTTGCTTAAGGTCACATCTGGTAACAATGTCTAACACATCTACCTTGCTCTTGAATCCAGTACTGCTTTGATTATACACCCGAACCTGGTTGTTTACTGCTGAGTACATCTGCCTACAGCAAAAAAACTAAACAGTGCCATCTGATGATGTCAGCAGTGTCTACTACTTATAAAATTATTCTCTCCTCCTGTAATTCCTATGCTGCAGTATTTAGTCTACCTGATTTCACTGCCATTCCCTTTAATATAAATAAATAGTTATTTTTCTCTTTTTACTACAATGTATTGTCAAGATAATTTCAATGACAGTGACCCTCCTAAAGAATTCCTCTATTTTCTGAGTTTGTCACCTATAGGCAATTACTAGATAGACTACTTTTTACACGAATGAATTATAAATGCAGCTTTTTTATAGTATCAAATGCCATTAACAAAATCTTTTTCCCTTTTTTCTTTGATATTCCCTCTAATGTGTCTTTTTTCATTTCTAAGTAAATGACGTAGGAAAATAAAAAAGGCTCATATCATTCAGTTACAGAGGTATTAAAACCAATCCATTTCCCCTCACATCTGTCCTGATGGCTTGCAGAACAGTTTGTATTACCAAACAGGTCATAAATCAATGAGTGGGAAAATTAAAAATTCCTACAAACATTCTCATTTGATTTGATAGATTTAAGAGGAGATTTTAAATTCAAACATTCAAGTTAGGAAGCTCTCCAAGGTATTCTTTTCCTCAAAACATGTCAGGCCTTTGTCCTGTTAATAAAAGTAAGGATATCTGATGGGCTTAAAAATGCTGCAGAACTGAAACTGTGATATTTTTACACAGATGAAAAGGTAAAAAAATCAGAGTTTCCTTGGGCTTGATACTTTTCTGCTTGGCATGACAAGAGTTAATTTGTTCTACTCCTTGTTACAACTGGAGTTTCTCATTTGATCATATTAGAAAGGATATATCTGAATATCCTTACCTATCAGGAGATGCAAATCAATTTTCATTGAGTAATGCGAGTAAATCCTTTATCACCATCCCTTACATATTAATTATTAAAATACCTTATGAATTAGACCTTGTTTCTCAAAACAGAATTGACCTCAGTCAAGTTCTACATTATGAATTTTGTATGTGGAGCATATATATTGCTCAATTAATCAGTACTTAAGATCTGTACATAAGCAAATGCACAGCTATAAATTGCACTTGCTTTTAGGTTCTACCTTCTAATTTCACACCAAGAATTTTCATAATCACTGATTTTAATTACATGGATTCGTGAGGTACCTCAGAATCACGGAAGATCCAAGCTCTGCTTGCTGCACCTGCTTACATTATGGCTATACACTACTTAAATCCATTAAGAGTGATTCAGATCACTCTGCAATTTTACTTTCTTGTACAGCCACCTGGATTAATTCCATTAAAATAATTACCATGCCAAAGCAGAATTTATTTGAAATCATTCCCTGCTAATTCCTAATAATGAATTAACACTGGTAACAACTCTTTTATTAATTTAATATAAAGGCTCAGGAAACTAGACATCAGGATTCTTTGTTACAAGTCGTGTGCTATAATCCCCAATGCATTTGCAAACCAAGTCAGACACCCGTGAAACTATGACAAAAGTACATGAAAAGAATTTTGAATTGGATTTTATGAATTCAGGTCTACATTAGTTTAAGCTTTAGCAATGTTTTCAAACATTTCCCTATACCACCAAGATTTTTGAAAAAAAATACACAGAATTATGACATGTGATTTAATTATGACAGAAAAAACATCACAGATCTTAATAAAACCCTAGTAGACATTTCTTCTGCCACTCCCACTTCTGCAGTAAGTGAAAGCTGTATCTCTTTTTTCAGCATGGTACTGATTAGTGAAACTAGATTTGCTACCACAGTGAGTCCCTAGCAAGGCCAGAAGAGTTCAGCCCTTCCCAAATGATTGTTAATTTTATTTATCCACATCTGATCTACCCATCTGCTATTATCTTACATTATACTTATTTTGACCCTATCAGAATATGGTACCAGTGGCATCCTGCGATCTGACAGTAAAAACTTCTAAATTATGAGCTGCCTATAAGAACTCATAACTCGTAAAAAATGCAAGATGTGCCCAATTTAAACTATTTTTAAAAGGTTTTTTCCTCTATGGGTTGTTGTAGACTTGAGAGTAGGAATTTTAAAAACCTGAGTGAGGAGCATAGCACCAGTATATTTTAAGTGGCACATTTAGTTCTATTGTGCTTAATGTCTCAAAAAATGCTTATCAGCCTGAAAGTGCACCATTTTAAAGCTTCTGTTTTAATGATAAATAATGATTTGAGAATGCAAATTTTGTACTCAGTGAAAGAATAGAGAGGTGTCAGCTTTCTTGAAGAAAACATTTAAAACAGTCTGAGCTGAATATTAAGTCAGGAGAGTTTTGCATAGATTGATGTCTTAGAAACTTCAAAAGATAGTAGAAGAAGATTAATTTTGTAAATGGCTGATTCCACAATAATGATTCGCTAGAAGGTTGAAAATTCTTTATGAGAAATCTCATTCTTCTGAGTTTTCTTTAAATGTCCTGTATAGATACTCTTTTCTCAGAAAAAAAAAAAATACTATGTAGAGAGATCATTAATTGTTATTTTAGTCAACACCTTGTTTTGAGTTAGGCTGCTAGTTTATTTTGAGTTAGCCTGCTAGCTTCTGTTCTTTTATTCTCATTCTCTGGTATTATTCTGCCCTTTAAGGATGATTTTTTTTTTTTTATGTTCCCTTTTTAAACGGGGTTAATGCTGCAGTGTGTCTCTGTGTGTTCAGCCAAAATTAATCTTTTCTCAAAGGCATTAAATTAACATATCTTAAAAACAAATAACAGCAAGGCTTACTCGTCCACTCAGAGTATGAAACTGGTTCCAGAAGAATAGAGTAAAACATTGTAAAGCAGAGTTAGGTGATAATATTTTTCTTTGAGTCCAGATAATGTTACAGAATCACAGCAAGACTGAGATGGGCAGGGAACCCTGGAAATTACCTAGTTCAATCCCTCTTAGAGCAGGCTCAGCTAGAGCAGGCTGCCTGTGTCCAGACAGGTTTTGAGTGTCTCCAAGGATGGAGATTCCACAACTTTTTTTTAAGCAGCCTGTTCCAGTGTTATAGTAGATTTGTCACAAAATCCTAGAAAGCAACATAGTTGTGTACTTTGTCCAGAGAAGACCAAGGAAAAGGTTGCACACTTGAAATATATTTCAAGTCTTCACCAGGAGAGGGAAGTGATGTTGCAGTGACCTCCTGAAGAAGCAGATAACATTTGCCTAAGCACTGATGGCAGAGGGGAGTCAGAGCTTCCCCCTGTTCTCTGCTCTCTTCTTAGTTATGCCTACTTGCATAAAAAAGTCAGATTAACAAGTATCCCCATTACTCCTCAGGATAAATAGCCCACCAAAGCAAATGTCTCTTTTCAACTCTGCGAGTAGAGGTCAAGCACTGCCCTTACCTTTGTACGTGTAAAACTGGTATTGCAATTTTGTATTTTGTTACAGTGTTATATTTGTCCCTAAAAGTACTAAAATGTATAAATGTAAATATAAATACAAACATATGACCAAAGGGAGGCAAAAAAAAAGCTACCCTACATTGCCTATAAAGAGAGAGTTCAGGAGGAGAGACACACACACACACAAGGGAGGTGGCAGGAAGAGAGAGAGTTTTATTCTCACCGAAGAAAAAGCACTGTATCCATGCTGTAATTCTTTGCCTGCAAGGAAGTACAAAGATAAATCTTTTTCTTAAAATCAAAACAAAACCACCTTTGAAACACTTCCATCCACTGCAGTTGCATGTTCAAGTCCTGTTCCTGTTAAACGATGAACACTTATGTTGAATTCAACAGAACACTTCTCATGAAGCACTCAGCTCATGCCAGGGTAAAAACTCTTATGAATGAAACACCTGCTTGTTTTGTAGATGGAATAATGAAGTTAAATAGAATGAGAACACTAGAGCAATAGGAGAACATACAGAATCATGCCGCAATTACACTATTGTGCATATCACCATTTATACACCTAATTAATAGAAAAATTCTTCTCTTTACAAAACCTTAAACATGAAAAAACAATTTTGCATAAATATCTCATTTGGATATAAAGAGTGACAGCAAAAATTTTTCAAATGTGGCACCTTATTAAAATAAGAACCTCTTAAGTAATAATATTCACTTTTTGCCTGGGAAAAAGAAAAATAGGACCATGAAGCTTTCAAAATGTCTAAGTATTCATTGATCAAAGAAACAGAATGGGCTGGCTATGGTCAGTAACCATCAAGAACCCAAGGTACTAAGTGTGCCATATCTCAGAACACTGCTTTTGTAGTTTAAAAGAGTTTAAAAACTCTTTAGAGGTACACAGAAATAAGTTGTACCAATTACATGTTAGAAGTTTATTTTCCTATTAAATTAAATTAATTTTTTTAATTCCCATTGCAAATGAAAAGTAATTGATTTTGGAGACCATTTTTCCCTAGCTGTCCTATGAAAAGCACAGGCAATAGTAAAACATGAGTCTACAGTCAGCAGTAACTCACATTTTGTGTACAAATAAATTTATTTCTATTACCACTCAAGTTCTATGCCATTTAAAATTCTGATGAACTATGAGATTTTCTGCATTTAGCATATAACTGAAAGAATATCTAAGCAGAAGCAAATGTCTTATCAATCACATCAGTTCAATGTGCGCTGGTGGTTATGATCACCCTTCAGTCATGAATGTGTCATGGAATATTACATAGATGAATCCTTCAGGGAAGCAAATCTTCATAATTTGTAAATTAAAACAAACTGAGTAAACAGAAATAAATACAGTTCAAAGTGATTTCTTGCAATCCAAAGCAAACCAGTTACTACAATAATCAGAAATAAGTGTGTTTTCTTACCCTTGCAAATACTCTTCGTAAGACTGACAGAGGTTCTTCAGAATACAGATCACACTTTGGGAGGTGAAACCCACTAAGTTGAATGTGTAAGCATATTAACTGGACTTGAACCGACTCATTACTACATGAGTGAAGAGGGATATACTGAATTAAGTGAGGTGAGAAGTTGGTTTAATATGCATAAGGGTAGGATCATGTGCAGAAATTGATATTGAAGAAAAGAAAAAAACTGCCTGTCTCAAAAATTCCAGTTTGACTACTCAGAGAGAATTCTGGGGGATTTTCCACCCTGAATATATTTAAAACTTGGTTGGACACGGTCCTAAGCAACCTGATTATGTTGATCCTGAACTAGGCAGAGGGTTGGAGTAGGTGGAGGTCCTTGCCAGCTTCAGCTGGGCTGTGATCGCTAGGGATGGCTAAGAAACCCAGGGTTTTCCTTTCATGTATCAGTTAATCTTTAATACAAGACATTGTTAATGACTGAGGCTAGGATGCACATCAAAACTGACACACAGCATTACTGCTTACTCCCAGCACAGGAGGTCTTGTAAATATTCGCCTCTGTCAGACACAGCAGTACTGCTGTCCTGAAGAACAGGAATTTTGGATTAATAGGAAAAGGTAAAGTGTTTAAGACCATCCTCTGCTTATACCTCCAAATGCATAAAAATAAAATATTTGGGCATATAATACACCCAAAATATTGGTACACCAGTACATAATGTGAATTAGACTAGTACAGGGACCATTTAACCATATCCCATGGGCCAGGAAGTTAACCTCAGATAAATGGTTTTCTTTCTTCTTTTTTTTCCCTCTCCTTCAGTAAATCACTGTTTCAAAATCAAATTCACTTTTGTTTGTGTCCAGAATGCTTTAATCTCCCTTTATTGCCATACTTAGAGTCAGCAACAGAAATCATGACAGGTATTGATGAAATACAATTCTCTAGGGAGAGGAAGCTTTCATATAAAATATACATCTTATCTCATTATGCTAAACTTTCATGCTCAGCAAATGAAAATAGATCACTTTGTGCTTTAACAACAGAGACACAGAAAAACACCTACTGGAAATGTAGGTAATTATCACTGCAAACCTTGCAATATGCTGCCTACCTTTGTAATCATCAAAATATTTCCCATTTGCCAGCAACATACTATGTTCCAGGTGTTCCTTAAAATCACTAAAGATTCATTTAGACTTCTTATAACATTGTATTCCTGGAGACAGGGATTCCCTTTTCATAAAAATTGCATAGGAAGAAAAGACTGTGAACTGTAACCACCATTTGCATGAACCAAATGGTCCTGTGAATTACCCAAAGCAAAAAAAGTTTCCACTCAGAAGTTAAATTCAAAGTGACCTTGTGCTTTTTCCAAAAGTGCTTCCAGCTGAGGTCATTGGAACAAATTGTGATATAGAGCACTTCTCTCTGCATAGTTAGAAGGCATGTGTAGTACATGAATTACCACCAAATAATGAAAAAAAACCCAACCAAAACAGAGCAAAGTACATCACTCCATTTCTTTGTAAAATAACGGCAAATATTGTCTATAATACCTATGTCTTCTAAGGAACTAATTTAGGTTTTTGGCAACTTTATTTCACCATCTAGTATGTTCTGCACATTTCAAATCTACATTCATAAATTAATCCTGTACATTATTGGCCTGTACTATTAACACGTGTATAAGCACTCTACTATTAACACCTGTATAAGCACCTCTACTATAAGCACCTGTAACTGCATTTCCCCAGCAGGCAGATCCCAGCTCCATGTAATATTATGTAGTGTCGTTTAAAAATATATATTGTAGTCATGTTAAAGCTCACTAAATTACTGAGTCAAAAACAATGAAATGGAAAAGAAGCCGGAACTGCTATTGAGTGTTTTAATTGAGATTTAAATATGTAAATTGAAAGCAATTTCACTATTTGCCTATGTAAGGGAATTATTAATCAATTTCAGAAGAAGGAGATTTCCAAAAGGGTATTTTTTAAAATTCATTCTCTTGCAAACACACAAGCAACCACTGTCAAATGATTTTAATCTGTCAATAAGACTGCACGAGTCCTCAATTTGTTTCTGTAATAGCAGCTTTTCACTGAAATATTTTGATCGACAGATTCATATTTTTAACATCTGCCTCTTTTGGGAGCAGCTTAATGTTAAGATGAAAAATGTTAAGATGGAAAATACACTGGAGGTTTCAGAGCAGGTGGAAAAACTCACAGTTCCGATTAAATGAGAAGTGCTTCTAATCCTGTTTTCCACTTAAAGTATCTGCCTTAAACTATCCTATATAAAGAATAAAACCCAACTTGTTACTTATGGAACATTTAAAGAAGAGAGGGGCAAAAAAAGAGTACATGTAACTTACCATTAAAGTTTACTGCTCGGATATAGCTAAGTAGCTCTTTACCATCAGTTGTGCTCATCCTAGGGCACAGACCAATATATCCAGGACAGAGATCTTTATGCATGTTGTGCAGGGCATAGGCCATGGAATACACTGCATCAATCACAAACTGAACTTTTCCTTCTTGTTCATAGGCTGAATCTCTTGCAATTCTTTCTAAGCCTACGGAAGAAAGAGAAAGATTTTATTTGTGTGTGCACAAATGTGAACCTTCATGAGCACTCGCATGCAAAAATTCACAGAGGAACATAAATAGTTACAGCTGGATTGACAGGTAAAGTTAGGATTTGTCTATCCATCGCCTAAATAAACAAGACAAGGGAAAATATGGCCATCTGGTTTTGCATTTAATCATTGTACACTGTGCCAGGTATGTAAACAGTGTGTTGATTTCTGGGCTAGGAAAGGGGACAGAGCGTTTCATTAGGAAAAAAAGATATAGAGATATATGTATTTCTACATTCCAGTAGAAAAATTCTCTTTCCACCTTATTGATTTTCATTCAACAGTTGTTTATTGTTATTTATAGGACAGGTCTAGAGCAGCCTGCCATTCTCTTTTAGATAAATTTAAGGCTAGCTTGATTTTTATCCCCATCTATTGTTTGATAAACATTATTTAAACATCTCAGGGAAAAAGGCTGAATGCTTGCCAAGTGATGGGACCATCTGTCTCCATAGTGAAAAGTGCTTATTCTTAGACATTTTCCTGTATTTACTAGTAAATTATGCTTCACATTGAGAACCATGTACTCTTTGCTGTTTCCTGCAGGGACATTTATCCTTCAGAGGGAACACAGAGCAAATCAATATATAATATAATTTTTCTTCTGCAGGAATTGCCCAAATTTACCATCTATGTCTAAGTACAAGGGAAGTTTTACATTAATAGTTGATTGGAATCACCTACTCCACTAAGAGGAATTGTTAAAAATAAAGCTCAGAAAAATTATATTTTAAGTAAAGAATCCACATGAAATCCCATGTCCTATGTAAAAATTCAGATGCTGATTTCAAAGCCTCAAGCCTTCATTTTCCAGGGAAAAATTGATCTGAAAATCTTGATGTGAAATTTGCCCTGCTGAAATCTACTGTCGAGTTCCTCTTGCCTCAGTGAACAGAAGAATAGACATCTAGGTAATCTACCAGGTTATCAGCCCATTCAATTTGGAAATAATCCATTCACATTATTTAAGGTTATTTAGAAATGAAACAAAAGTTTATGCACTATTTTTTTAAAAATTAACCCTCTATCTTGTTTTTATTGTTTATTTTTTATATCGAAACACAGGATTTTATCAGTTGAAGATATCAATTTTGCTGAATCCAAGTTTATAAAAGAACATGGTTTATGCCAGGATCTTTCTTTTTCAAAGTATGCAAGCCCATATGACATGGGGAAAAAGCCAGGGAGCATACTCAGAAGCCTTTATTCTGTTTGCCTGCTGCACTTCAGCACCACCATCTTGGATTACAGTGATAACTTATGAACAGATCTGTAGTCTGACAAACAGTAGTGGTTTGTGCTTTAAACAACCCTGAGCACTGGTAGCAATAGATAGCCTTGAAAAATCATGGTGTGCTTTTATTTCTTTATTTCTAAGGGATTAGTTTAAAAAAAATAAAATCACTATTTCTTGAAAAGCCAAAAACCGTTTGGAGAGGAAGGCAGAGATCACTTCTGTGATTTGTATAAGCAGCTTTACAGACACTTTTTAAGACATGGTCTCTAATGAATGACAAATAATTGGTGAATAATGCAACTCTACTACAAATAAATAAATAGGAAAAAACGTTCCTTGAACATGCTGAAAATTACACAATTAGTTGCAGTGCATTGCCCAGACATAAAAGAAGACATGAAGGATGGAAAACATGAAGCTTAATTAGTTTACAAATTTACTAGCTTATTTCATTTGGGAACTACCTTCCAACAGGAAATGATGGGCAGAGCTCCTGCTCTCCACTTTAATTGTTCCTGCCTTGTTAAGGACTGTGGGACAACAAGTGCAAGAAAGGGTTTACAGAGCTGCTGCAGGCACAGAGCAGTCAGTAACCTGTGGACTCCCAGAGCTTCCACATTCTCTAAGCAGGATGGTCAGGACAGGGGGAGTTAAAAGGAGATCCAATTTTATTGCCAAGATAAATATAATTCCCATCACATAAATGGATATATATGTATGATGATGAGTGGGGGGCTGGTGGAAAACAGAGTAGAATCATTTTCTGTAATAAATTCTAAGTCATAAAACACTAAAGGTTGCAAACACTTATGCAAGTACATTGTAATAAGTGTACAGATTTTAAAAGAGGGGAAAAAAAAGTTTTTTCTTCCCTATGTTACACTGTAGTTTCAATGAATACCAAACATTTTTGCATAAATTTCTTCCATGGCATAACATTTTATCTTTACTCTTCACAGATAGGTTACTATAAACTAATTTATCATATAAATTACAGAGGAAACAACTCATTTATAGGGACTGAATGTGTGTTTCTATACATATAAAGAGGTGAGAAACATCACAGAATTATCACATTTCAATCAGTCAAACCCAGAAGGCAATAGGCAAGAGAAGTCTGTGCTTCGCACAACTGAAAAACACAGCAAATTGGATTATGTGCTCTTTCTTCTTGACTTTTCATTTTCTCTTTCTGGAATTCTTGAACACCTAAACAAACAATTTATAAAGATGACAAGAACTCATCAACTTAAATTACACTGAACTGCTCTAAATAAATGTTAATGTATAGCAATAAAATTATGCATATTGTCTAAGCCATAAATATGGTCAGCTTCTACAGATATTACTTGATTGGAAGACATGATTATAATTTTTCTTCAGACTTGTATGCCAAACAAAAATTTTTTATTTATGGCTTGACTCTCAGCTCTACGAGGCATGTTTCTACACACATCGGTGACTTGAAAGAACATAAAAATTTTTACCTCATAAAGTAAATGTTTTAATGCTTTCTTAATGATAGCTTCCATTTCTCATCCTACAGACGACAGATCCTACACCATTTCCAGATGATTTTTCCTCTGGAAAAATTACTTAGGCTGTGTCATCAAAAAGAGTGAGAAGATATTCCCAGTTCTCAGACATGGTCTGACAGTGTGTCAAGAACTGAGATGAGAACTGGGCTCACCAGTTCCTGACCATCTCTTCCTGATCTCCAAAACAACAGAAATCTGGGGAAATGTGCCATGGTGTTTTACAGTAGGTGTCCCAATCCAGCTGTTGAAAAGTGCAAACCTGACATCAGCAGGATGTCAAAGCTTTCCCCAGCCAATGAAGAAATTACATAGACACAAGTACTAATGCTGTCATCTTGGGCTTGAGAAGATCTAGGAAAGCAATGACACTGGCCCAGGAAATGTCAGCCATTCCCGGATCAACCCATTTGAAATCTCTTTGGGGAACACTAAAGCAAGCCACAGGAATGATCCCACAAAGCCTGTAAATGTGAAAGAGTTGATACAAGTACTCTTTCACCTCCTGAGCAAGAGTGACAAGCTGGACTGTTGCTGAAGGTACTGCCTCCATACCTGCTCATCATTTCCCCTTTTCATCCTGTATTTCTTATGCTTCAGGAAAAACTGTGTGTCCTGCTCAGGATGGTGTAACTCAGCTATGACAGGGAAAGACAAGGAACATAACAGCAGGAAGGTGAGACATGGCTGAGGTGGACAGGGGTGTGACTGGGGCTACTGGTCTGAGAGGGAAAAAGGTGAAGCAGGTGATATTGTCAGTTCCACGGGTATGAACTGGGAATCAAGAGACTTCAAGGAACGTAAGATAAATTAGGCCTTTACAACAATAAATTAAAATGTATCTTCATTAAAAACTTAAGAGCATGCAGTAAGTAAATAAAGATTAATGTAAGATAGCCAAGGTAATGAATTCATTAAAGGATGATGATATCACCTGGGAGAGAGAAACAACTATCTTAAAGAATCAAAAATTAAGTTGCTGATCTCACCAGCAGGGCAATAATCTGCTTGGAGATAAAAGTTATATAATTCATCCAAGTTTTAGAAAACTTATTCTTAATGATAATCTTAAAGCACATGTAGAAATAACTGCTGCACACATGTAAGTCCATGACAATAGGAAAGCTTCAGAGCAACGTTCTTAGTGATTTTTCTCTTAAGAATGTAAAAAATTCTAAATAAAGCAAATGGATGTACGTGTTTTGTACCTTGAGACATAGAGGGAAAATAGTTCCTTTTATTTAACTGCCCTGTTTCTGGAAATCACTACTTCTAACATTTCTGAGCAATCCCATCCCTTCTGTCTCACAAATCTTTCTGTTTCCATTTAGAATTATTGAAAGCAATTTATGTAAAAATACAACCTACTATCTTTCATGATTATTTCACTATTTTTTATATTCCATCCCATATATCTGGTTAAAACCTAATTTATGTTACTCGAAGACAAAAGGCTGAAGGACCTTGTATACAACAGCTGGTTAGAGCTTCAAATTGGAACAATATTGTGATGATGAAGGGTTTGAGATAGATTTTGGGCACTGGAGAGCTTTGGGAGACAGGAGAAAGGCTCCATAGTTTAGAAGAATAGAGATAGCTGGTATGGGGATGCAGTGTGCAAGGGAATAGGATCCTAATATTACAAAATAATCATCAAATCTCCATGTTTCAAGGTTAGAAAAATACTGCAAACAAGACAGTATGAACACAAAGCTAGAGCTAGGTCTCCATGTAGGAAATAGGATGCTTCAAGGTATTGTCTCCTAACCTCTAGTCATTGCCCATTTTTGTTTCATCAATCTCCTTAATTACTGCTTTTTCAGAGGTTAGAACTGATTGGAACAAAAGCAGACTGTTCACTTATCATTCTCAGTTCAAATATTGGCTCACTGTAAGCCTTCTTCCATTGTTTTGGGGTACTAGATCTCAAAATCTTAAAAAAAATCAAAGTTAAAAACTCAGAAAAATTCCAACTTTCCTCTCTGAAAACTCTCAGGTAGAAATTATAGAAACTTTATTTTTTTAAAACTTTCACTTGTTGCAATGTGTCATTGTATTTCACTTAGAATGCAATTTGCTTTTTCATCATCGTCTGTTACAGCTAGATCCTTTGTTCTACTAGTATAAAAATGTTATACTTGTGATTTTTCTGTGTGATTATTGATACATCTAGCAATGGGATGATATTAATGGACTAATAAGAAAAATGGGCATATTCCATGTCTGCTTTAAAAACTCAACTGCCAGCTATACATTAACCATTATACCATTTTGAACTGCACATTTCTATGTTGGCTGTTGTTTGATTTATGTATCTTACCCTTAAGGTTGGTAACCTTGGTCAGAATCAGGAAAAGTAAAAGATTAAAAAAAAAATCCCAGAACAAAACAAAATATCAGACTGGCATCTTGTCCTTCAGCCAGTGAGAACAGTTTGCTTAGCATGACAAGGAGGGCCAAGAATCTCCTAACTGGATTTGTCACTGGCAAGGAAAGATCCTTTACCTAGAGCCTGTGTTCCTCCCTCCTTTCCACAACCCCACCCACTATTTTGTGACCTTGTCCCCTCTTATATGTGCTGGGAAACAAATTTTTATGGACTGTGCTTTGAATAAGGGAAGAAATATTTCTGGGATAATGGTGGGAGGACAAGTAATGTGGAAGAGGGGAGAAAAAATTACGGTGGTCTTAGAATAGTTTCTCATGAACAGCTTTTATTCCATTTGCCTCTCTTTATCTTCCTTTTTTATATACACTTGTGCAGAATTACTGCCCAAAGACATTTGGTGCATCTCTGCAACATCTGGGGTATTTTTCCAAACTTCTGTTTTGACAAGTCTGGATTCTGGATATCTAGGGTAAGGTAATATCTAGGGTATTTTAAGTTCATAGTTGCAATTCACATTTTTTACTCACTGCTAAATTATTTATCCCCATTACTTGGCTCTCAAAACAGTTTTACTTAGCTGCACTTGGAAGCAAAGTCAAAGATAAATATTGTGTTCAATTGATTGTTTCTGTGGGCCGATCACAACTAAAACACAGTAATTTGTAAGTGGTCTCCCACTCTTCAGCTCAGGCATGATAATCCTCTATTTGTCAGAATTGGTTAGAACTCCCTACCTTTGCAGCAAGAGTTTTTTCCACAGAAAGCTGGCATCTGTAACTAAGCCATTTCAGCAGGCTCAGCAGGAAGCACCAGGAGCATATGTTGCTCCTATTGAAGTCTTCTCGATTATTCAGCTGTTTTCCTCACATATTATAGAGTTTGATCTTTCTGAACAAATAATGTAGATCATCATCTTCTGTTACTCAAACTTAAGGGCATGATATACTTTTATGGTGGGGGAGCTGAGTTTTCTAGTAGCTGTGTGGTAACAGTTATGCATGAGTTACTTTGCAGAGAGCATCACAAAACCTGCAGCTTCTCTGTAATAGTGTGGTGTCAGTTTAGGAAGCAATTCAGAGAGGAAGCCAAGGATTATATCAATTTTCTCAGCCATTCCAAAAAGAAAATTGAGAATGTAAAAGCAGTGACAGTGAAATGAAGCAGTTTGACTGTCTGCTGTTCTCCAGCAACTGATGGATGTGGGTTTGTGATTTAGTGAATTGTCCCTTGATGTAATTTTTTGGGGGTTATGCCTCTTTACACCGACTCACAAAAAAACCCCAACCAAAACCCAACCAAAAAAAAAAATTATAAAATAAAACAAAACAAAAAAAAACCCCAAAACATAAAACCAAAAAAACCCCACCAAAATAACCAAACCAACAAACAAAAACTACAAGACATCGATTAGAAAGAGTCTGAGAAAAAAAGAGTTTTTCAATCCCTAGAATAATACAGATATTTTAAAAAAACTTCCTATTCAGAACCAGGCTGAAACTCCACATATTTTAAACACTTTTTAAATACAAAATAGTAAAAAGAATATTTCACATTAAGTGAATATACTTCAATAATTTTCAGTTTGACACCACCATAAACAAAAATCTAACTTTTCTGTTTGCTTGGTCCTGTAACTAAAGCATCTAAAAAATTCTTGGCCTGCCCACAAACATTTTTCATTGGAAATATAATTTTTCCTTACCTTCACAGTAAATCGGACATTTGTTTCAGCAAAACATTTCTAACAAATACACAGTAATATATACCAAAGTGGAATTAAACAACTATCCATTGGAGTGTTTTGTTCCTATTACTACATGTGACAATTACTAGAGTATTTTCTCTTAGGAAAGCAAACTAAGGTTGCATTGCTGATATAAGATTCTCTATTTCCTCATTTATGTCCTTTGAGAGAGTCCCTAACAACAGTTTGAATGTTGTTATCAGGGTGAAAATTTTTCCTTTTTCTAATTGGTGCCTTCATATTGCTTAATTATAGCTCCTTGAAACAGTGCATAGAATTGGGGAACACAGGCACTCAGAATTCTCATACATTCAAAAAACAAGTCTGCTACATCTAACAGGGACAGTGTTGTGTAAATTATCTTGCTGTGCCAAGATTTGCTATGATGCATAAGTTAAGCTGAACACTAATGTCTGCATTAAAATAACAAGGAGACACCACAGGATGTGTTGTCTCCTTAGCCAACCACAGGAAGAACCACACCATGCATTTAAAGAAAAGGTTTTTGAAAGAATGCAGTGGAATTAAGCAATATTTCTTTCAGACACTTGGCTAGTTGCTATCAATGGAACTGCCCATGTGGGAATAGATATTTAGTATGAACAGAACTCAAAAGTGGGTATAACATTTTCAGAAATTGTATTTCCTTCTTGTAAACAGATTGCAGCTTTGAAACTACAAAAGAAGAGATCTGTTCACCTATATGGGTTCACTTTCTGGCTACAATGCGTCTGACAACCTGAGAGCAGAAAACACCTGCCGAAAAAGACAAAGACACTTTGGAAGTTTAAATAAAAGGGAGAGAGACTATTTCATTACTAAGCAAGAATCCACAGTAATTAATAAATCTGACATCACAATAGCTTTTTTCGGATTTTGTCCAGTTTTTAAGCCAGAGAGCAAACCACAGCCAACTTTTGCAAGGATTTCTATGTATTTACATGTATTCTGAAGGTTTCCTAAATATTTACATGGTCATTTAAATATCACTCATTCCCCTCTTGCTTCTTCTGTTTTTATTTTAGAAAAGACATTGAAATCAGAGATTTACATCTCAGTTTTGCTTGACTTTTATACTTCCAAAAATTTCATCATCCATTCCTCTATATTTCTAGTTTTAGTACATATTAAAGTTAGGCAGTTAATTCTATCTTATTATAGTATCACGCTTTTTAAAATCCTATTATTATATCTATTTTTCTTTACTTGTAAAAGTAAAAATGGAATGCACAAGGTTAATATATATATTTGTCACATTTAAGATTTTATTTTACATATATCAGTATATAGTAACACATGAAATTATGTTTCAAATCTAAAATGATCAGTTTTACCATTAATTAACATTCCTTAAATTCTAAGCAAAAATAGAATTTTTTTTTTCAGCCTCAAAATCTGTCAGCTTGTTTTGTGAATAAGAAATGTTGCTTTACTGATTTCTCACCAAATCAAAACAGTACAGGAAAATGTTTTAAATCTAAAAAGAGATGCATTTTTCATAATAAACTATGTCAAAAATTTTAGTTTTCTTATTTCTGAAAATAGCATGAAGATAAAGGAACAAAATTGCTTACTGTTTGCTAACAAAATTATCTAAAGACTACCTTAGCAAAAACATTTTAAGTGTTGTTCAAACTTTAGTTGCTTTATTTCTCTCTCAGAATACTGTCAGTATTAGTGTTATTATGAGTAGGCAACCAAATATTTCATTGAATTTCTCAAGTTTAAAACAAATGATATCTCGAGGAAAGTATGTAGATAGAATCTACATTTTCTAACATAAATTACCCATGGGAATTTCTAACTATGGAAGAAATTGTTAGTGTAACTAGTCCAGGCACATAGGTTAAAATAACTGGTACCATTTTAAAACCCCACAGGCTGCAAGCAATTCTAATGCAGACTTCAGTGTATAACTCCAAAGCCTACAGCAATGGCTATCAGCAAGAGTAGAGATGCAGTGCAAGCAACTGAATTTATTCATTGTCTGCTAGCATTTAAACTAAGAGGATCTTCAGCACATAACAGCAGGATGTATAAAAATCCTTTCCTCTGCCTATTGACCGTGAGAGCTTCTAAATTTAAGGTTCAGACAAGAAACTTAAGGGACTTTTGTTCTTAGGAGTATTTTTAGTTACAAACTTGATTAACATCATGCTTAGGAAAGAACTTTTTTGCAATTAGAAAGCACTTCTTGGAAGTATATACAGACAAAGAGGTATCCAAACACATCACTTCCTTAAGCATTTGTGGCCACTATTTGTTATGAGTCTATTTGGAGACTAAAGGGTTAAGTTGTACCAAGTCTTCACCAAAAACATTGCAACATCTAAACTAATCATATTAACTACTACTAAACAGAGTTTTAAGCAACTTTCTTTAGTTTGATGAGAAGCCCTACAAAAGAGCAGAACAATGCAGGCTGGAAATTGTTTGTAGTCAGCTATTTATCTAAATAGTAAATTGAGATGTTTTTGTGCCCTTTTCATCACCTACAGGTACTGTAGAAATTCAAGGCCTCTTCAGTGGGAGCTCCTTCAATGGAAGGAGCTTTATGTCAGAGCCCCATTTCTGGTATGAAGTGCTGGGCTGAATTATCATGAAGGGAATGTGGGCTGGATGTCTGTTCTGGCTTGCCTTGAAGTCTGCAAGCTAAGGGGCAGCAACATCCTATCAAGGCCATTTCTGCAATGAATATTTGATAGCTTTCTGATGCAGAGAATTTAAATATTGATTTGGAATGAACTGTAGATTCCCACTCAGACTAAGTGGTCGTGATTCACATGAAGTACTGAATAACTTCGGCCACTCCTGGAAGGGAGATTTCATCAGCTCGGTGTATTTGCAGTTAGTTGCTGAGATAGGATGCATCTCATGCAGCTTTAGTGATCTAACAGTTAATTGTCCAAGCTAAAGAAAAGCTTTTTTGCTTCCAAAGAACACACTCACTGTCTCCAAAAATAAGCATTTAGGAAAACAAGTTGAAGCGCTTCCCTGAACAGACTTTCTTGTGTAACTACCTTAAACTACATAGTTAACTAACAAAGAACTAGCGCTGTGCAAGATAAATATGTATGCTAGTTTAAAACAGTATCTCATATCCTATGTACTCTTTAGTCAGCTGCTATGCAAATAAGAATAAATTAAGTTGTTCTATTTTCTTACAATTGTTGCAAGGACTGAAAATAGCTATATGTCACATTTGCATTAATTCACAGAGCTCCATGTTACTGCTAAGGAGACAGGTATGTAAAAAATTTCAGGATAAATGTAATGAAAACCAATGTAAAATGAAAATAAATGTAATAATGAATCTCAAAATAATTTCACTCTAAGTTATTACAGTATTGAACTTCCGAGAGGAAATTTTTGGAGTTGGACAAGATAGAAGTATTCATGACAGAATTTTTATGTGAAAAAAGTGTGGGTTTTTTTCAGGAAGGAGCAGTGGGAGAATTTTTTCAGCCAACTAAAAAGGAAGGCAATGAAAGCATACTTTTCACAGCAAAGGAACGACTACGAATGTAAGCATATAAAAGATCCAATAGTAACATTTTACAATATTAAGAGCTGAAGAAAATGTTCCATTAACTTTTGCATTTGCCCTATCCACTGTCTCTTCCTTCTCTGTCCCAATTTAATGAACCCATCACAGTGCAAGAAGTAGGGCATGATGAGGAAAAGAAATAGTAGATGCCACTTAGTGTAGCCAGTAGGAAAGACTCTACAACGTTACAGAAAATTAAATACTTTGGGTTGTTTCATATTTTTCTGTATGACAAGAGGTAATTTTTGACAGTCAAAATGGAAAACATGGGTTCAAGAGCTTTGGATTGTTATAGGCTATAATTTTGTCATGTAGTACCGTCAAAGTAAACCTATGTGATTTACTGGAGATGGTGAAACATCACTTTGCTATACAAGCTGTGTAGACAACTGCTGAAAAACATCATTTTCCACAGGTGAAAATTTGTAATTTCCCCACTAGTCTAATTAAAGGTGTTTTTCAGGACCTGATAAAAATAAGAGCACCATAAATTAGAGCTAAGCAGCTAGTTAATGGAC
Organism: Vireo altiloquus; assembly: GCA_013396875.1. Taxonomy (NCBI): domain Eukaryota; kingdom Metazoa; phylum Chordata; class Aves; order Passeriformes; family Vireonidae; genus Vireo; species Vireo altiloquus. The sequence continues at coordinate 926,013 of VZRF01005942.1, read as the reverse complement.
TGTTTGATGCCATGAACAGGACATGGACGATTGCCTTCTGGAAGGGGATTTTAGTCTAAAACTGGAAGACAGTTTACCCAGTCCTCTTTGCACAGCCTAGAAGATAGCTAGTTCTTTAATCACAAACTAATTAGAACTGATTGATTTCATTGCTAAAATTGCTAAATTAGGGACTTTATAGACACTCACTCCTCGAGCAGGTTGGCTGTACACACTCCATTGGCTGCGCTCTCCCAGCTGCACACATCCCATCCTCACTGGGGCAAAACAGTGACAGCAAACAACTCAAAGAAAAGTTCCCTTACGGGCAGTCCTGTCCCTCTCAGATAGAGAGAATCAATTTGCTCTCCTTGCTCCTCCTGTGTGAATTAGGACAATTACCTACAAAGAGCTGAAGAGAGAGAAAAGAGGCTTGCCTGGAGATGGTATTTTGGAGGTGGAGGGAAATAGATATGCTGTCAGAGCTTTTGCAGCAAATTTGAGCATTACCTTGGCTGAGACATGCTAAATTAGATGGTGCTGAACAAGATGGCTGTGACTAAGCAACAAACAACATCCAGAAAAGGTCCCCACAGTACACTTTAGGAGTCTAATTTAAGAGGAGTCAAAAACCTGTTTAGCCACATAAACACCTCTAAAACTCAATACTCTACCAAAATACCTGAAGCATGTATTTCACACAACTAAAACCAAAGCCATCTTGAGAATCTGGGGGACTTTACCCTCTGCCAAGGGCCATCAAGAATTCATTGTACAAACCAGTTTAATTCCTCACAGGGGATGAATCCAGCAAATAAATCTGAATCCACCAAATTCACACTTGTTTTAGCACTTGATTGATACTCATCTTCTGCTTAAAAATGTTAGTGATTAAGCACTTTCTCATCAATCAAGTCTCTCCTTTAGGTTCTCAAATAGTAATAATAATAGTAATAATATTGATAATAGTAATATTAGTCATAATAGTAATAATAGTAATATGCAAAGTACTATTAAGGCACAGTCTTTTTCTTGATAGGAGGAACTCACATTGCTGTGTTTTGCACACCTAATTCAGCAAGTCCCCTAGTATGAACAGCTATTAGCACAGTATTCTAAGCCCACTGGAAATATGCGCCCCAATAAAGCAGATCTTTAATCAAGTGTGCATGTCATTGTAATACTGTGACAATGAGGACCTGCTTGGTTATTTTCATGCACTCTGAAATCAAATGAGAAGGACAGGACTTTTTAGGTATTCTGCTACTTTAATTAAGAAAAAAAGACCATCTGTGATAAACACTATATTATCATAAGCTTATTTTAGGAAACTAAGGCTGGTCAAATGTCTTGATCTTGAGCAAAACTGAAATGCTTCCATCTACTTTCTTACAACTTATTTTACACTTATGGGTTTACTTTTGAAGAAATCCAAACTCTTCTGCAGAATACCAAAACCTTGTGTAGTTCATGTTCCAATTTAACAAGTGCAGTTTGAACTAATTTTACCAAGGTTATTTAATTTCTCCTAATCTTATAACTTGTATCATAACCTTTAGTGTGCAGACTGACAGGAAAATTCCCCAAATCATTTAAGTGTTTCACCAGTACATTACATGTGTAAATGTGTTTTGAGCCCCTCTATATAAAGAAATATACCAATAAAGTGGAGCAAGTTCAGTAGACAACCATCAAGATGTTCAGGGGGAGGAATCACATGCCTGGTGAGGAAAGGACAAAGATATGGGTTTGGCCAGCCTAGAGAAGAAGTGGCTTTTTGGTCCCCCAAACAGTAGATCCAAACAGGGGTGAACCAACACTCTCCACAATGGTGTATGGTGCAGGACATAATGGGCATAGCTTGAAACAAGAGCTCTAGGCTTAAAAGCTTTTTTCTGGTAAGGTGCTCAGACAGCAGAACAGGCTCCCCAAAGAAGATATGCAGTTTCTCCCCATCCTAAAAGGTTTTCAAAATCCAACAGGATAAAGTCCTAACTCACCCAGATCCAACCCCACACTGACCCTGTGTTGTGGCTTAAGCCTGGATGGAAATTAGCACCCTGTTTTGAACAGGACATTGGACTAGAGAACTCCTGAAGTTCTTTCCAACCTAAAATATCCCATGATCCACTATTAAGATGCCACTACACCAGAAATGTCTTAGCCAATGCCACTGAACAATCTCAAGTGCCTCTGTGCATATGCATAGGTGCACATGCTCTTGCAGACAAGCATATGAAAATCAACATCAGTGGGAGTTCTGGGGACTTTTGTTGATAACTCTCTCAGTCCTTATAAGTACAGTTCAAAGTGAAAACCAAGTGGATTAACATTAATAAAGATTGTTATATTTGACCTCACCTCATAAGACATCTGCATGTTTAAGGACGTTTTTACATAGATAGGGGCACACTACATTTACTTTTGCTAGTTTGGGTGCCTTTTGTTTTGACTACTGTATCACTTAGTGCAAGAATTGTTTAACTGACTTTTACATTCACTCCCATGAGCCTGGAATTCTGCGACAGTTAGAGGGAAAAAAGTTTACTGATGGAAAGTGGTGGTGAGAACTCTGGTCTCTTTTTAAATACATTTCAAACGTTTTCATCAGTAGAGAGCTCACTAACTGTCACCTCAGTGGATACCAAAGCTCCAAAGAAAAGAAAGAAAAAAGCCAGAATGTACTTCAGTGAGATTCTTTTTAAGCCATTCTAATGGTCTGCAAGTGACTTGTTTCATGACTGAAAGCATTCACAGCTCGTGGCACTGACCTCTTCTGCTGGCCTAAATCAGCTCAGTTCCAACGGAAGTCAATTGAGTCAATTTACGGCCCTCCCAATTTTGTCTTAATATCTGGTGTAATGTGAGAATGTCAGAGAGTTAAAGAAAAGAATTTTTTTTAAGACAAACTGCACTATTTTCTCTTAGGGTAGATTTATTGCTTCCTTGCAGGAGAACGATTCTGATGTTTCTGATGTTCTCTTCATTTAATCAAAGAGAAGTCACCTGAAGGGACAGAAACTCAAACACAGCCTAGATAATGTAGCTCAAGGAAGCTGTAGTCAGCCTTTCATTTTAACATTCTCCAGTCTCATGGGTACATGCACAGTTACACTAAGTTAATTAGTTAGTAATATATACTAGCTGATACATAATTTACAAGATGACCATCATTGTAAGCAATGTGAACAATATTTTGAAATTAATGTTTCCCAAAAGCCATGTTAAAACCAAAGTTAGATCTGATAATGGTCAGAAAGAGCAAAATAAAGGGATGGGAGTGGAACACAGTAATGCAGTAATTATCATTCAGGAAGAAAAGAACCCTTTTTTCTGGCCACAGCCAGTATGTAATTATGGCTCCAAAAAAAAGGCAACACATAAAAAAACAGATAGAAAGTAGTGCCTTGCTCTATGCAATAAATCTGTGGTCTCTTCAGGATTTTTCTCTTCATTGCCCTTATGGACAGTTGGAAATCTGTATGTTTTAGGCTAAAGCTCTCTTCATCAGTGACAAGCCAGAGGTAATGCTGTGGTGAAGCCAGTTTACTGAAAAAAGCAGCTTGAGAATGACAAAATTATTTATTTATTTATTTTAAATAAGGCAAGGCATGAGGACAAAGTGATTCCATACTGTGCTTGAGAAATAACACAACAGAAAACCAAAAATAAAAGGGTTTTTTAATACAAAATTCAATTATAAACATACATCACAGCTTTTTAAGACGAAAAAGGCATCCAGTTATCTTCTGTTATGATTTCTTAAGGTTCTGTTATGAACCTCTCAAGGCCTTGACTTTGAGAAAACCTTGTCAAACAGAGAGAGACAGGAACTTTATAAGCAGGTCCTTTAGTTTAAAAGAACATTTTCAGAATTCTATTTTCTCCATTGATTTATACATATTAATTGCTAGGACACTGAAGAAAAAAAATGAAATCTTAAAGAAATCCCAGTGATGCCATTCCACATTGATCAGTGGAAGACTTGGCCAATGATTTTGCAAAAAGAGACTAGAGTGGAATGATTATTTGCTTCTTTAAGTGAGTAAACCTATTGATTTATTTTTCTTATTGAAATATTTATTATTTATCATCAATAGTCAATATAAGAATAAAAGCAAACAAAATGTACTCTACAAAAACAGCATTAAAACTAGTTATTTTGGTGATTGGTAAAACAGGATGTAGTTGCCTTTATTACACATTTTTCCACCACTGTAAAAAAAATCATTCTTACAAATGCAAAGATATAAACATAAAAATGGCACTATCATCTATGATAGATTGATCTTCTCAAAAGATGAAAATTAAATGTACATTATATATGCGCACACATATTGAGTGAATCATTTATACTGATTGTTTATTTCTTTTTTTTCTTTTTCTTGCCTAGGAGGGACAGATTTTATTAAGCTTTTTTTAACCTTCAGAGTCTTTGACCAATACCTTCACTATGTATTTTTGGTGGGAATTATTTTATAAAACAGATTATCCAATAATAAATGTCTCACAAATCAATGGATCAGCTTTGCATACGTAGCAGCAGAAGCTGACCTGTATGTATTTTACATTATTCAAGGTTTCTGGAAATAATTGTTGAGATGTTATTTGCTAAAAAAAAAAGGAAAATCTAGCTAGTTGTGATAAGAACAATGACAAGAACCATGATTAAGGAAGAGTCAGCTCATACTCAAAGTACATGTGTGCCAGCACAACATGGAAAATGCATGCGAGAGTCAGGCTGTGCATAAACAATACAAATGCCACTACAAAATGATTAACAGGCCTGGCATTGTACTGAACAAGGTGGTTGCATTTAATCAGTGCAGTCTGGGAGACAAGACACCAGTGATTGAATGTTTGCTACTTTTGAAGAAAAATGTTTGCATATCTGTGACATGTGACATGCCAGTGTGAAAAGCTAGGTCAAGACAACCATAGCCAAGTGAAACCAAAATACTCTTGCCAACTGTGTAGGCAAGAACCAACTTCTGCTGCCCCCGGATGAGCCACTTTTGCCACAGAAAGACAGAAAGAGATGGATAGAAATCTTGTAGCGCTCTGAAACACTAGCCTTGTTCCTAACACTGTTCCCAAGAGAGGAAAAGGATGAAAGCCTCATTTTCCATAACCACAAATGACTTCACACATTTGTCACTGGAAGACACTGTTTCCTATAACTCTCAGCTTGGCTCTACAGGCTGCTGGGTTGGGGAGGCATGGACAAGTCTCCAAACAACAATTGACTTTGCCTAGGTCATATTTGGTGCTATCTTGCTTTCTTCCTTTAGAAAGTTTGCTGGCAGAAATGCATAAAATCATTTGAGAAGGATGCATAAGGAAGCTAAATAGGAACAATGGGAGCACTGTAGTTTAAATCAATTTATTTAAAATAAATTCCCACTATATCTGAAATAACTTCAAGTGGACTTGTAAAATTGATCTGGTTTCAGTGAAATAGTAATAAAGATCTTAAAATGCAATGCACAAAATTAGTATTATGTAAGGAATTGTGTTTAGGTAAAACTCTCCCTGAGTGTTATCAATAAACATACCTAGCTAACCTTTTTCATTATTTGATCTTCAAAATTTTTTTCTGAACAACCAGTCTGCAGAAAGCACAGTGTATTGCTCCTCTAGCCAAAAACAGAGCTATATGTGAACAACATGCCAGCAAAGGAGAGCTATGGCTGAGGAGGGCTTCTTTGAAACACAGACTTGAGGTATATATGAGAACTGTAGCAAAAAGATTGATGACTCTTCTTAATAGTCTCATCAGTCCCCTCATGCTATTAGGATGTAACTGTTTTAGTGGACTCATTGGCATCACTTCTGGCTTCATGGGATTGAGATAAGGCTAATTTTTTTCAAGCCACAGTTCTCAATTGCTAACTCAAAAATAATTACGTCTATCAGTAAATCGACCTGATGATCCTGATGTCACGAGAATATTGATAGCTTTTAATTTCTACAGCACTCAGAATCTCCTTTGGCACCATCACACACACACAGAATAAAATGATTCACAAGAGTCGCAATTTTTGTAAAGCCCCCACTGCCGGTAGCTGTTCCTGAAACAACTATTATTTAAGAGAAGGAATACAATGAGGGCTGTGGATTTTTTTTCTTTTTTTAATTTTAAAATCCTTATTAGTACAATATAAGCATCTTACTATTTTATTTCTCTTTCTTCTAGACTCTTCTTAAAGGAAAACTGTAGTCTTTCTTTAAAGAGCATAACCACTTATTCTTTCACAAATAATTTTAATCCAATTAAAAATAACATACTCATTCCCAGCATGAAACCACAATAATATGATTGTGGATATAATTATTAATATTGATAATAATATAAATTTTAAATATGTTGCGCATTGTCCCACTAAAGCTAGAAAAGTAGCACATTAGACAAAGTTACCACATTTGCTACCAGGAGACAAAAACTGTTCACCAGGTACAAGTTTCAGGACACCCCTCTGCTCTACTGCTGTTTAACTGCATTAAGTTCACAGGCAAAGAATGTTCTGATTTGAGCCTTTATAATTCATCAGAACACAGACTCTCAAAAGAGAAAGTCTGTTTAGTCTATCTCTATCATCATAATGACAGCAGGAACACAAAATAGCCTGTGGCTCTGGGTGAGTTAATTATCTACTTTTTTTTCCCTAGGACACCGTCTTGAAGTACTAACACATTAACCTTGTGGACTGTTCACTTAGACCTTCTGCACAGCACGAGATTACTACTAGTCTCAACTGGTTAGTGTCAACTTCCCTGCTCTCTGGGGTCACCCAGGTCACTCCTCATTGCCTGGAAGATTAATTTCCCTCTTAGGGACAGAATAAGCTTAAGCATACAAACATTTGAATTAAGTGAACACTTCAACATATTCTAGAAAGGGAAAAACTACGTGAATCTAATCTACTGTTTGCTCTGATAAAAATGGAACACTATTATCAAACAAGGTCTTTTCTACACTAGAATAGAAATACCTCTTCTAGATGTGTATCAAAAATACCTATTGTAATAAGAAGGACTGGAACTCTTCAAAAATGTGCTTTATGGTTTTCCAACACCATTAAATGTTATAAAGGTTTGTTTATGTATAGATGTAATACATTTATATACAATAAAAGGGGTGAATCTTCATCCACTGTAAGTCACCTCTATTTATAATTTCTTTGCAATGCATTCTATAACTATCCTTCTTGTAGGATAGTGATTTTCCAAGCTGCATCAAATGAAAATGCAGTAAATATATATCAGAATATTTTAAGCACAATACAAAGATTTAAAAATTAAACATATAATTTCCCAGTTCTGACTACATGTTTTCATTTAAGCTTTTGCTTTTCGCTTTTCAACTACTTTGGACAATGGAAACGGATTCAATTAATTTACATGTTGGTTTTTGCTGTAAATACTATACTATTAAGAGAGGCATTGATTCATTTAACTGAGGAAGTATTACTGTGTAGTTCCATGGAAAACAGGAACCCTTATAGTTCTTTTAATTCTTAAGTATTGCTTGGGTTTGCCTTTTAATAGATACTTTCTGCTTCTATTCTTGTTAGTGAAGCCATAATAACACTCTACTTAATTAAACTGTAAGTTATGTAAGACAGATACAATGTATTACAGATACAATATATAAGTATATTTTCTGAGCAGGACAGAGAGAGCTTCCATTTAGCTTCATTTCAGAGTCCTCATCTTTTTTAATCCAAGAGTCATTTTCTTAAAACGAGTGGGAAAATCATTGCTGATGAGCATGTGAGCCAGGAGCTTTTAGATCCCTATGCAGTCTGCTGAATAGTGTCCTTCATCAGAAGCCAACAAACATCTTTATCAACCTGTCAGAAAAATTTCATCAAGACATCTGACCTTTTACCTGAAAAGAAGAAAGTGATAAACTACTGAAAGATATGGACAGTGGTTCACATTAAGGCCTAATAAACATGGCTTTGCGAATTTTGGAAATTTTCCTTCCAAGTTCTCTCAGTACATATCTGTCATAGAGTTTCTGGGAAATACAGTAAAACTAGTATCATGTCTCCTTAAAGGTTAAGTTTTTCAAGTTTCCCAGTGAAATGTTTGGTTATGAATAGCCATAGGAGGCCAAAAAAATCTCATAAGGCTGGCTGGAAATTTGATCCCAATGGTGCCTGTCTTTAGAATGAACAAATTCTGGTCTTTACTAGGAAGAATTTGTGAAAACAAAATTATGCAAGACTCAGTCATATCTAAGTACTGCATGACATCTACAGTGACTTAAACTCTATCAAGAACACTTCAGAAAGAAGACTGCATCAGTAGTAGAATTCCTGAGTTTAGGTGATTTATTAGCTGTGCTTTTGCTGGCCTTTGTATGATACACTTCTAACAAATTCAGTAAAATAATCAGCAAGTCCAGCCATTTACATGACATATTGTGAATAACACATTAAATCAGAAGGTAGTTCAGTTTTTACTGATTTTACTACTGAAATGTCTTCAGCTTTAATTCCAACAAATATTTTGATATTATTTTGGAGGGATACTATTTATCCAGTCCAAAATGAAACACGGAAAGATGAATTTTTTTCTCTTAATTTCTAATCATTAAGTGTAATATTATATTAAAATATATTAACAGGTCTCTCATTTCACTCAGTTCTAAACTAAAATTTCTCACTCTTTAAAACTCAAGAAGCACCCTATTAGATACTCTAAGTCAACCAATAGTCATAAAATTAGTTTTAAAATATTGAGCTACTGATTTAAGATTAATGCTTGATTATCTTTGTGAAGTTGATAATAGTGACTCTTAGACAGACTTCCCAGAATTAATGGGCCATACAAAAGTGACACAGAAAGGGCAGCCATTGCTCAATTACTTTCATTAGAACTTTCCTATTTAATGATGGAGTGTCATGCGAAGCACGCTATGCTCCACTTTCACTTGAGACTTGGAAAATATGACTGTCTAAAATAAAGTACCATGATTCTTCCTCATCTATACTACAATATTATCTTATTTTATGGTTTTTAATGAGGCACATATTTCAGAGGTTGTAATGGGTACAGGGAAGCAAAAAGATTAGGAATTGAGAAATAAAAACTGGAAAAAAACACTAACTGTACACAGCAATATAAATTTCTCTGTATTTCCTTCTGACTTGATAATGAATCAAAATTACAACATAAATAAACTAGTGTTTGGCTCTGCAAGACCAGAATGAGCCAAGAATGCATTATAGATGTCAATGATACAGGGCTAAGTGCATCCACTCCAACCAATCAGGAGACATACATGGAGTGTTCTTCAGGTGCAAGAGATTTAAATTCTCCTTTCTTTACTTCACAAGGCTGTTACATTTATTACTGGCTGGGATTCATCTCAAGTTCACAGCCAACAGAAGCCGCTTAAGGAAAGCAATTACACTGTCCTTATTTCAATATTCCACAGACTTAGACTTACAGGCAATACGGAAAATCAGTAAAGAGCAGAGAAGAGAATATTCAGAATTGTGGTTGCAGCAGTCATTATAAACGCTTTATTGTATCTGACATATCCTCAAAATAGCCCACCTTCCTCACTAACAAGTTTTTTTCAGATTCAGCAGTCTAGATAATTCAGCCATGGTACTCTGAATGCTTTAGTAAGTATACATATTCACACACACACATATATATATATATAAATACACACATTTGTATTCTGTTTCCCTGTGTACTCTCCTGGAGGAATAAGGACTTTCAGCAGAAGGACAGTCTCATTAACCTGACTTTTTATAACAGGATTCTGTTTAAAGATTCCAGCCCTGTATAAGTCAATGTAGTTGTACTACAGATAGAAACGAGGTGAGTGCTAAGCACATAGCTTTTCAGCGTATTGAAGTGCTGAATTTTTTGATTCCTTTCCTCCCTATTCCCATCCTGCATGGCTTATTCAGACTGATGCAAACTGTGGCAAAAAGAAGACAATTAAAAAAACAAGGCTTAGACCTCCAGTAGCTGAGGCACTCCCATAAATCCCTACAGCTGCTCTGGTCTCCAAAAAGCACTGGTCTGGCACAACTAAGAAGCTGATGGTTTTTTCCCAATGTTTAGGTACTCAGAGAATGAGAAGTAACCCATGAATACTTCACCCTCCCCACATCTTCATCCCAAGTAAAATACTGTTATCTCAGCAGCATCCTAAGGATTCTGTAGGATGAATCCATTAGCAGCCAGCTGAGTTTATGGCTGCTTTCTACCGCAAAGCAGAGATGGTACCTGAGGCAGACAAAAGCTCTTGCAAAAATTCTAGTGCCATCTATTTAGCTTTGAGAGAGGAAGAAAGAAGCTCAGCCACGCTTAACTAAATTACACTGAACACTGATATGTGAATACGCTGTCAAAAGAAGTGCTATGCAGAGAGAATATTTTCTTTCTTTGCAGAGACCCAGAGCTAATCAAAACAATTAACTAAGCTATTAACCATATCAAACACACTGACTAGTATTGTTTATTACTCATCTCAAAAGAATTTTTAATTTTTCTGATTATGGAAGAAGGAAACACATTAAGTGTGGCAATTGAAAATTGTGATTATTCTAGAAGCATCTCTGATGAGTGTGTAGGAAAGCTAATAGTAAAGGAATTATCAAGAGTAGACAAGTTGGTACTAAATGTGTCAGCATTACACTGTTCACGGGGGTGAGCTGTAGAGTAGGTCGAGAATTAGTCCTTTTCAACATAAAATAATGCAATTTTCACGCCACTTATATGCTAAGCAAAGTACTTTTCTCACTAATATTCTGTCTTTGATTAGAAGACAGCAAAAACAATGTGGTAGCTCTTTTCCTGACTCACTGTCAGACGATCAGCTAGAGGACCCTGTTTCTACCAAATGGCATAGATTATCACCAATTACTAATTTATTAAAGTTCTGTATGGAGTTTCAAATTCTTAATAAACATGCAGCAATCAAGTTATGTAAATTACAGACCCGTCTGGATGTCAAATATTTTTTATTTTAAAGTGATCTTCAGCATATGCATGATTTGGCAAGGCTCCGTGGGGTTCAGCTAACATGCCATTTCAATGGGAAAAGACAGAACTAGTCAGCTTTTTCATACCTCTGCCAGAGCACAACTGCACCTGAGACTAGCATCTGAAGTGGAGGCTCTTTGCACTTTTAATATTTATCTTCTCCTGATCTAATGCAAAACTGGATTTTTAAGTGAGCACCTCTCCTTAGGAGAGAATTCTATTTCAATTATATTGTCACTATTGTTGTGATACAAAGCTCTAACATGACCTTGTGCTGATTCAAAAGCTGAAGTTATTTTGGGCACAAAATGCTGTATACTGAAAAATACTTTGGCAACACATTAGTGTAATTCTAGGCACCTTTTGAGCAGCCCTAATCTAACAAACTCGATCCTCTGTAATGTTTTGTCTCTTTTATTTATCAGAGAAATTAAACACCAATGAAGATATTTCATGAGCCAAATTGACCTATAGCCCTTCTCCATCAATCACCTCACTAACCTGTCCAAAGTTATGGATTAAAGGAAAAATGTAAAATCAACCTCACAAGGGTGCCTTTCCATTCAAGGACCATAAACTTACTCTGAAAACTCAGAGTGATTGTTTCATTTTCTCACTCATATACACTGATACCTGTAAAACTACAGGTAGTTTTAGAGAAGCCTCATGACCAGTTGTTCTGCTGGGAATTGGATATTTAGGTCTCAAAGGCAGCTCCAAGAAATTCAGACACAAAATACAGAGCTATCAAGTATGATTTTAAATGTGTCTGGACTACCTTCATGAAGAATGGAAATTGCAGGTTCTGCAACACATGGATGGAAATAAATGCTGAAAAGACTGAGTCACAACAAAGAAGTTGAATTACCAGGTGTATTTTTTTTAATAAATAGGACAAAAGAAAAGTAATCTTGATAAATTCATGAATCCATCCATCCTGCTCCTCTAAACATTAATCTTTATCTGTCATTTCAGTGATAGAGGCCCTGTAAGACATTCACTGTGTCACTTTTATATTAGTATGTAATAACATAAGTTCAATCATCAAAGAAAAAGAAACAAAGATAAATATGAAAAAAAAAATCCAAGGTCCAGGAAATTATGGTAGTTTGCAGGGAAGAAAAAAAATAAAAATATGGTTTTGGTTAAATCCTGAAAGTTGCAGTATCTGAAGGTCAAACAAGTAGTGCTGCACAGATATTGTTGGTGATGGATAACAACAGCCCTAATACCAAAGTACTTTATATTTAAGAAAGCAAAATGCAAAGACTCAAATTTTAATAGGATGGGGGGAGAGGAGAAATGGGCTCTTTTTGCAGCTTTCTGTGTTATGGGAAGCTCTGTGCCCCCTGAAAGTGTGACAGTTACAAAAACTTCTGGAAAAAGGGTAAGTGCAATGAAATTGAGTCCAGAAGACATTCAGTTATGTTTCAGTGAAACTGGCAGATCTCTGAGAATCCTTTGCCATTTTCAATTCTCTAGTCTGTATAAAACATAAAACAAAATGGTATTTTTTGCACAGATTACACATTGGCACCCAGCATGCAGTACTTGAGAGCATACTGATGATAGCTGGCTGTGCAAATCAGATTAGTCTGGAGCATTTGGGGAAAAAATCTGCCAGTCAGTTCATCAGTAGAGAGACTCCTGGAATGAAGAGAGGCATTAGCAGGATGCTAAGAGGAGAAGAGAATAGCAGAAAAGAAGTTAATGAGAGATGGATTATAGCAGATACAGCGGAAGAAGGAAGAAGACATAGAACTGTACTGTGAGGCTGAAGACAAAACAGAATAGCAGCAAGGAAAAAGCTGATAGTGGGAGAAACTCTTGAGTACCGTATATCTAGATGTTGTTATGGATTTCTGTGCTACTTAGACGTTTAAAATTATTGGTTGTAAATCTGCATCAGAATTGAAACTATGTGAATGCTGCCATTCTGATTAACAGTTTGTTGGAACTGAGGAAAAATACCATGTCCTCTACTAAGAGGGTCTCTTTATATCTTAGAACCTGTTTCTACCGTTAAATGGTTATTTTTCAGGTTACATAATTTCTGTGAAGTTCCAGACAACATTAGAACTTGAAACCAGCACAAAATACTTGGAGTCACAAAAAAAAATTTTTTAAGTAATCTCAGAAAGTGATATATCCCTTTGAAAATCCTCATATGCCCAGCAGAATGCTCAGCCTCCTAATATAACCAAGTTTGTGCCCAGAAAGAGGAATAAACATGATCTTAAATGCATAAAAACAACTCACTTACGAATCTGCAATAGCTATAAACTAATTCAGGTGCCAAAAGCAGCAGTAGCCAATTACAACACCGAGTGCAGGAATGAGCCAGAGCAGTCCATTGGCATCTTCTTCCATTTTGCTTCATCCTCAAGGTTGAATATTCTAAAACTGTTCTTTTCTTTCAACACCTGGTGGTGGTGCTGTTGCTCCTTGTTCTAGAGTAGCTTAATCTCCAGGTTTTCACCTGGGATATGACCTCAAATTTATTATCACAGTGCTGGAGTAATATTGGTATATTGTCCCCACTTCTTGGTGGGCTGTTAACTCAGGCATCCCTGCACTTCCATAGGTATATGTTAAACATTTGAAAAATCTCCTGCAAAACTACCTTCTTTCATTATTAAACCAACAAACAAACAAGAAAGAGCATGGAAAAAAGCCAGCTTAAAGAAGGAAGGTTAGACAGCAGGATGAGAGCAAAAAGAATGTAAATTGATCAAAAGTGTTTGAGTTTGAAAAAGAAGGCAAAAGTACTGTAATTGGAGCAGTATCATATCTAATCACTCAGGCAGTTTCCCAGAGAGGAATTTCATTCATGTAACTAGTCCTATTTAGCTCAGAGAACCAAACTTGCTCATTTAGGTGACTACAGAGATCATAAAAATGCAGAGCTGTAAATATCTCCCAACCTGCTGTGAGTGTGCTTATAAGCAGGAATTATCATTAAGAAGACAAGCGGCTGCTATGTCTGAAATACTCTTGCCAGTGATAAACACAGTATAATTCCTGCATAAATTTACAGATCAGAATTTCCAGCATTTTACAAGACAACTGAATTCTAAAGGAAGAAGTCTATTCCTTTGACTTACTGTTTATTATGAGCATCAGGTATACATCACCGTAGATGAAAAGCTTGCTTCAAATGTAAAAATAAACATTTCAGGCTGAAAAAAGTTAAGCCATAGCAACAAGAAAATCTAAAATGAAAAAAGTAGCAGTTATGTAAATTTGCAAAATCCTGCTAATTATTTAACCTTATTTTAAGAAAAACAAAACAAAATCCAAACAAATCCAACAAAAGTTCTGCTAAGATAACTCTCATTTAAAAGTTCTCATATTTATGAGCTAAGGGCTACATAATTAAAATGTATGAACAAACATGAATTAAATAGTAGCAATGGCTTTTTCATGCTTTGCAATCATCTGCATGTCAAAATAGAACTATCCTATTAAAGAAAAAAACAAACAAAAAAGACAAAAAATGTGACTATGTCAAGCAGGACAAGACTAGCAGCTATGGACTACAGGTTTGAGATTAGGGCACCAGCCTTGGGTAAAACATTATGAGTTGAGAATCCCAACTTTCATTTAAAAAGTGATTTTCATTGGTAAGAGCTTAAAAGCAGAAAGGAGGATTAATTAATGGCCATATATGCAGATAACTCCAATGGATTTAAACTACAGCACTGAAATCAGTCCTCATGGAAAGAACAGAATCACACTCAAGTAAAGGGAAGCAAGCAAAGATGAGGTTTGGTGTCTTATATTATCTAATACCCTGAATTCTTTTCTTCAGTTGTTGTTGACTTACATCACATTTCTTTCTATTTCTTGATAAAAATGCAGTTAGAAATGCTATACTGAGTGATCTTGCTTTTAAAGCACATTTTTCCTCATTCACACACACAACCACCCCCACTCCTTTGCCGGTGCACATTTGCTATCTACACAACCTAGACAGTCCTAAAGCTCTAATAAAATCAGGAAAACAGAAAGTTCAGACAGGATGAAGTAAATACAAAAACTGGGGGAGGGGAGGAGGGGAAGGTGCATAAAAAAAAGCTCATGTAGCTAAAGGATATAAAACCAGAAGAATAATGACTTGTAAGAGGAAATTACAATAGGGTTCATATTTTTCAAAACATTCAATGTTGAGAGAAAAGACAAAGCAACAAACGTGACAGTAGCATCGTGAGCAGGAATAGTCATAGTGATGATGTGAATGGAATGGTTGTGTACCTGCACAACTGCATCTACATCACCTGAGAACAAATTCAAGCTCTGAATGTGCCAGTGTTAATTTGAAGGAACTGCATTCCTCTCTATTAGTCACACTCAAATCCATGCTTGTGTAGTAGCAACCTTCCTTGTTCTGAACATCAAACATGGAAAAAAACATTTCTTCTGGCATCCCTATGACTATATGTCTATGTCAGAGCAACACTTTCCTAAAGTGAACTGATGTGATACATCCCTTTTTGGTACTGCAGTTGCACTATTTGCACTATAATGGCAGGATTTTTTTTTTCTTTTTCAACTTAATAAAGCGCCTAAAAAAGAATAAGAAAATAGAAATTTAATAGTCAATTACACCTTTTCCAAGCATTTTCTCATTCACCAGCAAAATAAACATAATATTTTTGTTTATGCCAAGAAACTCACAGGCAATCACCTCCAGAATTTTAGATAAATAAAAAATAGAAATTAGTATTGTCCATTCCTAAAGTTTGTGATTCTTTTGACTTCACTCTTTTAAAGTACAAAGCCCTGTACTTGGACAGGAACAATGAAGCAGGAAGTGCAAGAGTCATGAGTCATAAAACAAAACACAGAAAATTGAAAATAGGATTTTCTTAGTACAAGAAGCTGCATTTGGAGCATTCCAACATCTCAGTCCCCCAGATCATGCAAAACAGAG
The DNA here is from genome assembly GCA_013396875.1 of Vireo altiloquus. Classification (NCBI taxonomy): domain Eukaryota; kingdom Metazoa; phylum Chordata; class Aves; order Passeriformes; family Vireonidae; genus Vireo; species Vireo altiloquus. The sequence continues at coordinate 910,085 of VZRF01005942.1, read as the reverse complement.
AGATGGAGGCAACTTTATAGTTGAAAACAAGTAATCAGATTCATAAATTAGATTCTGTGATCTAAGAGCCTGCATTTACCAGGAATTTAAATCAGTGACCCATGAGACCTCTTCTGAGCTTTTATCTTACATAGATATTTTTTCGGATTGTTATGAGTAATTGAGGATTGCTGCCATACCACAGAACAGGAAGCAGTATAATGTAAGGTCATTGCCTTTGATGTATATTTTTATATTTCTACATAGTAAAAACGTGGGTTTTGTGAAGAATGAAATTGTGATGAAAAATACCTTTTGATAATTATCCCTAAAGCTTCCAACCTATAAAACCAGAAAATGTTCAACATCAGGCCTCAATGCACAAGCAAGTGCTTCGAACAGCCTCTTTTGAAGTATAATTTTCTCTTAGTGTGCTTTGTTTTAGCTAGGCTTGCAAAGCCTTTCTAATAAAAACATTTTTTCACTGTGTGAAATCAGTGTGTGCTTTCCAAATAAAATTGTGAACAATGCCAGGTAAATGTAGTACGGCAATCATATTTTTATATTTTGGTTAAGGTACCTCAAACAAAATTTGAGTTCAATTACCTCATTTTCTTGTAATCATGCATAAAATGGATTCTGTAGTCTTCCCCATGATGTGCTGTGGTCATAAAACTGACATGATAGGCAGAATCTGCTTATTCATTTAGGAAGATAATGATATTGTCCCATTAGGGATCATATCAGTCTTGGTACTGAGTAAGATACATGGTTCTGTCAGTATGAAAGAGTGTGAGAACAGGCAACTGGAAATGCATTCCCCTAGAGTAGTGTAACAGCAACCTCAAAGCAAAGTATTTCTGGAGATCAGTGCAATGTCACCCTTTCCTCACACTCTCCTGCTTGCAGCCACTCTGGATATTTTTGGGATTGGAATAACATTAATCCACAGCACCCCATCACCTCTGCCTGACCTCTTCCTCTCTTTCCTAGGCAGGATCCAGCAAGAGCTGAGACACTGCTCACAAGCATGGGGGGAGCTGGCAGCAGCTGCTCCAGTGCCTGGAGCCAGGAAAACACTCCGGCTGCAATCTCGGTGCTGACGGACACACAGAGATGATGTGTGTGGTCTGGGGAAACACAGACAATGGTTTGGGAAACCTCTTATCTAGAAAAATGGAAGTCTCCTCTCCCCTGAGGAAACTAACAAACACCTCACAGTACTCACAGTGTTGTGTTTACCTCTTCAGACACAACAGTTTAGCATTGAACCAAATCCTATTTCTGGCTGGCACAAGATGGAACAGGTCTCCCACACAAGCACTGATAAGCTATGAAGGGCTCCCCATATCTTAAAATGACAGGTACATGGTTAAATCCTGACCAAACAACAAATTCAGTCAACAGGAGTAACAACAGCTGAAGAGCAGATGTGTTTGACTCTTCAACAGGGCCAAAGCTGCAGAGATCAGATTCATCACAAATTCATCCACTATGAGGATAAGTATTTTTTCACAGAACACTTTGCAACTCAAAGGCTAGATTTGCCCTTTCCACTGCCAGTTGCCATTCTGACTAGTGTCAACACTTCTATAAAGAGAAGGCAAATGATCTTGTGTTACCAAAGACAATTATTTCAAATTTGTTGCTAAATGATTTCTGGTAAAACCAATGTGATGAACTACTGAACGCTCAGTTCATTAGCTGTCATCCAGCTTGACATTTCCATCTTTCAAGCAGTATTGCAGAAAATCAAAGATACACAGTGCTGTGCTTCAAAAGCTGCAGAGGCAACCATACTGTCTTCAAGAAAAGGGACTACGAAGGCTATTGCTAATGGATCATGGAAGATTACAGGAACACGTAGGCAGATAACAAGTGTTTGAAAATTAAGTCTTCATGTGCCTTTTAGACACAAAGCCATGGTACTAACATTAATGAAACAGAATAAGAACATAATCACAGAACTTAATACTAAAATAAGAACATAATATTCTGGAGTCAGAATAAGAAAAAAAAGCCTTGGCACAAATGACTGGTCTTATGCTGTGGCACTTTGAAAGTCATCCTGTGTAAATATGGTACTCTGTATCCATGTGGCAGTTAATATTTATAGAAAATAGGTGAACGTACAAGAGTGCTTTTTAACTGAAGCCGTTTAGGACAAAATTCTCATACCAATACATATGCAAAGGAGATAACAACTATTCCATAATACATTCTATATGTTTTATTAAAATACCTCTTTATTTACTGTTTACACTACCTACTTTAGTCTTTAAGCCATCAGATATTTGAATCATCTGCAAGAGTTTATCAACTGGATTCCTACCTTAGGTACTCTCCACAAAATCTGAATAAAGTGTTCTGTTTCCTTCCTGTCCTTTTTATAATATTTAGAACTAACTAAATATTTTTTTTAAAAAAATTTGTTTTCATTTCCTAGTTTTATTTGTTTCCTTTGAGATTACTCTTTGCCATGGATTTTAAAATCAATACTTTCTTGGTCCATTTAGAAAACACAAAACCTACTCTAAAATGTTTTAAAATTTTCATATACTTTAAAATTTTTCCAGTTTTTTGCCAGAAGACAGGTACATAGTGTTTGCCAATACCTGTTTAAACATTAAATGCATTTATTGCTTCCAGTCATCCTTCCTACCTCACCTCTTTTGTATTGTCACCTTCTGTACGTGACACGACAAGAATGACACAGATATCAATGTATTGAAAGAAATATTTGATGTCTGTGATTTACTCCCTGGATCAGAAATTGTGCTCCTCTGTGTGCTGTTTATACTGATCCATTCAGGGCAATTCCTCTCCATTGGTACTATTAGACTTCAAGCTGACTCCCACAGCTTTCTAAGAGAATAATTGCTAGCTCCTGAGACCCTCCAGAAATCACAAGCAGAGTAAGCATGCACACTGTGGCACTCTTAAACTTGTGCTGCTTCTTGAACCAGAGAGGTCTCAGTGTTAAATAACTTCTACAACCACTTATGGTTAAGCTTTCATTTAGCCAAGGAAAATGTTAGATACTTTATTAAGAATAGGAAATATCATTTTTTAAATGGTAAATACAAAATATGTAAAACATTCTCAGGACTTAACAGTCAGCTCACTCTGTTTTGCTCCTAGTCATTAACTGGTGCACCTATCTCAGTGAGGAGACTGGAACAATTCTACCACCTACTCCTGAAATTCTGCTTCCCTTGGCTCTCCTTTGACCACTGTACACCTTCAGTGTCTTATTGAGGAAGTCAAGCCCACAAATCTGCTGCCTTCAGCCCAGCTCTGCTCAGAACATACCCTTCTCTAAGAAAACCATCTTTCAACTCACTCGTTTTTTTGTTGTTTTTTTTTTTATCAATAGGACAAGTAGACAATATTTATATAAAAAAATTGTTGTGAGGAACAAGGCTTGGTGAAATCTCAGTCTACAATTGAGTACCCAATTGCTACCCTCAGCTTATATGAACCAACCCTTCTACAAGTGCCATCTAAGCTACTTACATCCTTTGCAAGGGAAAAGGGCTGTATGATTCCAGGATCTCAGGTGTAAGAACTGCTTGCCAAATATAGATATCTAAATTATAGTCACGGGACCTTCAAATGCAAATACCATTGCCACTAAAGAACTGTGGCATTTTTTTAGAGACTAATTTTATAGGCACTTAGTATTTCAGTACAGTTAACTGTACTGAACAGACAGAGTTCCAATCTCAATTTCTCTCCTGCTTCCCTTTGGAGATGGATCATAAAAGTGCCGATTTCACCAAATCACAGAATATATGGAGTTGAAAGGGACCACAAGGACCACGGAGCCCAGATCCTGGTCCTGCACAGGACCATCCCCAGGAATCACACCATGTGCTTGAGAGTACTGAACAGGGTTGCACAGGGGACCTGTGGCCACTTCCCAGGGGAGCTGTTCCAGCACCCAACCACCTCTGAGGGAAGAACCTTTTTCTAACATCCAACCTAAACCTCCCCTGGCACTTCTCTCCCTTGCACTATGAATGAGGCTTCTGCTTCCCTTTCTAAACAACTTTGAATTTTTCTATCTAGCACATAAGTTTGAACATACTGCCTGCTTGCAGGAAGGATCATTTTCAGCATAGTAGGACCAAGTGACATGCCTGTTATTAGATTCATACATTTGAATTCACTGTGAAATCTTCAAAGAGTCTGCACAAGAAATGCTTGCAGCACAAATGACAGATTTGGGACCCAACATTTTTTTCTCTTCCTCAAATTTTGCGAACATTGTAGGTCCTCAACTTAGATTTCAGGAGTTGCAAAGATTTTTCTTTTTATAAAGTAATTTGCTTTTGAATAATTTGATGGATCTGTGATCTAAACCACATCTGTAGATTTTTCACAGGGATGACAGATCAGTGATTTCCTCTGACACTAAAAAGTGGCCATTATCTTTTACAGTTTAGTCATTTTCAATATTCAGAGTCTGCATTCATCTAATTCAAAGAACAGACACATATCAATGAGAATCTCTAAACATTTCTACATTCCTGCGAAGATCTCTTTATGTGACTTTGCATGCAGTTAAGTTTATTCCTATCCATATAAAAGCCGGATGGTTATATTTCTGCACAGTAAAACCCAAATAAATACTGAGAGTCATAAAGAGTTCCTTTTATTTCTTTAGGCAGTGTACTAAAGCAGTGCAGAAGAGGCTAATAGGTTCTGCAAAGCCATTGCTTTTTGCCCTTGTGCAAGTGAGCAGGACAGAAGAGGGAGTGACTGAAAAATTATTGTGACAGGCTCTCAGCTGGCCATAACTCTGAAGTTGGAGCCACTGTACTCTTCCCTTAAAAGTGACCAGACTAAAGACACAAAAATAGCTTGCGGCATCAATGATTTATTAAAACACACACTAGAACAAGTGACTTTTGCATGTCCAGTTAACTGTAATATGGTGAGACAGACAAAAAAAAAGGTTTTACAAACAAATCTTTCCCTTATTCACTGTACCACACAGAGTAGGTACTTCCATTCTTATTTTCTAGGTCAACAATTTTTATCAGCTTCCTGGACTGCAACAAATTTGCTGTGGTCTTCTCAGGGTCCCCATTAGGATCCCCTTTCCTTTAGGGAAGCTTCTGCAAGCCCTCCTGTAGATTTCTGCCAGCTCCATGCTCCCCTCAGGAGTTTCTCAGCCTGTACTTGTGCAGCAGCATCCCCACTCATGACATTTATCACTCCCCATCTGTCCTATCTCACTCTCCCCCATAACCATGTTCAGTTGTCCTCAGGAAAAAAAAAAAAAAAAAGCAGTTTCCCCACTTTCTTGCTGGCACCATAATATTGGTGCTGTAGCAGTGTGAGCACTGCTGACAGGCAACCTTCCTGCCTGCTGCTCAGCCACATTCCTTCATGTACACATACAGTGAAGTGAGTGGGAGAGGGTATTTATCACAGTTATTTCCAGTGACTGAACTGGCAATCTACCTGCAATTAGCACACAGTTGCACGACAACTTATCATACCTATTTTGAAAATCAACATGCCATTGACTTCTTCAGGGCTGAAGGGAAGGGACATTTACATTAAGCCTGACTACAGGAACCCAGCTACAGCAGCAATCTTGTCCAAAGAGCAATCACTTGTTCTCTGTACGTTTCCAAGGATGCTGTAGGGCAAACCAAGTTGGAAATCACTGTTTCTCTGAGGCAAGAAGGGCACTGCTGTTCATTGTCTTTTAACACGCTCTGTAGCAAGAGATTGGGCAGCCTCAGAGTTGGACTCCAGTAGGAACAGAAGCTTCTCTTTGGAAGGACATAAGAACCTCATTTACTTTGTGCAAATAGAAGTGCCTTTTATTGCAAGCACCAGAAAATACTCGCTCACAAAGAGGCAAGGTGCTTTTAGTCACTGGTTCACTCTTAAAGAATCAGGGTTCCTCTGGACTCAGAAACTTATGAAGGTACTGGGGCAGATGGAGGCTGTTACTTGACAGCTTGACAGGTACTTGCTTGTACCAATAAACTGGAGAGGTCATGAGAAATTTCAACCAGCAGTAGGTTTTTTGAGGTTTTTCCAAAGTAGAAAAAAGAGAACAAAGACTGTGCCCTGCAACACTGCTGTCTCCCCAACTGCACCAGAGCAGTCCAAGAACAAGTCATACATTACTGCCAGCTACCCCACAAAGGAGATGAGGAAGACAACATGATCGGAATGTGCTATGCTGATGTAAAAAATTAGCTGTATTTATTTTCCTCTTAAACCAATTGATATTTTGTACTGAAGACGAGCTTTCTGGATATTATTTTTAAGGATATGGTGGCTTTCTGCAATTGCTTTGAATTGAAATATTTGTTTTATGAAGAGAACTTTTAACATTAAAAAATAGCTTTACTTGCTTTTATAAGCCCAGTTACATTTTTCCCCTTAAGCTGTTTGGCTCTTTGGCTCTCCTTTATAGCTGCAAGAAGGAGTATGTTATTATTTTTGGAAAGGTAGCTTTTTATATTCTTTCTTTATTACTTACCCTAGTCTCTTAATCTTTTCTGGATATGTTTGGATGTTCTTTTCATCTGGAAGTTTATTTATTTTTTTTTCTCTGTACAATATGTTCTGTACTTCCAAACCTGCTAGATACTAATTTTGCTTAATTATTTTTCCCTAAAAATTCCCCCTCTTAAAATTATTGTGTTTCAGGTTCTGGGGTTTTCACAAAATACATTAAAGCATTCATCACATTTTCCCTTTCTTTTCTCTCTTGACATCAAACTGCCTTTAATGAAAAAAAGAAAAAGAGAAGGAAGAATTAATATCTAATTCGTAAATGGAAGGGAACAAAATACATTTAATAATGTGTTAACAGATAGCACACATTTTTAATTAAATTGTAATATGGAAAAAAGCATAATATTTTTATAATATGGATGGAATTGCCAATCTTATTTATGTATCAGTTGCCAGATTTACTGAGCTATTTCAGAAAAAGCTTAACATGTTAACATGGATAGTATCTTTCATTTTAGTGAATATTTGAGTACAAGATGACTAATTAGACTGATATAGCATAGAAATGAAGTTTAGTGTTCACACTCAGGTTGACAACGCAGACATCAGAGGTGAAATTTGCAAAGTGTTGATCAGCCATGTAAAAGCCCCCATACCTTTCAGTTATTTACCTTCTAAATTTCCATGGAGCTATAAAAGTGGTGCCCAAGCACCAGTTTAGGTCTGTGCTGTAGTCTGGCATTCTGGCTGCACCTGGGGAAGGTCCCACCCACGGGGGTCCCACCCTGGACACCAAGTTGTCTATGATAGGATCTGGTATGAGACACAAGAGGTCACAGCATCCTGGACTATTTTTGTTCCTGACAAAACCTGACACGGAAGAAACAGTATTTTTGAGATAGAAATGCAACTTCAGTCCCATTCCTGCTCCTGGCCTTGCAATACTTTTTGGCATAAACATGGATTACACTTAAGTTTTTATGGGTTACACTTAAGCTTTTAGTGGAGCCCATAAGTTGCATCTGTCCTGAACATGTATTCCTCGTTTGACAACAGCATAAAGCACCTCCAGACAATGACTGTTGTTAGATTTCTGGAAGCATTTGTCTTTCTTTATGTCTATAAAGGCATCTAGGCAGATCAATAGCCATTTCCTTTCACTTCAGACTTATTCACACGGTTTTTATGTATATTATGAGTCACACAGAGGTTTAAGACCTTAAAGTCCACCTAAAGACACTGTATGGGAGGTCCTGCTCACAGTCTCTAATCTTTCAAGAAAATCAAGGTTATTAAAATTCTCCACCTTCTTTTTATTCACAATTGTCATTATTCCTAACAACTTTTAAAACAGAACATAAACTTAGAATGAATAATGGACCTTAAAAATGCCAAATATTACAGTCTGTAATCTTAAAGTATACATCTTATTTCTTTAAGGTCTCAAGACAAATATATTTCCTATCAGTAGCATTTGGTTCAACCTGGACTTGAAATTATCAGTACCATTCATGGGTCACAGTTTACAATTATCTTTTCTCTCTCAGACCTTATTAATCTCACAAACCATCTATAAGAGACTTTATAAAAGGCTTTATTTTGCCTGGTTTTGCACATAAATACTGTGTTTGTATTTACTTCAGATACAAATGGTGCCACCTGCTCCTCTTAGTACCCTGACATTTGGTGCTAATTAGATGGACTTGCATTATCAACAGCACAGTAATACAGTGCTGCAGCAGGCTTGGTTACCATGGATCCTAATGCACTCAGCATTCCGCAGGAAATTTAGCACAGCATAAGAAATAAATCTTTTCCTGTGTGAATCCGCACCAGTTCTGCGACACTATTAAGGTACATCCTCAAGGTCTTCTAAATTCAAGAGTAAACACCATTATTATTTCTAAACTTTTATTAATACATTCTACCACTGAGTCACTATGTAGGTGAAACAAAATTGCAAGTCGATTTTAAACACCCTGACAGTGCTAATGGGAACAAGTCATGCACTCAAGCTGTAAAGGAGAATGACTCTCAACTGGGGATCAGTTGCCACAAAAGACTACTGGCATCTGTAAGTGAGAAAAGTCAAAACAATTCATACTCATGGGATTGTCACACTGAATAGTTGCTATGAAAACTCACACTATTTGTTCCTTTTGAAGCCTACCTGAATGTACCTAATTATTATACTCTTAAGACCTAACAAACGGGCTAATCCAAAAGTTGCTTCTACAGAGTGATTTGACATAGTTCAATAAACTCGACAGATGAAATTAAATTAAAAGGAGGAGGAATGGATTATGGTGCAAGCAGAAGGTGAAGAAAAGATATAAAAATAACAAAGAAATCAAACCATTAAATAAGCAGACAATATAAAAATAAAATTCTTTCTCCCTTTCTTACAGTGAAAATGCACATAATTCTCCCCATCTGTTGTAAGGCCCAACAACTCTACATTTCACAGCTGAGATAAATTAGCAATTTCTGCTTCAGGCATCAAACTCTGATATTCTTTGGGGTTTCTCCTTCATTATCAGAATTATCTGCATTTCTCTCTTGTACATATCTTTGAGTGCTATGGTGCCAGAACTTCAGATTCTTTCAGAGTTGTACCCAAACACATCTCAAAGGAAAAGTTCAGCACATGAGTTATAAACTGCACATCCTCTGTTCTCCAACAGGGATTTTTTTAACTACAAAAGGCAAGTTTGAAAACTAATGCCTTCCCCTTGAGATTAGAATGATTCGATGACTTGCAATAGTATGGAGCAACATGCTGCAAATAAGGTAAAACCAGGGACAGAACCACTTCCCAGAGCTAAAAGCCTCCCAGCACAGTGCTAAGAAGTGTGAGGTAAGATACACACCCACACAAGGCTCAGGCTGCTACCTCCATGCAAGTCCTCTAAGCTTCATCACAATTGAGTTCTACTTAAAATATTCAACATTTAAGAGGAAATTAATTTCAGAATCCCCTCATTAAGTTCAATTTATGTAAGTGACATAGCCCAAGAGAAGTGGAGGAAGACAGGTCAGGCAGCATCTACAGGTCTAAAAGCTTTATATGGGGTTGTACAACTAACAAACCACTGCATGCAATCAAGCAGGTAAGCAACATATGATTTGGGGCAGGATAGAAGTAACATTTAATCTCTTTCTTTTCTCTCTAATTTTTGGAAGGTATGAATGGACAATCGACCTATGTTTCCATAGCATAGTTCTCACAGCCTAAGTTATTACCAATCTGTCTATATTTGAATTGCCAGTGGCTAATTGTGGGAACATTTCTGTGCCTAAATTATTATTTGATGCCAAGTGGCAGTGAAATCTCACAGCATGAATACAATGCACGTTTCAGAAAGAAGAAATCTCAAGGTTTGCACACAGCCTAACAAAAAGTAAAATATCATCTGACTGACTGAAGACTTTGTTTTTAGCCCTCAAACCCATTTAGCCTCCACAGTCACTGGATGCTTCTCCTCCACCAAAGCCTGCCAGCTCACATAATTTCACAGCTGGAATGGTATCTGTGTCCACATAGCTGAGTGCATTCTTACCCTCAGTGACTTATGAATAACCAAGAATTTGTCTGTTGTATGGCATGAATACTGCAAAGGACAAAAGAGCTGCTCTAACACCTGGCCAAGAAAAGCCTATCCATCAGAAAGGGGGGGCTTGGTCTTAATAAACATCAAAAGAACATGTACCTTAAGGTTTAGTGGTGAACATGGCAGTGCTGGACCAGATGATCTCAGAAGTCTTTTCCAACCTTAACAATTCTACAAATCTTTGAACACAATAGTCTCCATAAACAAGGGAGGACATTAAGAAATCTGGTGTTAAAGATGAGATTTCCACAATTACCAATGTACTTTGAATTAAAAATAAACCAAGGAAATTCCATCTTTCTTGAACAATAACTCATCAGGAACCAAATATACTCCATTGCTGATGTCATCATTCTGCCAAAAATTAGTCTTTCAAAAAGCTGAATAAGCTATCCCTGGGATACATGTGCAGTAACTTGTTAAAGTTTTCATCCTATTTTTCTCCAGGAATAATAGGCCAGTATAAAAGAAGAGGCAGAAATGCTCCATCTTTTGGAAAATGTTTAAAATAAAAAAGTTCTACAAGAACATTAAATTTACATTCTTCACAGAATTTCATTGTCTCGTAACAATTGATATAGCTGGATTTCAGGAAATACGGAACTGTTAAATGGTGAATTTACCCAGCTCTCACCTGACATTCTACTTCTACAATCATGTCTTTGATTTCAAGGAAGAGGTGAAATGACTGATTTAGATAGTTTCTTCTGAAAAATAGCCCCATAAAAGGGTAAATCCATTGTCCAGAGACATGGAAAACTACTGTCAATGTTTTTATCTGTGTGACTCATCATAATCAGCATGTCATTCATGCACACTGTCATTATTGTCTCCATCAACTGTGTGCTAGATAAATATTTACTGTTCATGCATGTACTGTACATGATAAAATATTATACACTTCTCTGATAACAAATATTTTTTTCTGGGTCCCAAATCACACATTTTTGTCCTCATCTTAAGCGATAGACTTATGGGGAGGCTCTGTTACAGAGTTACACTTCACTATAGAATGCAGTTCCATCACAGTAAATATGCTTTCTAAAACACTTAGCAACATTTTGGTTAGTAGGGAAAACAGCAGAGAAAGTCAGGACTATGCTGAAAATGGGACTGTTTCCATTTTAGAAATGAACCAGTTTGAAACTTTTGGTTACATGCATTTGATTTTTAGGTTAGAAAACACACTATAGTATTTTCATTGGAATGGAATAAGGTTTAATTCTCTTTTGCTTTGAATTGCAAAATGGACTGGTTTAATTTCAATTCCAGATGTCAAAATCCTTTTTAAAATAGAAGATTGATCTTCTTTGCAGTTCCGCTTCTCAAGAGGATTTCTTGAATAATAAATTAAGAATAAAGGTTTTGACCCTCATTACATTTTTCTCCCATTTTCCAAAATAGGTTCTTAATGTGTAACAGCAGTCATTGTAAATGCTTCCCTTCACCTAAGACTAGGAATGAGAGAGAGAGGATTGGGAACAGTTCTCTTGTGCCCTGACAGTGCTTGCCGACACAAAGAGGTCCAGCCCCAAGGCCCAGCTCCCACAGCACCAGGTTCCCTTTCTCCAGGCTGCCTGCTATTAACTCTTAATAACTTCCTCAGTCCTTTACCTCTCACTTAGACTTTCTAACATGGATTGAAGACCAGTAACACAAAGATTAGGGATAGGAGAGGGGGTTGGGAAGTCAAAAGATTTTGCTCCAAAAGCATCTTATGTAGACCTGCATACAGATACGGATGACAATGGAATTAAGGGAAAGGAGATTTTATACAGGAGATTAATGCAAACTGAGACATATATATATATGCGTGCTGCGAACCACGTTAATATTTAAAAATTGAATGCTCAAGAGAGTAGACATGTACGAACGTCAGAACTCAAGGAATAGGGTTATATCATCATCATTTGATCAGTAAGTCAATCACATACAAAGTTGAAGAACATATTACCAAAGAAAAGTATTAATAATGCATTTTTTCAAATAACTCCCTGCTCCCTAGGGAGCTATCATAAGAACACAAAGTGCAAGCACTTAAAATGACTATTTCCTTGTGGAACTGGCTATGGAACATTTCTACACGAGTATAAAATATATTTAAGGCATTCTTCAGGTAGTCATAATCATTCATAAGATCTTTCATTTGAAATGCTACTGAGTTCAGTGCAGTCCTGCACAGATGCCTAAGTGGCCACCACACAGCCTACCTTGCATGACTCAAGCTGTATTTCTAAATATTGCAGAGCAACTAATTTGAATGCACAATTACATCTGAAATGCTTGATCATAATGTAATTAATTCCTCACTCTGAAATAAGAATTAATTTAAACCAGCATTAAAAGCTTTGAAAAAATCAAAAATAGTACTTTGGAAAACAAAACAAAAATATTCATAAACTCGTTGATAAATGAGTCAATAAACTGAGCTATACCAAAATGTACATAGTCTTATAAAAGATTTACTAAGGACTTGAACATCATGAAAACATGATAATTTGAAATTTCACATAGCCACATTTCAGACAAGTAAATAAAATAATGAAGCATCAGCCAGAGGTACTGTAAATGACCACCAAGACCAGAGAACCCCAAGAAGAGAAGGGATGCTGGTCTTTATGTGGATGAATGCACTAGACCCAGTTTGAGAAAGGATTAAAAATTATCACCTTTGAAATCACAACCAATATGTGCTCAGATACACCTTTCTAAAATTGAATAAAAAATACATATATAAACCAATAAAAGAATTAACATAGGATTTTTAAAAAATTATTATTTAAGGTGCACAGGAGTAAAAGGTGAGGAATTAAAGGTGTAAAACATGTACTTTTGAGGAATAAAAAGGTGAGAAAGGTTGTAAAACCACCATTCACATTCTAAAATCACACTTTCTTTTTTTAAATGTCACATATATATTACTGGAAGTAAACACAAAGCACTGATGTTAAAGGCTTCAAAAGCAAAAGCCAACACGATTCAATACTACAGTGAAGGAGATCACAAGAAGTTTTAATTCCTTTTTTCAGAAGAGTGATTCATGTTAAATGAGAAAAATATAAATATACACGTATCTATATATACACACTGAGGAAAACAGAACCATATAACAGCAGACCAAAAGAGATTGCAAAGAGTAATATGCATTGCAGTCCACTCTCACAAACAATTTTGCTTACACTGATACTAGAAAATTTCAGAATTTAGTATGGTTGAGATAAAATTCTTGGTAGGTTGCCCTTATCATAGGATGTTCAAACGTCTTGTCTCTATTTCAAGGTTCTGTTCAACTTGACTACAAAGCTCTGCTTATTTTCACTCTACTCATAAGATCTAACTCTTGTCTTCTGAAGTGAAAAGCAATGTAGCTTTCCTTCTGATCATTCCTTTAAAGCTTTTCTTATCCTACTCAGCCTTTGATTACTGACCGCTCTGTGATTTCCACAAAGAATCAAGTTATTACTCTCATTTGGGGGGCCATATCCTCTCAAATCTCATAACTCTTCATGTCAATAAAGCAACACTCATGTACATCATTGAAGATCTGGTCGCTATACATCCTTTGTATTTTATCTTTATGAAACTAAGTTGCAAAATCTTTGGTCTGGTGTTTCAAACGCTGTTTTTCTTTATTATCCTCATAAATTACATGTAAGGTAATTTCACAGAGGAATGGGTAAAAACATTTCAGATAAAATGAGAAGTGTGCTTAAAAAAATCAGATTTTATATGCAATATAAAATTTCATTTCTGAAATTGAAAGAACTGGACATGGTGGTGTTTGGTCAAAGGTTGGACTCAAGGGTGTTGGTGGTCTTCTCCAACCTTGATGACTCTGTGATTCTAATTTATTCTTCACGGTGGTTCTGTGAATTGCAGAGATTATTCTATCGTTCTCCAAACCAGCATTTAAAATGCTCCTAGAAGTGCCACTTTTAGAGATCTGGTCAATTTTTCAAAATTTAAAAGAAATAAAATGAATTTGTTTCTTGTTTGCTGTAGTTTCAAAAGCCGCAGTCAATTTAAAAAGTTACCTTGAAGTGCTTCTAGTGCTGGAAACTATTTGTTAATTTCAAGATGAGAGAACAATTGTTGATCTACCTGAGAGTCTTTGAAGAATTGTTCTTTCTAGAGTATGGTTCAGGAAAAAGTCTAGCAACTGTCAGAATCTAGCACTAAGAGTGAAAAAGCACCCTTATTTTCTGAGCCAAACAATGCTTATGTGGCAATTAAATCCCACTGGACTCCTACAAACAGGTTTATGATGTGCAAATGCCCCCTCATTTTATTTCTTCTTTGTTTGAAAGAATAAAACAGGAAAAGATTGTTCAAAAAAAAATCTGAAAAATGCAATCTCTGCCCCAAATAGATTACATTCAAACACAGAGAAAAGTAAAGAACAGATTGGAAAAAAGGGAACCCTGAACAGCATGACCTCAGCACACCACCTGCCCTACGACTGCAGAGGTTTTGAAGGCATTTGGATCTTTTTATTTTGTGGGGTCAGGTGGAATATATGCAGCGCATAGATTTTCCCTTTCACTGTTTTACATTTCAACAAAGTAACAAATCAACCAAGACCATTCCGGGTTGCCAAAACTTCAGTAAATGCAGAAGTCAGAGTAGAAAAGCCCCAGAGCATTAAACACCCATCATCTACTGACACGACCAAAGACACCACCGAAGGAAAAGCACCTCATTCCACGTTACTGCTTTAATAAACTGAAAGTAGCTTATTTTCCACAGGGTATGTGAGATCACAACACCAGCTGTGTTTGTCTGAGTGACAGATCACATACATTATGTAGATCCATCAAAGATTTTAAAACCTTAATTTCTCTGCCTCCTGGTATCATCTCTTCACAGAATAAAAGGATTTCAGTCAGAATAATTAAAATATTTAATTTTTAAACAAAACTTAAATATAAAAAAGAAATATAAATATTTTTCAACATGTCATTTTAAATTTTTTTTTGCATAATTCCACAGGATAGTGTATCCTTGAAATCTGAGGTATTATCAACAAGCAAATGGTCACATATTCAGATCTGAGGAATATTTTCTGAAAATCTGTGTACAAAGGACTGTCATGTACTGCCCCTCTACGCATGAAAGTACCTGTAAGAATGCTAAATTATCTCTAAACATTTAAGTAATACAGTAATAATTAATATAAATATCGGAATTATCATGGGATCTTACAGGAACTGGGAAGGAAGATTGCTTTGTTGAGAAGGTGATGATCAGTGCATGGAATGGGAGTCATTTCACTTGGTTTGAGCAATCGAAAAGTGGAACACCTGATCCAGTTTAGTCATCTAGGTCTCCTTGCAATCCATAAAGAGAGATGTGCATCCTCACAGGGTAAGTCATACCTGTCTAAGCAGTTTACTGAGACATATGGCGGTGGCCTGCCAGAAGTTGGAGAATTAAGTAAATCCTTTTTCACGAGCTCCATCCAAGTGCAAGCCTGCAAGCCCTAAACATGCTTTAGTCCAGAGTCCAAATCATTATGCCTAGTCATGCAGTTAAAGCAATGTAAGCTCAGTATAACAAATAGACCTTTTCTCCCCTGTACCCTGATTTTAACACGAATTAAGGACACTTGTGCTTCTACCTGACCTTTCATAAGAACCCTTCATACAAAAATGCCTATCTCAAATATTGGATATAAATAACATTCTGGAAACACTGGACTATAATTGGTACATTTAATGGCTACACTTAACCATTGAAAGACAAATTCTGACCTCCTTTCCCACTCTGAATTATACTAAAGTTCATTGTGTATGTCCCATTGATTTTGCAGGGACTCCTACTACAATAAAATTTTAGTTAGCAGATTTAAAAGCCTCTACATCTGTTTGCAGATGACCAGTCTGAACTCCCTTCCACAAAAGATGAGCAATTACTTATAAATCAGGGACATTTCATGGGCGAATAATTGCTCAGTGTATTGAAAACATTCATGATATAAAACCATTCCTAGGTATTTCCACTGCTACTTGATGAAATGATGAAATAACTTAGTTTACCCTTACTAATTATATTACAAAATTAATATAATTATTAAAAATATAGTTTTACTTCTGGTATTGGTGGTATCTAACATCAAAGTAAGTTGAAATATATTTTAATACAAAAAATAATTAATCAGTGAATAGATCACAATAGAAAGATAAACAACTTCCTTTGTTTTAACATTTGCTTTGCCCTCGTTCTCATATTTATTTTTAAAATTGCTTATATCCTGTAAATCAAATAATAACTAATAGAGAAAAGACAGTTTTTTTGGAACTTTTGCATCAACATTTTACGTTGCAAGTCACTCCATATTCCCTCAAAGTCTTTTGGGTCCAACTGACGTGATGGGTAGCAAAGATTCAACAGGCAACTTGGTGCCTGCTTATGCTGCAAATCTGACTACTGTAATTTTTATGTGCAATTGCTGTACTTACACAAAACAGTAACAGAAATTTCAGAAATATAAATAAAAATTATATTGTGATTTATTCAGAAGACACTTTTCAATTAAGAAAATGGAAAGCAACAACAAAAGAATAGAAAGAATAAGAATTAAGATAATTAAAAAGAATAAGATTTCTAAATCTTATGCCTAAACATCCAAGTCAAACTGACAAATCACAAAGAGGGCGAGTAACAGCTATTTCTGTGTATTCTTTTAGCATCCCTTCTGTGCCTTAGTGCCTTTTGAGAATTGTGCTTAATGCATGTATCTCAACTGCACCTGTGCCAGTTTTCTTAATTTTCTGTAGGGCTCATCAAGAAAAAAAACTACTTTAGGAGTGATTTGATGGGAATGGAACCATTACTCAAACTAGATAGTAAATCATTGTACCTCTAAAAGATTTACATTCTGGTTTTCAATTTGTCCTATAAATTTTTCAGAGTGTGACTGCATACACACATGAGTAAATTTACTTCTTTGTATTAATATTGTTAGAGAAAATTGTGATTTGAAAGAAGTTAGTTAAGAAGATAATTAAATACCGTCCTTGCAAAGTTCCTAGGTATGCATGGTTATACTATTATACTGCACCGTGATTTTTTTTCAGTGAAGCAAACAGCTCATTTCGATAGAGCAAATTGAAATTAGGCTAATTGACACAGGTCTATATACTTCTGGAAACTCTCCCATCTTTATTTTTAGCAGCACAATCAGTCATTATAGGCAGTTAAAGGCTGATTAGGTTTGCAGAGTAGTTAGAATTCTAACCATACAAAACAGGAAGAAGACTCCTTCTGTGGGGATGTACATGAAGATTTAAAATTATCATTTTGGTTGAGGTTTTATTAAAGTGACACATTACACTGACGTTTTATTAAAGGACCCCATTTTGCTGTTCAAAGACCATAATGTATGCCTTCAAGGGATTCTGTGGGCAAAATCCAGAACAAATCTCAGAGGAACTTATGTCAGATTTGAAGTTGAGGCTATAATTTTTCCCATTAAACATGGCATAGTAAGCAAGTTCATTTCATGTTACATTTCTATCTGCTTATGCATACAAATACAAACACATATCTACTTGTATAAGCACGCACAAACATACAAATAAAAGAAGACAACTTCAGAAATTTTTGTTAGATTGAAATCAAATATTAGTAGTCTGTGAGGTTAATTGAAGAAAATCTAAGTAGATTTCATTTAATTCTTGCTCTTCTCTCTTTACACTTCATCATTAATGTGCTTTCTTTTACTATCACTGTTTTGCTTTTATGAAAGAGTGATGTTGTATACTATCAGCACCTCTATTCAATGCAATTATTAAAAGAGTATGCTGCAATATCTTTGTTTGATTTTCAAATATTTGAATTCATCCTTTTGTAGGCTTCTTAAGAAAGACAAGATCTAGAAATGTGCATTAAGGTGTGACTGGAGTAATAACTCAACAACCAAGAGTTGGAGCTAAGAACAAAATGCCAGAGATAAGACTGGTCAGTCCACAGTATTTCTAAGTAATGCTAAACCTTCAACCACTAAACACTGCCTCACCAGTAGAGTCAACTGGGAAGCTGAGTGTATGTGAAAATTCTCCAGGATGTTAAATTTAAAGTAGAGCAAGAGGCATAGAGCCTCTGCCATCTCCTGCAACCACCAAGCAGGCCCCTCCTCCTCAAGAATCAACAGGAATCAAAGGATGAATGAATACTGTCTCTGCCTTTACGGTTTTCTGCTGGGGCACAGGGATGAGTGAAAACCTTTCTATCTCCTCACTTCTCCTCCCCATAGAGAACCCAGTTCTAGAGAAAGACTAATGAAGATCTCTGAAAGGTTTATGTCTCACTGAAGTTTTTATTGAATATAGAAAACCTACACCTTGAATAAATACGTAAAATAAGGCTTTTTGTAACCTCTACATATGGCTTAAACTTGGTAGTGCTCCTTTCTTTTCTATTTTGTTGTAGTAAGACAAATGAGTTTTCTCTCCAAATGCCTTTCTCCTTCCCCAAGCAAAAGAGTTTAAGGGTAGTTACTGAATTATTGTTTCATGCTTACTAAGTTAATGGCCCAATTTGATATTTTTTTTAATTCCAGCAAAGTCAGAAAAAGAAATCTATTGAGGATTTGATCAATGTATACTCACATTCAGAAACACGCAGAGTTAGTTTCAAATCAATAGTGACAAAAAAATTACGCTTTCAAAGTTTAGGTGAATCATTGCTTTCTGTAAAGTGGCAAAAATCAGAAAACAAAGAAGCAAAT
The DNA here is from genome assembly GCA_013396875.1 of Vireo altiloquus. Taxonomy (NCBI): domain Eukaryota; kingdom Metazoa; phylum Chordata; class Aves; order Passeriformes; family Vireonidae; genus Vireo; species Vireo altiloquus. Next base: position 891,278 of record VZRF01005942.1, on the reverse strand, counting down.
TCAAAAGAAATTTATTACTTTATGTATCTCAAGAACACAAATTCTTTTATGAATAAGAAACAACAGCAACCACAAATAAACAGGATTTTAAAATTCAAATAGTGTGTTCAAATTATTACAACACAAGACTGCAATAGTCAGTAAGGTATAAGAACAGAAGAAGGTAAGAAGGCTTATGCCCTTGTGTAATTCTTAACCTTAAAGGAAGATAAAGTCCTGTCAGACTTCCAGTGCTTAAATGACTGTTGATTTTACATAGAAAAGAAAAGAGAGAAAGGTTTTTCACTATTAAGCATTTTCTAGTATCTTCATAGGGGAAAAAAAAATGCTTGAAATTGGATTAGATCAGTAGCATCCTCATGGCAGGTAGCAAAAATTTAAAGCTATGAAAAACTTGACTAAATAGAGAACAGGGATATCATCAGTTTAGCTGTTGCTGGGAATTACAAATGTTATATGAGAAAAATCAAGGACCTCCTAAGTAAGATAAACAGGAAGGCATAATAAAATACACTCCAAGCCCAAGAAAACTTTATACCTATCAATTTGCCTTTTAATATCATTGGAGAGAGAGATTTTCAGATCATGGCTGCATCTCAACCTTTTTGATTTCTTCCAATGCACTACTGCCTACTGACATCACAGAATCATCAAGGTTGGAAGAGACCTTCAGGATCATCTAGACCAACTGTCAACCTGGCACCAACATAATCACCCCTAAACCATATCCCAAAGTCCACATCCAGACACCTCTTGAATACTTATAGAGACAATGACATGATATAAAAATTGGACTCGTGGACAAAACACAAATTACTTTCTGCAATGCCCAGATAAAACCAGGAAAATTAGAATAAATAGTGGTTTTAAGTCCAGTCTTCAAGTTCTCAACTAGAGATGGGAATACAAAATCACATAATCACAGAATGGGTCAGGCTGGAAGGGACCACAGTGGATCATCTGGTCCACCCTCCCTGCTCAAGCAGGGTCATCCCTGGATGACATGGCACAGGACTGCATCCAGACAGTTCTTGAGTGTCTCCAGTGACGGAGACTCCACAACCTCTCTGGGCAACCTGCTTGGTCACCTGCACATGCCTTTTAAGAACTGATCTGAAAATTAGGACTGAAAAACTACGCATAAAATATCAGAGAAAACCCACTGGAAGGAAAAATGGCAGAGGGAATAGGCTGAGGTTCAAGATTTTCAGTATTAAGTTATAAGCAACAAAACGTAACAGCTCTTATATTCTTGTTGAAATTTGGGGATTCATTCATTTTTTTCAGTTACCACCACTGTTTCAGAGAAGATTTGGCCATGAGGTAATGCCTTTGGCCTCTCAAGGAAGAGATTAATTCATGGGTGGGATATTAATTTTTAGCAGATATAGAAGATCATAGTATACACTCATCCGTTTTGAGGGCTGTGGTATTAAGAACCAGCCAGGATTTCATTGCTGCCTCTCTTTTCTGCTCAAGAGGCCCTGGCAAATGAACTGGAATGTGTCAAAATATCATTCGTAATTCTCTGGGCTGAGGATCATTCCCCCATTCTCCACCTATTATTTTCCTTAAATCACAGGAAGTTTATTTTGAAGTTACTACCACCACCACCACCACCATCTCTCCATTCAGTTTACTTAAAATGAACATATTTTGGGTACTTTTGTTACCCAACCCTTTAAATGTGGGTTAGATAAGCATAGGGATCCTCATGAATTGCCAGTTTTTATCAGATCTGCTGCTGTTCAAGTGGAGAGTTTTTCTACCATGGCAAGCCACTTCTAAGTGGTTTTAGTCAAGAGTCCTATCACTCATAGGTACTTTGCAGAAGAATTCATTGCTTTTTCCCGTGCTGGTAAAAATGCACGTACTACTGTCATATGAGACCATCCATGTCTTTGTCCCATCACCTGATACCATGTTAACTTTCTGGGAACAGAAAATATGTTTTCTTTCTATTTTCATGTTCAGAGAACATACCATAATTTTGTTTCATAAAATATATAGGTATCTGTTTCAAATTAGAAATTATTTTGGATCAAGATGCAGCCTATGCATTTCATACATTACTTTTCACTTGGTAATTCAATTTGACAGATGCGATGAGACTGAGATAAGTCATACAACCATCTGTGGTAACATTTAGAGCTTCCCAAACTACAAAACATACACCAGTCATTCCACCTGAAGAACTCAAAAAAAAATCATCTGTTTTCCACTTAAAATAGTAATAACAAAATAATCCCTTTCCAGACATGGGTAACTATCCAGCCGTGACTTACCGCTTTATGAATCAAGGCCAAGGAGTAAAGGATTAGAGTAATGAGGTATCATTTAGCTCAGTGAGGAACTGAATATTACCCTTTTTTTTCTTTGGTGTAGCATGTGGTAAAAGGTAGAAGAGAAGGCACTGCTAAAATGAGAGTGAATGCATGGCTCTGATATTTCTCTGTGAGTTGTATCTGTGCTTTACAAAGCCTAGTGCAGTAAGTGTTTAAATCGATGGCACAATACATATACAATAAATCTGATGGTCCAAATAGTGCAAGAATGCATATTCTTGGGGACTTTACAGTGTTTCTCTCTGACAAGCCCAGGAGAAGTGGAGTTCTGGTGTGCAGAAAGTTTGGAAGGGCACCCCTATAACAAAGGCTACATGAAAGTGTCAGCAAGCATTCAGAAATCTTGGGACAGCAACTGAACAAAAAAGTTCATGTTTCATGGCGAAAATATTATTTGGTGAAAGAAGAGACCTCCAGGAAAATAGAGGTACATCATGGACAATTTATGTATGTAATGCAGCAAAACTGTGTAGTGCTGCTGACACTGCTCACAGAGATGGTGGTCACAGCCAGTAATGCAGGGAGTTGTGGCAATAGTTAAGGAAATGGCATAAGGAGCCCTGGCTTTAGGTAAAAGTGTCTAAACAAAAAGTAACATAAGCAATCTGCTGTAGTCACAGAAGGTAACACTCTTGTGACAAACTCTTTAAGTAACAGCGAGAAAACATCTCATAGATTAGATCAAAGTCAGCTGCTGATGTGTCTGCTGTATTAGCTGGTGTGACAATTGCATCTGGGTATGACGCCTGAGCAAGCAGGTTTGCAAAAAATAGTGACAATTACTTCAAGTTTTTGCTCAAAATTTATAGAGGCTTTCAGTTTTATAATATGATATAGAATCCTTCCTTTACACATGGGGACCAGTAATAAGAACATATTGATTTGCTTTTTCCTTCATCCTCAAATACAGTTTGTAAACTAAATAAGGATCTCAAGACTTGACCTATCATCAAGACCTCAACAGTTTAAACAGAAATTTAATTTTCACTGTATACACTTCAGGGTTAACAAAATGAGAATTACTGTGATACACACACTTGCTAAAAAAATCATATTGACAACTACAGATGGGGTGAGAGAGGAGGTCATTGAAAGCATAAATGGAATTGAACCATGGCCACTGGTCTTTAATGAAATCTGTATCATCATTGAATTTGTGCAAATTAACTACTAAATTTCTCATACACTGTCCACAAATTTTTTTCTTCAGGTTTAAGAAAAAATGTCACACTTTTCTTACAACTCAGCAGTATGAATTGGAGAACTGAAGGGAGGCAGAAAAGTGATGAAAAGAAAGTGGCTCCTTTCCTGCACTCCTATCAACAATTTACAGATAATGTTTTACTTTCACGGTTACCTGTGCATTTCTTGATATTGCTATTTCTTTTTCCATGTGATCCTAACTTGCATCCAAAATTCTCCTCCCAAAATTCTGCAAACCAGACATTTCTTCGATTGTTAGCAAGTGTTCTGCTCCGAAAATATCTATCAAATCCTACATTGAAGAGAAGTGAAAGAAGCATTAAAATATGATATGGTATAAAAATCGTAATTTAAAGAAAATATCAAAGTTTTTATAAACACAAGAACAAGAAAAAGGTTTAGGCACAAACTATTTTAGGAGCATAGTAGCATCTAAGGATTATATTTCATTTCAAGGCCACCTATAATCATGGGGTACCTCCAGGACACGTACAATTCTGCTACTATTTATGTAGTTAATGACACAGTTGAGAAATTAAAGATTCCTACTTAAACCTGATGATCACCAGCCTTACCTCTGCAATCCAGCAGTCATAATGAAATCATGATTAACACATATCATCTGGATTAGCTCCTTGCAAGTATTTCCCTGTGGCTATTTTCTCCATGCAACATCAATAGTGCTCATTTTTCCTAATCAATTACCAGTTTAGCACACTTTCCCAGACACTAAGAGGTGTTACTATATCCAGTGCCCTCACAGGAATAAAGTGCTTCAAACCAACTTCCACTTCATCCACCAAGTCAGAATCTTTCTTAATACAGTGGCTTCTTAAAGCAAGTTTAGGAGAGGAAAGCAGGGCACAGATCAATCTCCTCCCCAGGAAATAATCTGATTCATTATCATCCATCCAATATTATCCTTATTTGTCCCAAAGAATGACCAGGTTATGGTTAAAAAACTCTCAACCCCAAGTGTCATCATTATTAGTCAATTACAAGATTGCCTAGTTCCAGATTCAGCATCTCCTCATCTCAACAGATATATTAAATTATTGTTGGATCGAGCCAACTCAGGTAACTTGGTTGGAAAGATTTTCCTGAATTCCCTGTAATCAAGGACTGTATGATTTTTAAATTGTTTTTAAGAGACGTACAGTACTTGAACTTTGACAGAAAATGAAGGGTTTGTGCCACTTGTGTCTTTACCATCTATGGACGTTCTTTTGGGTAGAATGGTTACTGCTCCTTCCGCAATCTCCTCCTGGTGCTGGACTGGTGAAATTTTTGACCCCCAGCTGTCTGAGCCAATCCAGAGGAAATGTCCAGACTGATTAGCTTTTTTGGCTGCTTCTAGAACTCTCCTGCAAACAAATAAAAGATGAGCAAGTAAACAAACTACACTTACAAAGAACTTGAAAAACCCCAGCATTTCAGCATTTATTCTGGTTATGCACAAGTAATCTTACACTAACTAATTAATCTGTAGTTTTCACAGTCTAAAGCATATTCAACAACAGCTGTAATGAACTCAAGATAGAGTAATATACAAGTTAATTTGTTTTATCTTTAACCATATTTTTCTAGCATTCTTATTGGTTTCTTCCTTTTCAGTCACCAAATAACAATCTATTGTCATCTTAGGAGATAGGAGCAGTCAAGAATTACACAGAATAAAGGACCAACATACTCTATAATTTCTACAACTCAATTTCTTATCATCAGATTCCCAAGAAATTTTACATAGCATTGAATCTGAAACCTCTTTGTTAGTCTATTGTCCACCAGCCAACCAAGCATCTTTGTGAAAAGGAAGATCTTCAAAACACAAAATTAGGAAACAGGCACCTAATGTCATCTTCGTTGGCAAACATGATCACTGCTCGAGCATTCGGAGTTTCCAATAAGCGCTTAATGATCTTTTCAAATTCTCCTGGTCTTGGTTCCCGAGGGATTTTGAGTGACTGAGCAATGCAAACACCTCCTAGGAAAAATTAAAAGGACAAAAAAGGAATTTTAATACTGTAAATATCCATATGTCAAATAACTCTTAGCTAACCAGGCAAGCAGGGAAAGCAAGGTGCTAATCTGAGATACAACAGCACAGCCAAAAGTAACATTATCTATGTGATTTGAAATATGCTCTGTACAGGCTTACACACTTAATGCTGCATTAAAGACTGTAACACAATTACCTGTTACTTTATATTTTAAATAAATTTTTAAACCACATTCTCAGACCAGATGTCAAGGACCACTCTCTGGCTCAAGTGGACTGAAGTCCCCAGACCTACTTAATCTGTGCCAGCTGAGAACCCAGCCTTGCCACTGCATTGCATTGAACCATGGATCCACAGTTTTACAGTCACCTTATTTTCATAATGTGGCTCTTTGGTATCAGGTGCTGTCACTCACCTCTGCTTTGTCAGCAGAGAGTTTGTAGCACAGAATTTGCAATCTTCTCTTATGAAAGAATACACACAGATCACTTTTAATTGTTATTATGACATTCTTAATTGAGTTGTCTTAATTACTTAAGAAGTTGTCATTGAATATTCTAAATTACTAATCAGCAAATGAACACGAATGCAAAAATGATATTTATATTTCTTCCTGACAGTACTAACTGAAATCTTCGTATTTTAGTTGTTAAGTAAAAAGGGCCAATTTCTACAGAAAGTTAGTGATTTCTATCAGCTTTCATAGACCAGTTCAGGGGAATCTCTACTCCCCAATTACAACACTGTTATCAGTGTTTGAGCATGCAAGAGAAAAATTCCTTGAGCCTGTTTCATGAATCACTGAGTCCATACTGCTTCCAGCTTCCTATACCATTTTTTCTCCAAGAACTATTGCCTGATTCTCATTACTGCATCTAACACCCACCAATGTTTGTTCTTCAGTGTTGTTATTCCAAGCATAAGAGCCTATTGTGGGGAAACTAATCATTAATAAACCCAGAAAATTAAGAAAATGAGAAAATATTTAGCTCTGACAAAAAGTGACATGTTACTAGACAAAGGCAAGCAAATTGTACATTTTGCATCTCTTCATCTAAATATTTCTACTCTGAAGATTGTTTTCAGTGTGAATAAGAATGTGTTATAAAAGAGATCTATTTCTAATTAATTTTAAAAGACATTCTATTTTTAATGAATGATGGTATTAATCTTCTGACGTATAAGATCATTTGAGGCACATACATTTCTCTGCATTAAATGTAGTTATTCAACTAAAGTTACAGTTAGATAGCTCTGTTGTATATGGGGAGGCTTTCCAACTTCCTCATCCATCTTGTCCCTCCCGTTAAAATACTTTCCAAAGTACTTCACAAATCAGGTTGATGCACATCTTCAATGATAGGATTTGAACAACAATAAGGGTCCAGCCAGGTGAAGTTTGGCATGTAGATCTACAGGAAGGTGTTATCAAGGTCCCTTGTGTAAGCTTTCTTAAGCTTAAGGAATTTAATATTTAAGCAAAAGACACAAAATAAAGTTATTTCTGAAGGTATTTTTCTTTCTTTTACTCAAAAAATGAGTAGGAATTCTTCAAAGCTGCCCTAAATCTGTCAGTGATTAAGATGTTTACAACTCTTTATGACCTGCTTTAACATTTTGGTTAGCCTTGATTTGGTCAGGCAGTTGGAACACATGATCACCACAGGTCTCTTCCCATTGAAATATTCTGCTCTATTCTATTCTATTATATGGAATATTTTAAAAATGTTGTGAATTCATTATCAGATTTTGCACTGTCTTTGCAGAATCTCATTGGCTTCAATAGTTCTCTGCACAGGCAGATCCTAAGTTTGAATCAAGTTTAGACATGACATAAATGAAGCATGGATTAATCAACTGCCAGTGTAAAAATAACACTTTCAAATTACATCACCCAGTTTTAGTCACAGGCAAGCATATCACCTTTTCCAGTTATGCATCAATTTCTTGAGATGTTACATTATTATTTCATTCGATTGAGAAATTCATTCTACAGTGCAGGCTTGTCCTGAATTCTTCTCTGGTTTACACAAAAGAAATATTTGCAAGCCAAAATACCTGCCATTTCCAACGAAAAAATTTTGTACATAGGTCTTTACCATCCATAAATAGTGCAAAAAGATAGCATAAATAATTTACTCTTATCTGGTATAAAATGGACTATAGAAACATTTTATGGCAACAAATTTCTTCACATTTTTACAAATATCCTGGCTCCCCATCATGAACAACTAATATGCCAGTAATAACAAATAAGCCTTTATAGCAGATGATCCTCAAATTTACTCAGTATTTTTGAAAATCCAGTAATGAAAAGATGGACACTTTACTGTGAAAAGCTTTAATCAATTATCTAAGCTTATATTAGGCTATAGACACTTCAATAGTCCTTTATTTTCTTTCTCAAGTACCAGGGCTGAAATGTAAGAGAAATATTTAGCAGATATCCTGTAAATTTAACAATCAGCAATTCACTGTTAAAAAAAAAAGGACTTGAAAAAAATGCCAAGCTCTCAGCTGTCCCCAAAGTCATTCAGCACAAAAACTAAAACATATCCTAAAAATGATGTAAAGGAATAATTTGTTACCTCATATATTTTGTAAGTGCATTTTTCAACTACTTCTATTCATGCAATGGCCCTTAAGGAAAAAAAATCATTCTACCCACATAAATCTCAAATGCAAATATTACAAAATGCATACATATAATAAACTATGAACATCCATCTACAATCTGTGTGAAATGGATATCAAGCAATGAAGAACTGCAGTATCTAAAAAGGCTATTTTCACTGAAAACAGTGTAGGAGAAACACCATTCCATCAGTGCAGCAGCAAGTTCAGTCATGACTGTACTGTGTATCTTGGCATCTCTGCATTGAAGAATGAATTGAATTGCACTTCAGCCTTGCTGCTACATTTATAATTAATTGTGTAGGCTATCTCCAACATACAAAACACTTTGTATACATCCTTACCTATATATTGCGTACACAACTGTTGCTCAAACAAATAACAGGATATAATTTTCAGTTAATGATGAATTGCTAGATCCACTAAGGTATTCACAACATTACAGTGCCTAACCTCTTGGCACCCTGCTGCCTTTGAAATCTACAGCCTGGGCTAAGTGCCCAGACACAGAGAGAGAGAAGTGCCTAGGGAAAGGATTCCTATCAGCCAGCAAACTAAATAAGGAATAATTACGCCTCCAAAATAGGTAGCAGAGGTACTAAAAGGACAAGTTTAAGGCCAGTAGTTGGGATTAATCTTATGAAGTGTGAACAAAAGAGAGATTTCCCCAAATCAAGAATAAATAGGGTTTGAGAAGAGATGTCTCATATCTGATACCAATGGATACCATTTGCTGCAGAGGTGTCAAAAGGCAGATGGGTCAGACATCTAAGGTCTCCGGAGAATTTATAGCTCTGAATTATAAGAACAAATAGTGTTTCACTCCGTCAGCATTTCTGACTGATTTGGCATGATGACTACTTGTCTCTCTTACTAGTTTCTAAAATCCTTCATTGTCTGGGGATGTACTTAAAAAAATGCATAGGTCGTAATTTCCCATGGCTAAAATTATTATAAATCTAACATTTGTATAAGGAAATGAGAGCTAACTTTCCTCTTACTGAAAAGAAAATTATATGTTTAAGCCAAATCAATTAAAAGGACCTATGACGAGGCTTCAGAGAGCGCTGCACTAAAAGCTGGTATTGCGATAAAGAAGGGAGTCAGTCAGAGTCATTTCAGGTAGCTACTACAAACACACATCAGTAATTTTACCCACTGCTATTGTATCCATTCCCTGACTCATACAAGACACAGGAGATGAAATTAAGGGTTTGCATCTATCACACATTTCAAAGACATTAAGGGGGCACTGAAGGAAAGTAGTTCTTCAGCTACTTTGGAGGAAAATAAGTCTTCCCACCAAATTCTGCTAAGCATCTTTTACCTGTTTTCAGATTTGTAAAGCCAGGCTTGTCCTCAGCCAGCCCAGAGCTTGTTTGGAGAAACAGAAGAGTTAATAAGAACTACCTTGTGTCAGTGGTGGCAAGTATCTGCAGCTGTGAAGTGCCATACCCAGTACCTGGGGCAAGGGGATGATAAAGAGGAGAGCAAAGGTAGCAGCTGGAAACAGGCTCATGGCAGGAGCTGCCTGACTTCTGATAAGGGGCTCAGTCCAGCCAATCTGAACCATGGTTACAGCTGGAAATTCATGTGCTTTTAAAAACAGAGACATAACCAGACCTCGTCTACAACAACATGTTTTTATCTCTGTTGAGATAAAAATCACATCTTAAAAAAATTGTTCCAGGCTAGGCTTGCTTTGCTTACAGGTACTCTGTAAACATGGCTTGTGGGAAACAGGTTATCATTAAACAAACAAACAAAAAAACCAAACCAAAAAAAAAGAGTGATATTTTGAAAATATTGTCAGTACAGTGGATAAATAAACCTTTTTCTGGTGGTCTCACAACAATGAGAAGAATAGGAAAAAAAGGATACGTATTACCCACCTAATTTTGATAGGTAAACATAGTAATATTTATAACAATAAATACTAATTTTTGCTTGTGTGGGTTTTGAAATCACAAGATGGTGTGCTGATTGCAAACTGTTAAATACTCAACTATACTAAGCTGTGCCTCAGAAGATATTGAAAGTGAATTTGGAAAATAGCAAGTGGACTTGGTAGAAAACTTGCACAAACAAATTAATTTCCTGAAAAAAAGACTGAATGATGAAGCTCAATGCAAAAACAAGTGCTGAATTTTCTCCCACCCCAGGTAGGATTCAGCATTATATTATATATCGGCTAAGTAGAACACACAAGAATGGTCACTGTTTTTGTATGAAGAAAGTTGAAGTTGGTTTTTAGTTCAAATGATCACTGTTGAGACCACAATCATACACTCAGAACCAGTTTACCCTCTGTTGGGGTTTTAGAAGTTCCCTGTTCTTTCTTTTTCCTTAAAAGGAATTTTTCCCCATGTTGTGTTGCTAAGGAACAAATTGCTGGGCACTTAAGAAAAAACAAAGGAACTGGCCACAGGGGAGGGTCCAGCCAGCTGCCCTCTGTGCCTGAGCTTCTCACTGGGCAGAGAGGCCGCGCGAGATTGGAACTCGGGACGGGAAGCAGGCACAGCCTAGTTCGGTGTGCTCTGGCGTCCGGAGGGGAGAGACAGAGGCCGTGCTGCCCGCCGCTTCTCTGCTGCTGCCGCTGCTTTCTGCCGCCGCTTCTCTGCCGCTGCTGCTGCTTCAGCTTTCTGCTGCTGTTCCTGCTGCTGCTGTGGCTGCTGCTGCTGTGAGTTTTTTTTTGCTACACTGTAGCCGCGGCACCCCCTGCCTGCTGAGACGTCCGGAGGTCCTGCTGCAGCTCCGGAGTTTGGTACATCTCATCCACAACGCGGGATTTGGGTCCATCTCTCCTGCTCCAGCCTGCTGTTCCTGAGGCCCCTCTGCCCTCACAGGGTCTGTGCAGTGACTTCCCCTCCGCCATCACCGCGTGGTGCCGAGCTCGCTCCGCAGCGCCCCCTGCAGCCGCGGGGGAACATCGCACCCGCCCTGCTCACCGGGAGAGGCTGCTCTGGCTCTGCTCGGTTTGGTATCACTGACACAGTTACTGCTGTTTGTTTGCCTTGTTAGATATATCTGTTAGTAAAGAACTGTTATTCCTACTCCTCATATCTTTGCCTGAAAGCCCCTTGATTTCAAAATTATAACAATTTGGAGGGAAGGGGGTTACATCTTCTATTCCAAGGGAGGCTCCTGCCCTCCTTAGCAGATACCTGTCTTCTAAACCAAGACACCCTCCAAACTATTCCCCCGCATAAATATAAATAGCCTTACCATTGTAATAGGGAAGGGATCAAGCTATGCACTTCGACTATCTATTTGTCAGCATAAGGAGGTGTCCCTAACCTGACTCAGTACACAGCATTGCAAGTTGATTATTTCATGAGAGCTTCATCTCCAATCACATAGTTCCTGAAAAAGCTCCAGACAAATAGCCAGGCCATATGTGGGATCCAGTCCTACATGGCATGAATTTCTCAGCTGCCTTCAAGTACACATATCCTTTTCTTACTATGAGTTTTATATCTCTGGTCATTAGGCCAACAAAATTTTAATGTAGGTCTGTGGAAAGTTTCCTGAAGACATGACAGAAATACGTGAAGGCAGATAAATTCTTATTCCAAGTAGGGGAACAGAGACTCAGAAGAAACTTCAGCAAGAAACTCCTGTGAGACCCATGGGGTGCTGCTGCAGGCAGACAGAGCCTCTGTGTGACAGAAGACTGCACACTTCTGACAATATGACATGACACAGAAGAACAAAAGGAAAAACACACAACTGCATTTCTCCTCCTCTTCTAGTCCTTCTACTGGTTATATTGAAAGTCTAGAAAATTTAGACTCGGTTATATGGAAAGGCTGTTCCAATTGCCAGGAACCTAGATCAGTATGAAAATAATTGAAGATACTGAAAACTACAAGATGCTCCAAACTCAAGTTCTGTAGACAAAAATCGGAACAGTTTTGTCACTTAATGAATCCATCAAGACATTCTTTTTAAGCAGAGAGTTCATTATTTCGCAAACTTGGATGGTAAGGAATCAGAATGTTAAAGGAAAATAACGTAAGTGACTTCTGCATGGGACTTTTAGGAGTGTCGATAATCAGTCACTTTTAGCAATTATTATTCAAACTAAAACCAACCTGCCATTCTCTTGTGTGTTCCTAGATTCCCTTTAGAATAATTTTCTAGAGTATGAGTCAACAGGGAGTGACACCTAGGAAGATGTAATTACAAGCTGAAGATAAAATTTCTCAAGCAATAATTGTTTAGAATTAAATGTTTCCTTAGTGCCAAAGTGCTGCTGCTGGGAGGTCTGAATGCAGCCATGCATTTTGTCCAGAGCTACCTTTACGTAACTACCCCAAGAAATGGTACTCTCACTGACACCGCTGCACTGACTTCGGGGTAGCTTAGCTTAACGAGTGAGAACCTGAGCATTTAGCATGCTCTGTGCTTTCACCAAAGCCAAACCCTTGGCAACTTGCCTGCTATTCATGTCCAAATTGGGTTGAATAAAATCCCATTCCAGTGTACCTCTTTTGCAGTCACAAACTAACTGCACTATGGAAATAAACTAAACTCTTGTGGCTTTTAGTTTCCCCAGAAGATCACCAAATACCTCAGCAAGAAATTCACTGATTTAGTTCTCCAAAGGCAGTTAATTCTTCAGCCAATAGTAGCAGTACTTTTTGATGTAAGGTAATAGAAAGAAAATAATTTTCAAAAATAAGTTATATAAAAAGTAATTTACTCTGAATTGACAAAAGTGGAACTTACTATCCAAAACACTTAAATACAATGGAGGATGATAGATTTTGTTATAACCTTTGAACAGACAAAAACATTCTGCATTTTAAACCCGTAAATTGGTGTCTTATTTCCTTAAGTAAAACTGCATCTCCTTAAAATCCCTTAATATTTATGACAAAGGTTTTTTTATTGCACAAGCAGGTGGGTGATGCTTTTTCACTAACATATCAGATACAACTATGAGCTTTTCTACTCAAAACTAACAGCTGTTAGGAGATCAGTCTCTCTTGTTTATTATAGTGTTTAGAAAAGGCTGTTTAGCAAAGGGCTTGTTGTTGGGTCTTACAGTTATTACTTCTTTTCCAAAAAATAAAAAAAATAGAAAGCATTAAGCAAGACCATGAATGAACACACAACATTCTGATAAATGCAACTCACCCATTCCTTTTGAACCTGTTTTTCACATTCCTACATGTATTCACAGGCACACAGCCATGCATATTTCACAAGTACATGTGCTCACACAGATCCTTACACTCTGGTCGAAGCAGATGCTAATTCTAAAATAGAAAAGGAAGAGAGAATAAACCAGCTCTGCAGCTACATGAGACCACTGTCTACTGGCTTCAGTCACCAGACTCAATTTCTAAGGTGACATGAAGCATGAGAGATCTGCTATTTTGTACTTCCATTCTGAAAAGTAAAATATTATCCTTTCATTTTTTTTCTTCCCCCAGAAGAAACATTTCCAAATGTAGCACTATGGATTCTGTTAATGCCAGCATTCGATGGAAAAAAACTGCAAAGAATATTCCCACCATTTCCAAACCTACAGATTTTATTTTTTCTCAGATTTGAAAAAAAAAAAAACAACCTCCAAACAACACATTTTTTATCCTTTGATTTTTAATGCTCTTTGTGTAAACGAAAGCCAACTTTCACAGTCGTGAAAGTGAGAGCCTAAAAGAAAAATCTGTAGTGGAGATGTTTATGAATGGGTAAAAATCACCTAGTCACCCAAAAAAAATTCTGAAAAGAATGAATCCTGGAGGCTTGTGAGAGAGGATGTTTCCTCCCCACAGTGACTCCCTGTATAATTAGGTCATTAAGGATACGGGATGCCTAACTTCAAAACAATCTGTGGCCAAAACAATGTAATTGAAATAGGCCTCCTCTTACATTTACTGGTCAGCTGTTGCAATGCTTTCACAGCTTTGTCTTTTTATCATCACAGTGGATATAAATATTTCCCTCTGGGGAAGCACTGTTCTTGCTACTTGCAGATTTAGAACTTGTAGAAGCATAATATGAAAAAAAGAAGTATACTGCTATTTTCTGTTTTCTGGCTACATGCCAGGTACATCATTAATGAGAAAGGAGACCCTCTATATTTTTGGTGGTTTTTTTTTTTCTTTTCTAAAGATCTGGGAAACCTAGGTTATGAAAAGAAATTTCATATATTCTAAAATATTTTCAAATTTGCTTTTAAACTAACATCAGTTCTGACTTACATAAAAGTAATAGCATGAACTCAAATCCTGGCATGTGGTTACCTAAATTATTTTCCTTCAAAGGTAAATTTGCTTGAATATGGCCCTAATACTTTCCTCCATTTTTCCACAATTCTCCATATGGGCCTGATTAGCTGCAAAGACTTGAATTTGATATTCTGGGGAGTTGAGATGCTAATAGCCAATTCAAAGAAATTCTAGAGAAGGGTCAGACATAAAAATTGTCAGTTCACCTCCAAGTACAGGTCCCAAGTCACAATCCACAATGGTTTATAGAAGATCATGAAGATGACACAGGAGTTTATAGTATTCCTTATAAATATTTTTAGGCAGGAAAATAAAGTCCAGCAGAAGAAGGACTGAATTTTGTTTAAACATTTATTTCCAAATAAATACAGGCTCTTATTAGGATACTTTGCTCCCTGCAGGCCTTTTTATCAGTTTTTATTCCATTCCCCATCTTGTTTATTTTAAATATTTTACCAGTGGTATAAAAGACTTTTCACTTAAGTTGTCCTGCGTTGTCTGAGTTTAATAGTGTGCTGCTATCCTCCTTCTCCCTTGCATGCTACTTAATGCTCTCATGGTGCTCAGGGATTGCATTCAGTCACCTCCTTTGAACTGAAATGTTGAACACAGGCAGGGGACCTGACTTTTAATCATGGCTTCTATGAAAGATAGCAGCTGTGATTAATGTTCTCATCCTGAAACTTTTTGGTCTGCTTTGTGAAGCGAAGACATTCTTCTTCTTTGTGGTCATAAAATAATCATAGTTTTCTTGTATTAAAAAAAAAAAAAAATCCTTTCTGCTTTTAGCTATCTTTTAGTAGCAAAACCAATTTTTATCTTTCTTCATGTATTTCTGCAACCCTAAAGTTCAATATCAAGAAATTATTCTTAAAATTAAGTGTTATTTAGAATAGGTTATCTAATTAGTGTTATTTAGATTATGTGTTATTTAGGTCATCTTTATTCAGCCAACATTTATTTTCTCATAATTTGAACTATCAAAATGGTTTACATAGAAAGAATTACTTTAATGAAGATAAGTCTGAGTTTAACTAGTGATGTTAGAGCTTGAGTATGACATTCAAAAAAAGACTTAAATTGGGAATTCAAAAAAATAGCCTCATAAAATAACTGTTGGCTAATTCTTTTTCTGAAACTGGAAAAAGGTAATTCCATGGTTTTCTTAACATGAAATGATACGCACAAAATTGCAATGAAAATCAAGAAGGAATCACTTCTGACAGGGAATCTTGTAGGTAAATCTAATTCCCAGAAAGTAAATATGATATAGATTCACAGTCTCCTACAACAAAATGGAGATGTACATGGATAGAGTGGGTTATCCATTTGTGTTTTAAAGGGTGAAATGACATAGTGGTTGGATTTCTTATCTTAGCAATATTAAAACATCAGGATAAAATGGGATGTTTTTTATTTCAAATGTAGTTTTGAGGATTTGTTACTTGGTTTGTTTTTGTTTTTAACTCAGTACAAAATAACATGTCAGCCCTACTGAGATAAAGCAATTAAATTCTTGAGAAGTAAATGTTTTGTTTTCTCTGTGTCTTTCTGAAAATTCACAAAACAAATTTCAGTACTTGTTTTAAAGTTTTTTTGTATCAGAGTTTTCAATGTAATGGAAGTACAGTTTCTGAGTGGTTCCAAGTGCAGTGAGTCAAATAATGCTACCCTGTAATGTCTGGATCAGATGGCTTCCATGTGAGCTGAAGTGTACATAGTTAAAAAAATAAGTGTTTTAAGGCATGAAAAGTGTCCCATGCCGCTGTAGAAGTTTCTCAAGTTATTTATAATCGTCTTTACTGAAAAAAAAATTCCCTCTTTATCAGTTTAATTTTTAATGTTTCTAACTTCAGTTTGTAAACAACTCAGTCTGGTTACACCTTTTTCATGAAAATCAGGCATCCACCTCTCTCATCCTTCCAAACACAACAAATTGTACATTAATAAGTTTTGTGGTCAAGTTATATTAAAAATTAGGAAGTGTGGCTTTATTTCATTGAGTATCTAGGCTGCAAGTTACATTTTCAAAATTCGTATCTCTATATATATCTATTTTGGTCTTAGCACCTAACTCTCTTTATCTGACTTTGAAGTTCTTCAAGAGCTGGACATTTGGGTAAAAACACCATTAGAATCTAAAAATATTAAGGAACTTTATCTGCTGACTTCCCACCATTGTGGGTAACAAAAAACTGAGAGAATAAAACTAAGTTTTATATATTGCTTCAGGTCTTTATATATCTTTATACCAGTTGAAAATACAGTGATATTAAGAATCAGCAATACTTCTGTAACACAGAAGTAAAATGAAAGTTACTGACTTTGCAGATGTCCACATATATAGACTTATTTTTAAAATGTAACTGAATTCAAGTTGGCCACACAGATCCTGTAGCTTTAAGAAAGTTTGCTGCACTGTCTCTATGCATTTAGTACCAAGAGTCTTCTGTCTCTATGCATTTAATACCAAGTGCTAAAATGTCTCTTAAGAAGAGGTTCAGGAGTGAGCAGATCAGCTAATTGGTTGTTTCTTGAAGCATGTTGGGATAAAGAATTAACTGAATTCATATAGGTCTAGAGGAAAAAAAAAGCATTGGGTCAAAAATTACTAACGAGGAGACATCCTCACATAGCTGCAACAAACCTTAGAATTTATAGCTGCAGGAAGCAGCTGGAAAGTGTTCAGAAGACCAATGCATGCAATCGAAGAGAGATTGCAAACTGAACACAGTTGCAGTGTCAGTCAGCTTTAAGGCACACAACAACAGTGTAGAAACATTGGGACAAGAGGTAAAGCACTGAAATTGTTTTAATTCTGGAGTGTAATAAATGCTGAAAAGATTCTTGCCTGTTCTTGGACAAAAGATACTGTACAGGTGAATGATCAGTGCAGGTGGCTCCGTGAGCAGCTGCAGTGAGAGCTGAAGGTTGAGCTCTGGGAGGCAGGAGCCTGAGGCAAGAGGCAGTGAACTGGTGCCAACCTTGAGCACAACAAAGGGCATGGGGACCTGTGTCACTGCCAGGTGACCAGGCACTCCAAGCATAAAAGGCAAGGCAACCTTGTCTGACTGTGGAGTGAGCATAGGGAGTGAGGCAGGGCATCCACTGGCTCACTGGAGCTACCCACCCGGACCTCGCTCAGGTGGTCTGAGAGTGACTGCCAGAGAGGCTCCAGGATGGCCTGGAGGAAAACAGGAAAGTTTCCTTAACAGATAAAATAAATTGCAGAAATACAGCAGTGTTTGCTTTCACTGAATATCTAATTACTCACATCTGTTTTTTGTTTGAGGACACAAATATCAAATCAATCTTCTGAATTAATCCTACCTTGTAAATGATACAGCAGACATATACTAAGGATTCTAGATAGGAGGTCTGATGAGTTATCTTATTCAAATCACTATTCCTGTAAGAATGGGGATGCACTTGCCTTATTGGGAAAGGACCAGCAAACAGAATCAAATGTTATGTAGTCTGTCAATAGTTGTACTAGGACAGGATTTAGCCCTACCTATCCTTTTTTCAGATGCTAGAAACGTAGCTTCATTTTCACTGACATCATGAAATGAACAAAAGCCCTATGTAACATCAAAGTTGGGAAAAAATGGCAAGAAAGCTGCTATCCATGCAGGAAGAAACAGAAAAAACAGCTCTTTCCATGAAAGTGCACGGCTAATGTAAAATCCCCTGGAAAGAATAACAGCCAGTGGGACAGTTTCCTAGTCCAAGCTTGGAAAGTCTCAGCTAGAATACATGGATCTCACTCAACCCCAGCTAAGCTGCTCAGTGACATCAGATGAATGGATGCAACTCTGTTCAGGATTAACACTACAATAAATACAGGAATCTAGATACATCTACTAATGTGGCTGTCGAATGGAAGAAAGGCTTAAGACACAGAAAACAGATCAAACACTACGAAGGTGGTTGGACCACAGTTTAATCCTTGCCACAGAGCTGCACCCTTCTTTGTTCTACCAGAGATGAAACCTTGTAAGTGCTCTATAGGTTTATTTCCGTCTGATTTTAATGTTTCAGTATTACAATACTCCAGCTCTAACTCTTTCCATGCAAATAATATCTGTGCTACAGTAAATCATCAATAGCTGTAAAAGAAATGGAAGTGGTTGCTTTGCCATAGATTATGTATTCATGGCATAGTTACTGACAAAGGATGTCTGCATCTCAGCCCCTTCTAATACAAGGTTTGATAGATCTACCAGATTTTGTAGAGAATGAGACAAAAAAACGCGCCAACAATGACACAAAAAATACAGTCACCAAGGACAAAATTGCTTTTACAAGCATTACACAATAGTGGACACTATTATGCTGTTAATACAAGATGAAATAAAAGCCTATTTCAGCATGTATGTAGTCTTCTCCAATAGACCTTTGATCAACAACCTGTCTCATCAAGGGCCTGAAGGTTTTTTCTCTGTCCACAATACATGGTTTCAGTAACTTGAGACAATTCATCACATGCAACATTTTTAAGCATCCTCCATTATGTTTTTCTTTTTCTCAAAACCTGTCAAAAATTATACCAGACAAAAACCCATTATTCATGGAGCACTTATATTTCACACATTATAAAGGGAAAATGCAGAAATATGTATTTTCAAAATTAATTAATTCCAAAATGCATTTCACATCAGTCAAGAGATGTAAGGGGGAAAACGAAGGTAGTCATATCTTGAGTCATATCTTGAATGAAGATATATGATTAGCCCTATGGACTCATGAAAAAGAAACTCCGCCTCACAGTAATAAAAAACCCATTCTATATTATTTGGCAAAAGTAGCAAATGAGGAAAAAAAAAAGAAGATAACATAGAAGACAAAGAGAAAATAACAAAGGAAGTAAGGACTGGAGAGATGTGCTGCAACACTCATTGTTCAGTGTAATAAACAAATAATAGTGTTGATCCTAAAACAAAATCTTTGGCAAATGCCTACTGCTATGTTTGTTTGCAATGCTTTCTGATTAATCACTGTCAGGTTTGGAAGTGGAAAAAAAAGCAGTAGGAATGAATCCTTTATTCTCCAGATTTCCAAAGAACTTTCTTGGTCTACTTATTTAAAGAAATTTCCTCAGTGAAATACATACTTCTGCTATAAGAAAGAATAGAGGAACAATGATCTTCCAAACCTTTCATAATAAACCAACTATTACATTGAAATTTTCAAGTCAAATGCATATTTTAAAATCCCAGAAAAATTCAATAGCAATTACTAGAAATTTGAGTATTAAAATTTTTACTTTTTCATATCCTGATTTCTGATAGCAGCCAAAATACTACAACTTTGAGAACATTTCTCTTTATATTAGAAAGACCACAAACAGCCAAAGATGTACAAAGTTCCACTGAATTCAGTATTTGAAGAGACAGTATCCCTTTCCCACCATTTAGAAAGTTTTCAGTAATGGAAAGACAGAAAAGAAGGAAATCTATTTCATTCTGTGCAGGTTTTGGCTGGAATAGAGTTAAATTTCTTTATAGTACATTGTACAGTGTATGTTTTGGATTTAGGACAAGAATAATGTTGAAAACACAGGGATGCTTTCATTATTGCTGAGCAGTGCTTAGTCAGAGCCAAGGACTCTTCTGCCTCAGAGCCCAACACCACCAGTGAGGAGACTGGGGGTGCACAAGGAGTTGGGAGGGGACAGAGCCAGCATAGCTGACCCCAGCTGACCCAAGGGATATTTCAGACCATCTGGTGTCATGCTCAGCACACAAACCTGCAGGGAATGAAAATGCGGGGGACGTTTGGAGCAATAGCATTTGTCTGCCCAGGTCACCTGTTACCCACAATGGGGCCCTGCCCTTCTGGGGATGCCTGAACACCTGCCTGCCCATGGGAAGTAGCAAATTAATTCCTTGGTTTGCTTTGCTTGGGTGTACGGCTTTTGCTTTACCTTTTAAACTGTCTTTGTCTCAACCCATGAGTTTTCCCACTTTTACCCTTCTGATTCCCTCTCCCACCCTGCTGCAAGGCTGAATGAGCAAGGGGCTGTGTAAGGCTTAGCTGCCAGCTGAGGTTAAACCACAGCAAATAGTAAAAAGCAAAAGACAGCTCTGAAGAGCACAAATAACTTCTGCCTCTTTTTTCTTGTAGAACAGAGTAACCAAACAATGAAAAGGAATATGGGAGGAAAAAGAAAAATATATTAACTTCAGAGTATCACTCCTGATAGCTTGTCTGAAAAGAAATTTAACTCCAGTGAAGAAAGCCACGTTATATACATACACCAGTTTAAGACACCAAAGCCACTGTGTACAACATCTGTTTACAAGAAGACAAGTCAGGGACAGTGAGCTTGCTGCGCTCATACATTTCCCCACGGTGGCATATGCACATGAGGTCTACTGGAACCCATAAAAGACATTCATGTACAATCTGCAAGACATGCTCCAACCACAGGCTTCAGATTTGGGCTCCCTGGGTGAATGCATAAAGACCTCAGTGTCCAAATATAACTCATCTGAGTTTTGGTAAAACTAAAATGTTTAGCCTGGGTTAGCCCTTTTCACAATGACAACTTTACTTCTTGATACATAAACTAACCATTGGCAGGTTTTCCATATAAAGTCAACTACATGCGATGCACAGCAATCCTAATAATCAAAGTCTAGCCATTTTGCACTCAGACTTGCACAATTTTTCCTCTCCTGTGAAACTTCTACTCATTTGACTTACAATTCGCCTCTTGCACAGGAGGAAAAACATGAAGCATGATATTATGGGAGGAGAGGAACAGAAGAGAGACTCTTAAGGATCTTCAGCTTCTCTGTTAGTCTCCTATCTCCAAAAAATATATCCACAATACAGTGTTATTCTCTGGAAACTCCCTCTGGATGAGAATACCTACAAAAACCTACAGTGATTCAGAGAGTCTGTGCCTGTTTCATACCATATCTCGCCCCTGTCCCACCAGAAAGACACTGTCCTATCCTGTTGCATGTGAAACAGAACAGGAAAGCTTAGTCTCCTCACCACCATAACTGTAGTCAAGACCAAAAGTACTTCAGGAAGGAAATGCACCTGTCATGCACTTAAAGAGATTCCAGCAACAAGACTTTGTTGTAAAATCCTGTCTGGAAAAAGGACATTAAGAGCACAAAACTACGTGCAATAGAATTAGCTATTGACTGGCTTCTTTTGATGCTGTCTTATTTCTTATTGGAAAATAACGTAGTAATATCCTAGAAATCACCTTTAACCATCTGTGTGGCTGTTAGATTCAGGTTAGTCCTTTAGAAGCTGAAGGGCAATGCTACAGATGACAAAAGTCTAGAGGCAATCCCACATGGGACTTCCTAAATTGAATTCCTGCTCTCACAGTGTTGCTATGTTTTCCTCCAAGCTGCATGCCTCAGATTGGCATAGCATGCCAAGCTTGACTAGGGCACAGTGAGAGCCTGATTTAAAATCAAAGCCAGCAGAATATTTTTTTTTTAACAAGGCACAGTGAAATGATGCCTATGGCATTGGAGAATTTACAGTCAGTCCATGTCCCTGAGACAGAGGCAATGAAACGAAACAGGCAAGGACCTATCAAAAACTAACACAAGGACGTGTACACAGAGCTGCCTTCTGAGGTAGTAAATTCTGAGAAATTATCAAGATCATGTCTTAATAGATAACTTAGATTTTATTCTCAGAGCTAGCCAGAAAAAAGCCCAGCTTCTCTCAAGTGCTAAATCTAGTTAGCAGCAATGGAGACGATAAGAAAATATTTTAATTATACCCCAGTCTCCTGGCATTTTCCCATTGAGCACCTTCTCACTATTTTCAGAGTATCTGTCAAATTCTCTCTTCAGTTCTCCTCGGATACTTCTATCTACAAAGCCAGGGTCATTCTTTCCAAGCATGAACCAGTACAGTGGGACTTAAATGACTCACTCAAAATCAGTTTTCACAGACAGGATGCAACTGAAAAAAAATTACTGTAATGTAAGCTTGGGTATGCAGAGTTCCACCTCATTAAGAGATGGATACCAACATTCTGTCAGAAAAAAACCCTGTTCATTACACGAAAACAGCATGTCCCTGGGCAGTTACAGTGGAGTTTGAACACAAATTCATTCCTCAGCGGATTTCACAGAATCTTCACAAAGAGATGAAAACTCTCACCATCACTTCTCAGACCACGCATGGGCAGCAAACACTCTACACACTTTGTTGGTAATTAGCAATGAAAAATCAGATAAATTCAAAGAATACAGGATTTTTTGCATTTTGTCACTAAAGAGACTAGGAAAAAGCCTTATTACTATAATATAGTATAATACTATATACTATAGTATAATACTATAATACTAATAATATTATTATTATGATTGAAGTCCAGAATGAATAAAATTCTTTCCTTCTAATAAAATTGTATATATGACAAGAAAGGTTACTTTTTTGCATTTCTGCAGAAGGACTTAGTTTCATTTTTTTATTTTGAAAATAAAAAAACTCTCTCCCCCACATTTGTGGCTGAGAGTTCGCTGCCAGCTGTCATTTAATTAAATTTTGCTAACTCAGCTCACTGGATTTCCAGTTGCAAGGGAATCTCTACTGGACAACAGCCATTATGGGTCTGACCAAAGGTTCATCTTCCCTGACAGTCCTTTTGTGGCTATGACTCATAATGGCAGGATGGAAGAATAAACATATGTGCTGGCATGTTGTTCCAGCCTTCAATAATCTCCAGTTTGAGGGCTTTTTGAGAGAAGGTACCTTTACATTCATCAAAAGCCCCTGCTAGAATTTTTCTTCATTGATACACTTAGTCCCCCTGAACACTGGTAAAAGCTATAGAAGATGGTCCATGAGTTCCCTCAACATCAATAAGCCTCTCCTTTACAGTGCCTAAACATCAATTTTCCTTTTACTTTTTTCATGATTACAGTCTTAAGCTCCAAAAAACATCGTTTGATTCTAATGCCGTGGCAAAGTCTTCGCAATGTTGCACGTACTTTGCAGCTTTGCCTTCTAGTTAAGCTGGTGGTCTTATTCATCCTATATATACATCACTTTCCCCCCTCTTTTAGGAACAGATCTGCCAAGTATATTTAGATACATGAAGCTTCCCAGAATATTCTAGTATCTAAAACTGTAGATATATTTTTATATCCCCATATGTGCGTCTGCAGATTTTTTTCATGGACCCCAGAAAACTGGCCAAGAAAAATAGCATATGCAAGAATATGAATGTACAGGCATATACGCACATCTCTAAAGGCTGCATGAAAGCCTTTTTGAAGTAACAAGTTCTTTAGTTTCTAGGACAACTGAAATCAAGGACCATATATAAATGACAAGCAATTTGGTGCACTGGAATCAAGATAACTTTATTTTTTTTAATGTCTCAAAATACTAATTACAGAATAATCCCAGCTATATTTTCTTAGTGACTTTTTACAATGCCCTAGAAGTTACCTGGTACATACTGAACTCCTTCTTCCTATATGTTCAAATATGGTGATTTTCTACGTCTATTTCTGTTTGTACCTATCCAGTAGCTGCAGTGTTTTAAGGTAAAGTTCCCATATTAGATGCTGAAAAAATCTTTTCCTATGCATCTAAAATAATTGTAATTATAACAATAAATTTAACAAGACAAAATTGGTTACTGATTTGAGTTAGCCAATTTCATTAAGTTTGCTTCTAGAAGTCCTATTTCATACTGCATAGCTCCCTCTGAAGTCACCAAAGGGTTTCATTTTTCATAGTTTGGAATGTTCATTAGATATTTATATGAAAAATGAGAACAAACTATGCTACAGTAGATAGAACAAAAACAATTTCATAGGGCAGTAAACTCTCATACTCCAGGGCATAACCCAACCAGTAATTTATAGGGTTAGGCAGATTATTTCAAAGAGAACACAATTAAATGTTAAGTACCTTCCATCAAAGCATCCATTCAGTTGTAAACTGGACAAAAAATGGTATCACCATTTCTTTGCCTCTATCTTTGTGAAACTAGTTCCCTGCCTACCACCTTTGTTCGAGTGACTTCCACAGCAATATTTCTCAGTCCAGACTGCTCTCAGTACACTTCATATAGTCTGACTTCAATTGAACTAGATAATGATGTTTTTTAGGATTTAAAATGTGTTTCCTAGCTTATTTACTTCTTCATTTTACTTTCCCTTTTTTCTTTAAGGTATGACTTTTTTTTCAAGTAAGCAAGGCAAAGCCTCTGTGTATTCCTATCATACTGTATATACCACCCTGAAATACACCTACATTTGAAAGCATAAATTATCTTCTTCCCTCATTTGCACATGGACTCTTATGTGCAATATCTAAAACTGTATTGATCAAATTTATCCAAGGCTTGTGGTAAACGAAGATAAAGAAAAATCCTTTTTAAATGCAGAAAGGTTAAACACATGAAATACATACAATTATCTACCTTGTTATTAGTACACTTCTGAAAAATGTTGGAATAAGCAAAACCCTTTGCCCACGGCAACCACTGATCAAAGAGTTTTTACAAAGCATCAAAATTAACTGTCTCTAAAGTGATCATTAGTTTCATTGTCCTTTTAATTCAAAGGTGTGCTGCATTTGCTTAAGCACAATTTACCATCTAAGTACCTTATCATTTAACATCATTAAGTTTTTGCAACAATTTTTCAGTGAATGTATCTCACAAAACTCCTCATCCTTAACTTCCTTCCCCTTCAGGTTGTATCATACTTCTGGCAAATAGTTTCAACCTCATACAATGGGAAAGGAATTAAAATAAAGGAAAGGAGAAAGTGATTTAAAGTTTCCATGAGACTCCAAAGTGACTGCACAGAGTAACAAAAGGGCCTTTCACTCAATATAGTGCAAAACCACTATCCAAACCCCGAGTGCAGCACAATGAACTGTCAAGGCTTGCGCATCAGAAGTAGAAATATCCACTCTTCTTGTTTCTCATTTCTTGGAGAAAAAATGAGCTTGTCCAATTTTAAATGCAATAAATAAGGCAGGGAATTTGCTCTCATCACTCCCTTCCATCCAATAGCCACACGGTGACCACAGCAGCTGGCTGTTATGGGTGAGAGGGATGGAAGCAGGTCCCGTGGCACATCTTACCAGCATCAAAACAAGCTGATGGCAGCTCCTCATGAAGAGACAAGCACGAACTTCCAGCAAGATGGAGCACAGCAGCAGCCTGAGGTGTCAGCAGTGACAGCCATTCACTGGCCTCCTCTCTGCCTCCTCAGGATGCACATAACACAGTGGCAAGGGACCTGCACTGCAAACATCCCAAGACTGTCCAGAGACAGAAAATCCACCTTGTCCAGGTGGGTCAACATTGGAGACTGTTTCTGCAGCCTTCCACTTACCTCTATGTCTCCTCTCCCCAAAGCTGAGATTCCTCTGAGAGAAGGAATGAGAAAAGTTTGCTTTAACAAGTCCCACAGCATAAACTGCTTGGTAACTTAAATCATCTGTGACACTACATTAAGTTCTGCCTGATAAGAGGAAAAAATTAAATAAACGCTGCACAGACACAGAAATGTATGTTTAATTAATTGAGATTCTTGCATGGTATTTAAGAAAACTGTGCTTTCGGAATGAAGCAGCATGATTTGATTTTTGAAATACCCTTGTGTTTGAGATACCCAGTAACTTTATAAACAACTACTCTCTACCTCATTGATATACATTGCGCAACTATAGCTCTCTATAGAGAAAAGTTAGAGAAAATCCTACCATCTGAACTTTAATCAAAAAATTCTCTTAAATGATAACAGAAAGCATTTGTCACAGAGCTGTGTTTTAAGGAAAGGAGGTTGAAATACCCTTCTTTAGGTTCACTGTGGTTTAGAACAATTAATGATAATAGCAAAAAAGAGTTCCCAGTATGATGACAAATTACAAACAAAAGTTATTTGGTTACTTTTTTTACTGAAAATGCAGTATCAGCCTGCTGATGGTAAATGAAAGGAAAGCACAAGGACAGGTATTGACATTTTGTATTTCTGCACCCATCCTTGGGACAGCACATTCTTTCTTTGGCATTTCTTTCACATTTACTTAGAACACGATAAATATATCTATCCAGGCAACTATATCAACACCAGGAGCTTATTTTATCTAAGTTCAGGCGCCTTGTGTTGTTATGTAGGTGGAAAGGCAGATTCGTTTCTCCTTCTTCCTCGAGATGAGTAGGTGTGTGGAAAAATGCCATATGAATCAAATTATCTTTGATTCATCATTATAACATTCACATTATACAAAATGATTTGTGCTTAGGAACTCATTTTTTATCCATGCATTCCTGACAAGTATACAGTATACAAAAGAAAAGACAAAAATCCAAAGACTCCACAGATTTAAAATAGAGTTTATCTCTGAGTTTCCTCCACAATGGTTTTTCTATTACTCTTTTAGCAACAATTTTTATAATAATAATTAGCAAAACCCTACTGCAGTCAACTTTTTGGTAAATGCCTCCTAAAGGATTTAGAATTTCTTTATTTGAAATATCTATGGTTAGAGTAAATCACATCAGCTACGGCAGCCACCTAGCTCAGTTCAACTGAGAATGTTCTCTTTTAATGCACCTGTGTCTCCTCTACTCCTCCCCACATATTTTACGGGCAAGAAAACCGAAGGTCTTGATTACACAGAACACCCCACAGTATTTTCTTCTAGAGAATTTAAGTGTAATATTAAGGACAAGTTGCACCTCTCCTTCTGAAGTCTGCAGTACTGGTATTATCATAAATCTCAAACTGACTTCCTTATTTGATCTTTTCCCAGCATGTGAACATGCAGGCACTGGAAGCATCTGTGGGATTCTGAATACATCTGAAGTAATGTGCACATCAGTCTCCTGCTGAACGGGTCTTAAATCTACAGCTTTTATTGTTCAGGCCATTGCTTCAAGTTGACTTGCAGTGCAAGAGGATTCCTGCAGTGGCTTTATTAAAGTCCAAATTCTGCAGTCTGACATAAACAAAATGCAAATTCTCGGCTTTTTGCATGCAAAATATATCTGCTAACAACCCTCTATTTCATTCATGTGACATGCAAAACCAATTGGGAGAGTGATCTGTGGTGGAAGAAGTTGTTTTGTCATCTCAATCCAGTCAAAACACCGAGGATGTGTTTCTAGCTGACCCATAAGCAAATCTCAAAAATCATATTCCCTTCTTCCTCTGTCCGTAAAAAAAAAAAAAATTACTATTTCACTTGTAGATCAAGCAGGCTAAAGTTTTGTTGATTTCTGATGCTATAGAAGTGAAACGTCATATCAAAAATAAAAATATTAGTAAAATGGCTTCCTCATCTGAATTTCAAAAAATAAAAGCAACGACAAAAACAAATCCTGTTTTCCCAGGCCTATTCCAACCCAGAAACCACCTGAGCATTGCAAAATAGCAGAAAGATACTGGTGAGTTGGGTTTTGGGATTTCAAAGGGGTTTTGCTTAATTATTCATACAGCAAATTCAGCGAAAGGTATTATTAGGTCTTCTTTTCCTCAGTTCATTTAACACAAGTCTCTGCTTCTTCACTTAGTGTTATTATTTCTAGGTGTGAATGTCTTTTCTGTCATGTGAAATTGAAATCAATCTCATTAACATACAATTCCTTTTTAGATTGCATTTTCTCTCTTGTCTATAGCTAGTATTCACTATTTTCCTTTTTGCTTTCCTTTTTGTTGCTGCTCTTCCTCTAGAATATGTTTTGGAACATAGTTTACATGAAAGATGTTATACAAAAAGCAAAGGATAGTCTAATTTCTTTTTACCAAAGAAAACAAAGTCCACTGCATGCAAGGCTTATATCTATTGTTATTCAGAGTGGGTAGATGATGAAAACATCAGAATAGCTAGTGAGGGTGTATCCTGCATTATTGCTGTTCTGCTAGGACAGAAGGAATAGAATAGGAAACATTGTTTTGTTTGCGGTCATTAATTTCTGTGCTGCAGAAAAAGTAGCACTGAGCAGATGCACCTTTTTTCTGAACAGAAGTGTTTTCTCTTTCTAATTAATTGGGGACTTATTCAATACTGGCTCAGCAATACAAAATTGACCTTTGCAGATCAAAGTGATAAGCCATATGGGGCTAAATCTTGTCTCTCTTATGCATGCTAAACTCTCACACATTTCAGATAGGTTTGCATCAGGATTTAGACAAGTGATCATTACACACCACGAAAAACAGCTCCTGGGACAGTTTAGTTTGTACATCCAAAACTTTCATGTTTCACTTTATTTTCTTCACCCTACCCTCCCTTTTTCTGGGTTTCTCCTGGGAAAGTTTCACCCCCACTCACATCTCCCACAATCATCCCATTTTGCTTTAGCACAGTTGGAAAACTTCTTATACGCACAAAATCTTGGGAGCGACACTACTAGCTCTGCATAATTTAGGAGGGCCTCCTCATTACTTTGCTTCTTCATTTCAATTGTTTGAAATTCTTTTGCACCTACAGGCATATGTAGAAGCCAAACCAGGATCCAAGTGTGCTTACATTACATTACTTTTTCTTAAATACCAACAGCTGGAGGGTTAAACTAATAATTTAGAATCAAGCAAACATTTTTCTTTCAAAATACCTTACAAACTATTCCAACTATATAGTTTTGTAATGCATAATATAGTTTATATTGAAAACCTCTATTACAATAATACTGTATCTGCTGCCATAAGGATTGTTTTAATTATTTTTTCCCCAAAATACTCTTAAATTTAAAGTCAGTCCTGCTGGTCTCAGAAGGCAAAACTCGTAAGACCTCAACACCAACAACAATAGCCAAAAATATTTTAGAGATTTATGTATGTATTTAGAGATTTTGTGTATTTACTACATTCTCACTACCACAGTTGCATTTTATGATGAGCAACTACCTAGACACAGTCAACGGTCCACAATCGTTCTAGTCATTAAAAGAAGTCTAAAAAATTTCAAGGTTCTGATATTGTCAAAATAGCCAAATTAAAAGTTGAAGGTGTTTACAGAGGTCTAGCAACTCTTCAAATGCCTGATTATTTTGCATGAGAACCACACTCATTGTGCTGTACCAATCACAATCTAAGTAGAGGAGAAGTTCTTTCAAGTTTCTAGCAAAGTCCTGCACTGGTACTGTTTAGACAATATGGGAACAATCCCTGGATGGTGTCAATCAACACAGTTCCTTGATCATCAATACAGATGTGTTTGATAACACAACTCTGAATATAACTTTTTTATACTGGTTGAAGATGGAAATAATAATTATGCAATCCCACTGTATGTCATCTTAGAATCAACTAACCTGAAAAGAATTTGATAATATTCATCAAGATGTTTTTAAATTATGAGATGGAAAGACAAGACAGATGGTGATTCACCTGGAAAAGTGAACAAAGATTTTTAAGGGTTTTCTAATGTCAGGTTCTTCTTATTTTAAGACATCTTTCTGAATGCTGAAAGTGGAGGCAGCCAAAAAAACACTACCCAAACTCCAAATCAGTGACCTTAGAAGGTCAGATACTGCAGCAATAAACATAAAATGAGGTACAAAATTATATTCAAATCTCGTACTCTGTTATGTTTCTAGGTTATATATTTAAAAACCCAACACAAAATGGAAGACCTCTCAAGGGTGACGCACTAGAATGCTGCATTTGACCCCACTCTATGAAATGGTAAAATACCTACCTACAAAAGGGTGAAGCGAACAGGATATCCTAATTAATACTTTTGAAGTATCTCAGATCTCTGTCTACATAAATTCTG
This sequence comes from Vireo altiloquus, assembly GCA_013396875.1. Classification (NCBI taxonomy): domain Eukaryota; kingdom Metazoa; phylum Chordata; class Aves; order Passeriformes; family Vireonidae; genus Vireo; species Vireo altiloquus. The sequence continues at coordinate 861,116 of VZRF01005942.1, read as the reverse complement.
CATAACACTTGCAAAATATACTCAGGATGAAGTTCTGCACTGAATTAAACCACTACATTCAGTCCTACTAAGGTAATCTGTTTCTCTCAGAAGTGACTAAAAACACTGCAAGACAAAAGAGCTATTTCCGTAAATTATAACATTAAAACATGAAGAAATGGAGACATCCACATGGTTAGGCTAGAAATTAGAAGCTTCTTTATTAGCTGTGAAATATAGAGTATTATTTCAGTAGATTTAGGGAGAGCAACAACGCCCAGAAGTTTTAAGAGAGATCTACTTTTTGCATGGGATCATGCATTCTGATCACTCTAATCAGCACCCAAAATTTCTTCAATCAGGTACATTCATGGAGTTAAGAGATGTTCCCAAAGCTCCAGTCAGCATTATAAGCAGCAAGACAGAACTGTAGTCGTTCCTTCAGACCCAGGAGGACTTGTGATGCTGCAAGCAAACAAAGGCCATGCTCCTGGCTAGGGAGCTGAGCTGTGACCTGGATTCAGTTCACTGCTCTGCTATTCATCTCTCATGCTTCCTCAGGCACATCACCATCCCAGAAGCTTTTCATCTGTGACAGAAATAAATACTTATCACCATGAGAGGTAGGTACAAGGATCAATACTGTATGGATTTAAGATACCAGAGTAACAGGGAACATTCAACTACCTTTACAGGGTGCTTTTAATTCCAAAATCTCAATTTTTATGGGCACAGTCTCCTCAGCTCTGTTAGCACACCTATCAGGCATTTGCATTTCAGGCCAGGTGACAGAAGCACTGCTAAGAGGGCAGAGACCAGCAAGTGAGGCAGCTCACAGCAGAGAGCAGGAGGCAGCCAGGGATGACGCACTGCCTGTGGTCCTGCTGCCTACAGAGACCAGCCTGGAGCCTGGACCGCACTGCGGCTGCTGCGCCGAGGGGAAAGGGAGTGTGTGTCTGTGTGGGGCTCTGTGGGGGTTTTAGGAAGGAGGGTCAGGCCGGAGGGCAGAACTGGACCCCTCTGAGCATAAGGGATTGCCCTCCTCTGCCTCCCACAGCCCCCAGCATGAGAAACAAGGCTGCATCTCTGGGTCTTTCTCCTCTGCCTCCTGATTCACTTCCACCGTCCTCCACTCCTGCCCAAGCCGAGAAGCACGACTTTGGCCGGGGCTGTTCTGCCATCTCTGGTGGAACAAAATCAGTTTCACCTGCTCTCCTTGGAGGCACTGAGCTGCTGCTGGCTGCTGCATCAAACAATGGCTCTGCCACTGACACTGTCACAGCTGCTTTTTAGTTCAGGTGCTGGCATGCTGCGTGTCTGCTGCTTTGTTACTGCCTGGTGGATGCTGTCTGATGACTGCATCCCCACAAAAAAGCATTGGGGTTAGTATGCAGCTTATCTGTATTTAACAGTAAAAGCTATGTATAAAATTGTATCTGTTGCCACCCAAAGGAGTCTATACTCTTCTGTGTTTTTCCCATGAACAGTGATTTTATAGTATGGTATTCAATTAGGACTTTTTCATACATATTTTGTGGTTGAAATCATACATCCAGCTTGTTAGCCTAAAATTCACAGATTGCCTCCAGTGTTAAACTTTCACTTATAACAAAATACTCAGATTTCCGTTTCTAGAAAGTGAAGTTAAATTACAGCTTCCCATGGGGCATTTCAGAGGATGACTCTAAATAAGCCAAAGGCAATATATTAAAGAACAGATTTTTACTGCAGAAGCTTATAAATTCACAGTAACTGGAAAGAAAGGAAGGCCACAGAAAATGCAAGAAAATAAACTAAATTCACTAAATATGCTTTATTGATGAGTTAGTGGAGAGCAGACAGCATTGCAGAAACAACAGCTTAGAAGACAGATCACTGTCTTGGCTAATAAGAGTTCACACCCATATTTGGCTGTAATTCTCTTATCCCCATACAGAAATCAGTTCTAACTCAAATAATCAAAAAGTCAATGTAGGATTTGGAATCTAAGCCCAAAGTTGTCAAAAGGTCAAGAGTATAGAAGGGCTCAGCTCTAATTAGCAGTTGAGTATCTCATTTACATCCACAGTTTCAGCACGTGCATAACAACAGAAAAGGAAGGAAGAAAATTTTTTTGCACACTGACTCACCAGATTGTTTACCTTGAAACGCATTCTGCTTCAGAGCTTGTTAAAGTAATTCTCACCATTAGGGCCTCCTCGCCTTTGTGGAACTGAAGTTCGAGTCTCTTAAATGCTATGTGATCCCATGGCATCAGTATCTTAAAATCCTTTACCCTCATGTTAAATTAATAAAGTTTAGTGACTTCATCGTGAAATTGGTCATTTGAGGGTCTTGTATCTGACAAGGCTTTTATGATTTTTTGTGGTTTGCTTTTCTTTTTTGAGGGGGGTGGTGAGGTTTTTTGGTTAATCACATGGACCCTATAAAGGTTATTGTTTTGCTTAAGTAAGCAATTTCTTTGGGATACAAAATTCTGACTAAATTCTTTAATCAGCTTTTGCTCAGAAACTGTTTATTTCCATCTGCATTACAAATGCAGGATTTAAACAACCTATCAACTCAGCATAAGCAGCGAGTCATCTTGTCAGCCTGTCCTTTCCTCTCAGGGATGCAACTACTGTATTCTGTAGTTCTGAAGAAAGGAAATAATAGGATTAGAAAAACATTGAGGAGAAGAGGATGTCAAACAAAAGAAAAGCATGCTATGGTTCTAAAGCAGTCTCATCTAGTACTGGGAATCGTAATCCATTTGTGCTAAAGACTTTGCCTCTGCTAATTAAACAAAAAAACCCATGAAAGACTTATACAGTTTGATATTGTGGCGTGGCCTGCAGGGAACTGTAATTAAAACACGTTTGAGTGTGTTAGTTTTGGCTTGGATGGACTTAATTTCTTTCACTGAAGCTACTAGGGGCTGTGGTTCGGGTTTCTGCTGAAAACAGGATTGATAATACAGAGTTATTTTAGCTATTGCAGAGCAGTACTTACACAGAGTCAAGGCCTTTTCATACTGTCCTGCCAGCGAGGAGCTTGGGGGTGCATAAAAATGTGGAAAGTGACACAATCGAGATAGCTGACCCCAACTGACCCAAGGGATATTCCAGACCATATGGCATCATGCTCAGCAATAAAACTGGGGGAAGTTGGCTGAGGGGCCACTGCTCACAGACTGGCTGAGCATCAGTCACTTGTTGCTGAGCAATTGCCTCCATTTGTATCACTTGTCTTTTTGGAGTTTTATTTCTGTCTCTTTATCATTTTTCTTTTCATTACTATTACCACTATTATTAAAATAAAAATAATTGAACTGTTCTTATCTCAACCCAAAACTTTTCTAACTCTTACCCTTCCAATTCACTTCCTCTTGTCCTGCTGGGGCAGGGAGTGAGTGAGCAGCTCTGTGGAGCTTAGTTGCTGGCTGGGGTTAAACCACAACAGAATAAATGCAATTTCAGTCCCTAATAAGCAATCTAAAGTACAGTCAGTCATACAAACATACCATTATTTAAGGATTACAATGTGTGAGAGAGCCAGCAATCAAATAACCTTATAGATCTCATACTCACTTAGCATACCAAAAATATAATTTATTTTTTCATAAAAAATAAATACTTTAGAAAAATTATTCTATATATCTTTGAAAGAAATGCAAAAATGTGGTCCAACAGGAATAACTAATTTAAGTAATAAAGCTGTTATGCTTTGTATCACCATTAGACAGTTTTATTATAAAAATAAATACTATTTAAATAAGTCAATGTAACATCAAATATACAGTATAATTTTAAAATAAAAGCTTTGTGGTCTATTTTCTTCATCTTCAGAGACACAAATCATGGGTTTTCTCATGTACACCTGTACTGGCTCAGCTTCTGGGAGTAGGCTAAATAAGCACTCACTTAAGACTTCATTCTGTTGAATGAGGGTGGTATTGAGAAGAATGACCTTCTCTGCATATTAAAGTTTACATAAGAAAGGTGAAAAACTGTGACCTTGTAAAAGGCCACCCTTTCCCATTTAAACAGAGCTGCAGGCAAGCACAAAGCATCCTGAATGGTGTTAGGGTTGTGTGCTAATCATGCTGAAATCTGTAACTTCGAGTGAATAGCATCTGAATATTGGCCAGGAAAACACATGAAATAAAAGCTGAAACCTATGTCTACTAATAATTCATCAGCTTTAAAAGCAGAATCAATAACTGTTTTGAAACTCAAAGTTAAGGCTTATGGTATTTCTCCTACCAAGACCAAACACAAAACAGAGAAAAACAAAATAAAATAAACCATACTACACCTCCTCTCTGCCCTCCTCCCACTCAAAAAAACCCCCAACCACAATTGAAAAAAGACAAACAAAAAAACCCCAACCACTTTTTGCTCAGAAAGTATTTTCCTGTTTCTGGAATAAGTGAGCTGCAAGTCTCAGAAAAGAGGACAATTGGGACTTCAAACACAGAAAGTCCAATGAGACTCTGAGACGCGAGACATCAGCCTGTCTCACATCTAGATCAAGGTAATTCAGATGAGAATTCACTGTTTTGGAGATGAGCTGAACTCAAAGTGAAATGAGAGCAATTTGACATTCCCACTTGCCGTAGTTTGCAAAGACAACCGATGTTTACAGAGGTTTGCTTATTGTTCTCACAACGCCTTTTCTTGGCCAATTCTTGTGTGCAAACACCATAACAACACAGTATAATAACACCAACCTGCTTTAGGCCCCTGCATCTCCCAGCACACATTCAAACAAGGCTTATGCAGTTTGGCCCAGATGCGTGCACATTTCCATGTATCGAGGAAAGCAGAGGAAAAGCCAAGATCAAAGCCTCTTCTCTCCCAGGTGAATTGCAGAGCTGCAGACTCACCCTCCCACCCCACTGAGCTTAGTTATTCATGAGACACAGGATGTTCGTCCTATCAGAAAATACTACTCAAGCAGGGTAAAGCTAACAGTGAATACTTTGGAAAATGCTGCAGGAAAGTACTGTAAACAAGTACTCTTAAGTGTCCATCTGCTCTCTGCAGAAAACAGGATGTTGAGATGTGAAGATAACACAAATATTCACAGAGAAATACAAGTTACTGAATATTTCTGACTCTCTTGGCTGCTAAATAAATACTAGGAAAAATCATGAAGAGTCCATAAAGCTTTAGAGCCATTCAAGCTTGCAGCATTTGTAGTTTCATTAGCCAGCTCCATCACTCATCTGATCAAGCTCTGCTTCATACAATTTCCACCAGATCTGATAAAGCTCTGCTTCATACGATTTCCACCAGACTGTTCCCTCCTCCAGTATTTCCAGGGCCCATCCAGCAGAACTTGCCTGACTAATCTCCCTGCTTGTGTCCCTGTGCTAACCTTACAGATTATCCCTCAACTCCACCAGCCAGCTGTCTCCCCAGTTTGCATACCAAAAAGACAGGACAGCTGTTCCTCGACATAACCATGTCACACTGGAGATATTCAACATCTAGACTTAAAAGCAAAATTCTTTGCTAAATAAGTATGAAAAATACCTGGTTCTGGAGATAGGTAAGTCTTGCAAACATGCAGTTTTAAGCTGTACCTTAAGCTGTACTTTAAGTATTTTCATGACATTTCAGTGCATCCTGAGTTACTTCCGAACCTTGGAGTCATTTCAGCCCAGCTCACCTTAGCAAGACCAACAGTTAAGCCATGTACACACAGTTCCTCTCTTTTTACCTGCAGTGTTTTGTGACAGGCTTTCCAGGTGATGTTGGGAGTTCCTGTCTATATAAAAAACTCGGCCTCTTTATTCTGTGTTTAGTCATATTCCACCCTGTTCCTGCAGATTAATAAAGTGTATTCATTTTTGGTCAAAGGACAGTCACTAAAATTTCAGTATTGTCCTGAGGCTGAAGGGCATATGTTGGAAAACTTGTCAATAAATGTAGATAAATATTTGCCAAGAAGTATTTACAAAACAAAAATTTTCATAACTATAATTCTGTAATATTGATTGGAATTCATGTAACATATGCAAGCTCCCCTAATCATGCCATGTACCAACTGAAGTCTCTTTGAGCCGCTGCAAGGACAGGCAGCATCTGCAGTTGTTGCAAAATGTGCAATTATGTAACAATATAAATGTATCTACTCTAATTTTAGCTCCTGCCGGCAGGGGAAAGTGTTTGCAGCTAAAATACAAAGTTTGAACTTTTTCTAAACAATTTATTTTTACTTACTGTACCATCAACCATACTCACACATTAATATAATGTAAGGGATTTTCCTGTTAATTTTTTCAGCATATATTTCAAATCTCAAATATGTTCAATTACAGCTTAATTTTTCTACATTTCTTCTCATTGTTCAGCCTCTGTCCTGTAAATTATGAGAAGCTCTCTGCTGTGACTGCAGTATAGACTCTCACTATTAATAATCCCATTGAGAAATATGAAGCACCCTTGCAAGATTTGTTTAACCTTCATTATTTTCCTATTTTTCCAAAACTGAGTATTTCCATTGTTACTACAAGGATAGGTTATACTGAATACTCCTCTTGTCAATTAAAAAAATATTTTCACATTCAGAAATATTTCTGTGTTATATAGTAGCAGAATAAAGGGGCAGAGGAGGATGGAATATCCCTAAAGATAGACCCAAAATTCCTTTCTCATTCCTTCAGTTTATATTATGTTCAGGTTTGGGATTTTTGTTTTGTTTTAACTGGTTGCCATGTGAACTGGAAATAAAGTATACAGCCTTCTATACCTGTTAATGTCTTCCCATTTTGAGAAAAGAGAGGCAGCTTTTAATGCATCTCTCTCTCTGAGAACAGATTGTGTTGCAGACTCGACCTCATGCAAAATGAGAATCCAAAATATCATAAGCAATTCAGTAAAACTGCATCTTGCACCCAGAAAATCTGCCAACATGCTTTAATTTGGGAGCAAAACTACTGACTTTATTCTTCCAAATAAAAAATCATCACTAACAGGACTAATAGCAAGTGCTATCAATGGAATAGCTCTTGAATATTGAGATTTGGTTATTCATCTGAACTTCCTGAAAACTGAGCATTTATTAATGAAAAACTTTTATAATTAGTATTCAACCTCTGCACAAACCACATTATCTTGTAGATCAATAATTAAGCAAAATACAAAGGAATATAAAAACATTTGTGATGGAGACAGAAGAAGGAAAGAAAGAAACATTCCTTACAGGAAAAAAACACTTAGATTATTGCCAAAAAAATAACAAGATTGCTAAATATGATGGGAAGGAACTCATACATTCCAGCCATATGCTGAGACTAATCTCTTCTAGAAAAACTGCATTCAATACAAGTGTATCTGGAGAAGAGCTCTTAGCTGGGTACAAACCATAGACACTTGTACTCAATTTGTAAGGGGAGGAAATGGAAAAACAAGAGGAAGAGGAAAAGCTATATTAAGAAGTCAAATTGCAGGAGCCCTTTGACTGCTATTACAAACTGAAGAATATCTTCAAAACTGAAAACCTGCCATTAATCTCTTATTTACAGGGAAAGCACATGCTTCTTTTTATCTGAAATACTTACAGTAATGACAGGAGCTAAGACTAGACAGATAAACACAATATGTCTGGTTATCAAGAAATTTAGATTTCTTATCTAAATTTGGGGTTGAAGCTGATATTTGCTTACTGTGAGCAGATAGTGCATCTGCTCAGTGAAACTTACGTTCCCATCATTTTTACTGCTAATAGCAGTAGTGAAACAGCATTTTCATGGGGTCCATTTTTTTAGGAACCAGTCATTTCTAAGGGGGAGGAAGTCCACTTACTGAATCATCCCCAAAATCAGAGTTTATAAATCCCAAAAGTTTACAATAGTGAAGTCCAACAAGAAGCTAGGCACAAATCTGTAACATTCACTCAAAAATTTTTAAGCTAAAATTGTTCTGAGTGAAGCATTTGAGCTAAACAAACAGACATTTTATAATGTGACTGTTCTCAGGAAATTTTCAGGAAGGACTGGCTTTCTCTGCATTTTTAATCACACTTGGTATACAGCTGTATACTTCTGCTTCTTTCTATGCATGTCTGCTCTAAAAGTGAGTGACTGTGAATGTCCATGTATATTTGTCAGTTTATTTAATTTTGTTGGAGTTCTGGAAGCATGTGTATTCTTTAACAGAAGATTGTGTGGTCCTTTCAGCAGCTGTGCTGCATAAAGGAAAACAGCAAAGTTTCTGCTTTGCTTAACCAGCTAAGTCAAAGTCAGGGAAAATACGAGGCCATGATTCTATTCATGCAAGAAAGATATGAAGTCATCTCTAGGGTTTTTGGGATTTTTTTCAGTGTACTCTGCTATGCAATTTGTTGGCCTTGTTATAGGCTAACACACAAGACATACCTCTACTTTGATCACAGCACTGATTTTGGCAGTCGGCTTGAAGTCTCTGCATGGGTACTCATGGCATCCCATGTAGCACTTTTGACAGCAAACGCAGAAGCCATGCAAACATAGCAATTCAAGCGTAATCACGTAATTCATTTAAAAAATTGGTTTTTCCACACTCTGCTACGTGTCCATCTCAACCTCTCTCTTATTTACATAAAACTCCCACTGATTACACAGATGATGGTAATTACACTAAATCATTCTACGGGAATGCTGCCAAAGACACATAAACCAGGTTTTGCTGTACACGTGTCATATAATGGCGATATCAATTACAGTGCCCAAAATTGAGCACAGAGTTTGTATTATTTCAACATGCACACATACTCTTACATTTATCAGTCATTAGGCCACAGTTTATCTATTGATCTACAAGCAACTTCATTGCAGCGAGACAGCATTAAGTACAACTGCTAGGGAAGTGTCTAGGCATAGCTCAAGATTTTATTCATTTGTTCTTTTAACACCACAGAGTTACACATAAAAAAGAGGTAGGTAATGTCAACATCATGTCATTCTTTAAGAGTCAACACATTTCTATTCCTAACACACAAACAAAACCTATTGATTCTTGAAATAATTCGTTTTGCACCTTATTTTGAGAACACTCTCTTCATGAACAGTTGAATGTCATGAGGCCTATGAAGGTGTGAGTCGGGATTGGCAGGAGGCCTGAGTGACTACCTACCCCTCGTATTTTGAATGCAAGAACATTCAGCTACTCATGTCACTAAGATGACATTGCACCTCTGGAACGAGTTGTTTTATATTTTGAAGGTACCCTACTGCTTGGTCCCCTATCTTACATTTGCTGAATCAACACTATCACAAAACAGCAAAGTCTGTCGGACATGCAACATTTTAATACATGATGATTCATCATGACAGGACACTGAAAGCCCTATGGCATGTTTAGAAAAGCTTTAAATAGTACAAAAAAGTGTTAACTTATTTTAATTAAAAATGCAAATGCACAAGAGAGATGAGAAAAAACTTTCTGTATCACATCACTTTTATTTGCTCCACTTACCAGCACAAAATTGTTTTGGTTCCATTAAGAAATTCTATTTTAGAAGAATGTCTTCTTCCCTACTTTCATACTTTCCTTTATTTTCTGCATTGCATATCTAAAGGCATACAGCTCCTGGCTGCAAACACTACAGAGGATCACTAAATATAGGACAGCATGAAAATATGTTGAATACATTTGTCAGCACTGTATTAAAACAGAGCTGCATAGCAGAAAGATTTCCTCATTGTTAATATATACTGGCTTTATCACCTTTTCAAGGTGAGAGCACCCACACAGGTATCATAATCAGTGACATTTTTGCAAAGTGCTTCAGGATATTTTATTTTTTTTCCTCCATAAAATGCATGCTGAAAATGTGCTAATGAAGGTTACACTACTTGTTAATTTTATATTATTAGCAGAAATTCAGTATTTCATTTCAAACTACAGAGGTCTTAATCTCCCTTGTTTGAAGTGCTGCCAGCACAGCTGCAGAGTGCATCTCAGATTAATGGGAGCCACAACACACAGAATGAGTTAACCCAGTGCAAACTTTCCATCAAATATGCACAGCAGGTAAACAATTGCAAACTTCCATATTTTCTCTGCACTGTGAAGTCACTGCAGATGACATTAAGTTGTTATGTAGCAAGGGACATCAAAGCAGTATGTCACATCAGCAAAAAACCCAGAAATAGCACAAGAAATATCTCCACAAACTATTTTCAGCCTTTCTCGGAAAAACTACTGTGAAGCTGCATGGTAGAGCTAAAAAAATTACAAGAGTTTGCAGAAATGGACCAAGGTTTATTAATGAGCAACATTTCAGCTTCGTAACATCTCTGCAGAACAGAAGTGCTGTAGANAAAAAAAAAGAAAAAAAAGAGTTTTGCTATTGACACAACCCCATAATTGATCTTTTATCTTTGAACACATCTGTGAGATCCACGATGCCTCCTGAAAATCTCTCATTAAGAGCAAAAGTGCCAGAAACCATCCCTTCACCAGATTTAAAATAAACTAGTTTCTTTTATTTCTTACAGGTAACAGAAGCTCCACTGTGCATGACAAGTTATGATGAGACATGTTTTAGCACCATGACTGCAAGGGAAAGCAACTTTTGGAATACACATTTAATCTGCTTTGTGCTACCAATTGCTGTTTCTTTAAAATCTGCTCCAGAGACTGGCAGGGTTCAACAACATCTGCCTACAACATGTTCTACAGCCCTTGAACAACTAAGAAGCAGTGTAAGGACATTTCTTACTGGTACTTTTGAAATCACTACAAAGGAGTTTGTACATCACCAGTGTCAAAAAGCTCAACTATGCTCATATGAGAAATGATGAATTTTCATGGTGATTTTGGTACAAGTACTTATACCATTTGAAATATATAATGAAAGGCAACTTGGTGTGGGTTGTAGTAGAACATTTTATGTCTGAACATTTCAACAATAATCAAATACAGGTATATTCATTTGTTTTCTTAACATTGGCTACTTATTGAAGACACATATTTAGCTGTTGTAATAACCATAGAAACAAAACAAACAAAAAAATCCAAATTCTCTTTCCCTTCATGACTGCATATTTGTATTGACTCTCTCCTGTTCCCAGCAAATTACTTGGGTCAAGTACAAGATACTTTTAACAGCATTTGTTATCATGCAGACTTCTGTCAAACAGCAGTATCTTACATTTCCACTGGCATTTCTTATCATTAAATGTCTAGGTAATTCTCCTGGTTTTAGCAGATGTCTTGCCTACTGTTATTTTCTTCTTACATTTAAATCAATAATCCTCCAATCAAATTAGTCATACTTAAAAAGCTTATATCTATCTGCTAATTCACCATACTAAATGACAGATGAAATGCAATGTTATACAAAATACCTTACACAGAAGGCAATATGTCTTCTACACCCATGGTATAAAGGATACAAAGTAATGAGATTAAATTACAGCAAGAAAGATTCAGGTTAGAAACAGGAAAAGCAGCCAAAGAACCAGGGCACCTAAAACACTCAAGCAGGGTGCTTGAGGGTGCTGTGACACACCTGTCATTGGAAATATCTAAGAGCATAAACAAAAATCTACCTTGAAGTGTTACGTCTTGTCAATCTTGCTGTGGGTGAGATGGACTAAATAACTTCTTGTAGTTCTTTCTATCCCAGACATTCTAGAATGTGCAGGAAGCATGAAAAATATGAAGTTCAAAAATTGGACTAAAAAAAGTTTATACTGCCATCTAAATTAGTATTTGAACTTATCTCTAGAGCCTACTTCATTCTTTAAACACCTGTTAACAAAAAGCACACCCCTCGGGGACTGATACTTCTATAAGTAGAAAGTGTGAGAATGAAGGGGAAAGCAAAAGCAACCAATATAACCAATAGTACAAGTGATGAGACATTCACTTTTATTCTTCTTGCCCAGTTGGGATTTAAAAACTCATAAAAGTGACATGGCTCAGGTGAAAAGAATTATAAAGAAAAGCTACACAGTGCAACATTTCTTAATATTATTTTCATTCATAAAAGCGAGATCTCATTAAAATATTAATGAAAATGCCACAGCAAAGCAAAGTGACTTAGACATGTCTCCTCTACTCACGGCTTCAGTTTCTCCAGGGATTATCTTCATACCATTAGCTACATATTTTGATGTCAGAAACATTTTAAATGTAGTAAGACAAGAAGAACCTTAAAAGCACACACATATCCAGGAGGAGACAAGTAACCCAAAGAAATCTGGATCTATGTTCCAGGGAGCCAAAGAACCACAACACCACGGCAGCAACCACCCAGCCTGCTCCACTCCAGCAGAGGGGATCACCTGGTGCACTCATCCCCACATTCACCCCTAATATCTACACTCTGACATGCCACTGCAGCTGTTTCTGTAGTGGCACCATGATCCAAGCCACTAAGGCTTCTGCAGTCGTAACTCCAGTAATGCTATTTACTATCACCTGCACTAGCTAAGCTCAACCTGAGCTCACTGTGGTCAGGACACAATACCATGAGCAACTGAGTTTGTTACAGGAAAGGACAAAGGAGATGAATGACCCTGGTTGCAGGGCTTACAAGCCTCCCAGCTGGCCCAGCAGCAGCTGAATGAGCATGTGTGTTCAGGCCTCCAAGGAGCAGGGAAAAGTGATTATGCTCTTTTTTCCTGCTAGCAGAATGCAACTTGGCATGACATTTCTGTCTTTAACAGCATCCCTGTCTTGCAACATTTTTCTCTGGGCAGATAAAAAAGTTCATCCACAAAGAAATTGTAATCCTCTCTCACACTGTGGAAAGATGAATGGAGATACAATTAGAGGAAACTAAGAACTTTCATTTGCATCCTAACAGAAGTTATAACAGCATGGAAATTATACGGTAAAATATAGTTGCTGTTTCCTGGATGGAATGTGGTTGGCATGCTCGAAACCTATTTCACAATGATTCCCCATACACATAATCTGCAACCGTGAATGTGTACTAAGGGGGATCAAATGGAAGGTGGAGCAGAGTGGAGAAATCATGGCCAGGCACTGCTGAAATCCTTGCAGGGAGGGGAACTTGATGGTAGCTTGCAGCTGATAAACTGCATTAGCAGCTGTCAGCCAGGGGAGAGAGGGGAAGATGTTCTGCTGATGAGCCAACAACTGTGGTGGAATCTCTCTCCTCACATGAACTTGGTGAATTAAAGCCTAACAATAATATGAACACACCCTCCATCCCAAAGGTACCCATCTCCAAGGTACAACCACCCCTCACAGGCATGTGCTCTATATTCTTTTTGATTTTATCTTCAAAAGCGAAGAGAGAGAATTTTACACCAATCAGTAACAAAGGTATGCATGACTAGAGTCACTCAAGCTCCATCTAAACAGAAAGCAATAGTATGAAAGTAAGTCAAGAATGGGGGAAAGGTCAGGGAAGACTCCATCACAACTGCTGGGATCGGTCGGTGGGCTGAACCTGTCTTCCCCCATAGGGATGCCTATTGAGTGAGAACCATACTCTCTGCTCAGTACTTTAATTGGGGATTAGAGCTTGCTGTGTATTGCTTTGAATAAGTTTTTGCAGTCAGTACTATTCCAAACAATCCTTGAACCTTAATCTGTCACAATTTTATATTAATAAAGAGTGTTATTCCATAAACCACTGGTGTGAGTCCTTCATAGGCACTAGCAGTTGCCTACAGCAGGGAACATACTCAAAAGGAAGACCAGCTGAGGGGTCTTTCTTGTGCTGTTGATCAGTCAGACCACCCTCCAATCCAGCAGGAGAGCACAGTGAAATTTTATATTAACAGACTGGTCGGACACAAGGGTCTCGGCCTTCCTGGGGTGCTGAAACCCCATGACAAACAAGTCAAACACCAAGATTTACCAAGGGTCAGGTAAATCTCTCCACATTAAGGGCCAGGGGAACATCCCCTTTTCACATGACACACACCCATTTTTCTTTATTCTTTCATCACTTTAGAATACTTTACCGAGAATTATTTGGCAAAGAATAATTTCTTCTAGTCTCTCCTAGCCTCTGTCACTTAAAAGCTGCTATAATCAAATTCTAACTCTATTTTCAGGTTACAAAGTAGTCCGTAAGATTAAAAAGTTAAGAAAAGACATCTAACCTCTGTGCTTAAAAAAAGATTCATGGACAAATTGCCTGCTTTATGGAGACAAGGAAGCTAAGAAAAGTTCTCTGATGACAGTTACAAAAGAAGCAAGATTTCCAATCTTCAAAGCCACATGGAAAAGATCAGTAAAATGCTCTGGTATTTAATACTTTAATGTAAGCCTCTGTAATTAAATGTTAGATTTTCTATTAGAGAAATGAGCAGATTAAAGACGAGTTGATCAAATGTTTAAATTTAATTTGGCTACTTTAAATACTCTAATAAAGATGTTCTGTTGATTCTCAAACCACCAGTGCTTACATTAAGAGTATTTCAGGGAATGCCTCATCACATTGTGAACTACAGTGTCTTCTTCTGTACTAAGCATGAAATTCCGTTCTTTTAGGGGGAGAAAAGAAAAGTACACAAAGATTTTCTGCTGATCTCTGCAGGCTAAAAGTGTAATAAAACTTATACTGTATCCTATCCTCTGAATTTTCTCAGCTTAATTGCACACTACACCCACAAACTCACTTTCCTAGAAAATGGCATTTTTGTAGACTTTAACCCATACCTCTTGAACTGCATTTTGTATACATTGTCATGTTGAACATATTTCTCAGCAGAGGATCAAACCTAAATCAACAATGCAAACTTCACCTTATTTCCCACCATGTGTAGTAAATTATGCTTAGGCCTATCAGGACAATGAGGACATTCCCTTCTTATGTCAGCTAAAAAGGGAACTCCTGGGACATCATAAGTTTACTTCATCTTACTCCATGAAAGAGTAAACTATAAGAAATAACTAAAACACAACAGCTTTAGTAAGAAAATAATACAATAAAACAGTTATATTCCATACACCTACAAAAGAGGAAATGTCAATGGCATGAAAAAATTAGTTCATAAAAAAGCTAAAGGTGTATAGCTCAGCTAATGGATAAGAATGAAACTCGACAGCAACGGAACAGAAGGAGCAAGTAGTCTACCAGCCAGCATTTCAAACACAGCATAGACATTCTTAGCTCAACTGCCTTGTTTGGGCTGGGAGGGGGCTGGAAGATCATCTTGTTCCAACCCACTGGCATGAGTGGGGACAACTTCCACTGCACCAGATTGTTCGAAGTCCCATCCAACCCTTCCACTGATGGGTCATTCACAACTTCTTTGGGCAACCTGTTCCAGTGCCTTACCATCCTCACAATAAAGAATTCCTTCCTAAAATCTAATCTAAATCCGTCTTCTTTCAGTTTAATCCTTTCACTAAATCTCCCAGTAAAAAGTTCTCTCCAGCTTTCCCATGGGTCCACTTTCATTCTGGAAGGCTGCTCTGATGTTTTCCCAAGGCCTTCTCTTCTCCAGGCTGAAAAACCCCAACTCTCTCAGCCTGTCTTCTTAGGAGAGGTGTTCCATCCCTCTGACCATGCTTATGGTCCTCCTCTTGACTCGCTTCAGTGGCTCTGCGTCATTCTTGGGCAGGGAACCCCACAGCTGGATGTAGTACTTCAGGTGGGGGACTCATGAGGATGGAGTAAAGGGAGAGAACCATAACTCAGAAAAATGAGTTTCCATTACATCTATAGTATGTTTCACAAATGCTGGGTAATTTGTTTACTCATGATATTAAATTCTTGTGAAATGACAAAGACTAAATGATCATGTGTTTCCACAGTCCCAAAGATGATATAGTCTAACTTTAAACCTGTAACAAAGTTGATGCCTAAGTCCCTTATCATTCTTGTCCCTTCACTGTCTGTATAAAAATGACACTTTGTCCACAGGCATTTCAACCCAATCAAAATCTCAATAATTTTTTCTCACTTTCTGTCTCTCTCACATGTAGGCACCTAAGGGTATCTAAAATGAAATGGGAAGAATCTGGGCCTTGGCTGCACCTGCAATCAATTAATCAATGGATTAAATGCTTCTTCTTAGCCACTACATAAAATTGAGTCTGAGCACTGGAAGATATGAGAATCTGAACCCAATCCAAACCAAAAGATTGAATATGAATTGGAAACTGGATTCTGAATCTGAATGAGTCTTTAAAAGATGACCATATCTAATCCTCAGTTGACTCTGAAGTCACAATCTGAGTTCTGGTTGATTTTTGTTAAAGGAAAGAAAATATATTTTCCAAATGTTAAGGTATATTACTATAAATTCTCCAGTGGCCCTACTGATGATCACAAGAGGTGTGGTTATTTTAGGAGTCTGGAATTTCAGAGGGAGGAACTGTAGCCACTCTGTTGAATGGTTTAACACATAATTCTAGCAGTGGTGGTTTCAATAAGTTGAATGTCAGGAAAGAGTGCATGAAAAGAATGTAGTAAAGTGTGAAATAAGTGAAATTTTTCTCATAAGAAAAATCACAGAAGCAGCAAGATGTAGCAACCTAATGTTACACACAGAAAGGCACCTCATATGGTAGACAAATATATAATACATCCATAAGACCAGTTTTTATTCATCTACAGTAATGTACATACAATCATTGGCTCTCATGTATATGTGAGACAAAATGTGAAAAATGCAGCATGCTTATATTTAAAGCTGCAGAAGCAGGTAATGAGAGTCAACTTTGACAATTCTCATGCTTAGGCTATTGCTTCTTTTAATCTCTCTTACCAACTGAATACGAGGTTAGGAGAAATTACAATACATGATGTCTGATGACAGGAGGAATTTTTTTTAATTCTTAATTTTTGATTTTTTTTTTTATCAACAAGTAGAGAATTCTAAAAGTTAACAAAGCTNGAGCCCACCCTTTAATCCCGAGGTTCAATCTGCCGGGCCAAAGCGATTCTGGACAGTGGCAGCTGAGGTCCTCCTCAGGACGTAGGCAGATTGCCCCCTTGCAGGGCTAACGAGCACTGTCGGCCCGGGGAGCAGCCTGGCCAGGATCAAACCTGAGCCTCAGCAACTTGCTATGCCGTGTGCTTAACCACTACACCACCGGGGCTCCCATGAAAGGATATTACTTGAGTTCTAAAAGGCCAGAATATCTGATACCTATATTGCAAGGTACAATTCTTGAAAAAGACCCATAAATCCACATAAAAGAGATTAATTGTGATATTGAGAAGGAAAGTGCATGTAGGATGACAAAATGGCAAAAATTAAGTGTTACTACACAGTTGTTGGCATTGCTGACTGTACAAAAAATGTTCCTCCCCTCTTGAATTCACTCTTCACAACTGGTTATTAAACATGTTGCAGTTTGGAAATTACCTTTTTATTATATACCTTAAGCAACACTGAAACTTTGTTCCTGAAAGCATTAAAAAGATTTTTTTACCAAATAAAGAACATTTAAGACAGCTAGGTATGATCCTTAAAACCTAAAAATAGTACTGTGGAAAAAATAGACTGAAACAATTTTATAGTTTTCTGAACAAAAAGAAAATATCAGAAGCACAGGTAGCTTGAGGAATAGAAACCTCTGGAATTAAAAAAAAAAAGAAAAAAAAAAAAAGGTGTAGCCAGATGGGGAAAGGAAACTGTGCTGTGTTTTCAAGTTCTGCAAACAATGTCAAGCAGCTCTAGCAGAAGGTAGCTGCTTTCATTTCCAAACATGCACTTTTCTATTAAGAGTCCTTCATTTTTAGTAATTTCTAATGCTCACAATAGTATGATTAATGTTGGGAGGTTGGGGGTTTTTTGGTCTATTGATCATCATTCACTTTGTTACAATCTTGGAGGTTTTTTACTTCAAAATACTTCTGTATTTCAATAATTGATTTCTTTTTCAAATTTTTTTTTCCATTACCACTCTTTTACAATTTCTGTGCTCCCTCTTTCTTCCTGTTTCCACTTGCTTGTTTTCTAGACAACTGTTCTATGTGTGAGCTCTGGAAATGTGAAGAAACATCCGCTGTTCCTTCTTCATGCAGCAGAGCCTTGGGTGGCTCTATCAAGAATTTCTCCATATTAAAAGGTTATAAAAAAAGAATTTACATCTCTCAGACTCATAAAGGCCAGGATCATTAGAATTTCATCTACTATAATTAACTCTTTATAGAGGGAAAACTCAAAGCAATAAGGTAACGCAGTATAGAAAAAAAAGAGGTTTTAAACAACTCTCCCACCACCAAGTCTTTGATGTCAGGTTTGACTTGAGCTTGCTCAGGAGCATAGGAAGGGACAGGGAACTCTGCAAAATCCCTGCTGGACTCTCAGAAACCTCTCCCGAGCCCACTGGGGCTGGTGCTGCTCCCGGTGGCACTCAGCCTTCTTTCAGTATCTGGCTCATCATCTCCCCCAGTACTCAGGATCCGGCAGTAACAGACAGTTGTGACATCCAATGAAAGTTGCAGAACAGAGATTTCCTTATATCTTGCTCCAAGCTTTCTTCCATGAAGTTTTACTTTGCAATTCTATAAATATATTAAATCAATATTTTACTACCTGAGATGTGTCACCTATTCAACATTTCCCAACATGTAGTGTCAGTAAAATCAGTATTTTCCACCTACCTATTGACAACCATGCCTATTATTGCTGATTCACCGAATTGTGTCAATCTTTTTGGCTGAAATTGCTATTACTAATCTATTACATAATCACTAATTTAGAAGTTTCTCTCAGCTTTCTTTATTATGTTCTGTGAATGCATTGAATCCAACAAAGGAATTGGAACTTTTTTCTGAGAAATTCAGAATTCATTATATAGTATGATTTTTTTTTTTTTTGTTTTCAGTGGTTAATAATAAACGAATAAACCTGATTTCAAGATTCCTGCTCAAGAGGAATATCCTGCCACCCAGCCAGTGACCTGTTGCAACACCTATTATTAGATGCACTATTTAATTAGGATATACACTCAGGAGATCTTCTTAATCAGGATGTCTCCCAGTGAACACATTTAGGTCCAGCAACACTCTTTGGCAATGACTTTCATAATGGGAATAGTAACTTCCCTTAATTGGGATACCTTACCCAGAGTTAGTGTGTTAAACTAAGACTTGTAGTACTTCTGTCTTCTCTGGCAAGAGCTTTCAGATTTTCTCATGCTATGACAGAAAACACATGAAATATGTATTGCCCTGGTATAGGCCATGAGAGTCATCTTCTTTCTCGTAGCTGGTACAGTGTTGCATTTTGGTTTTAATGTAACAGTAAATGTTGAGGACACACTGATGTTTTAGTTGCTGCTAAACAGTGCTGACCCTAAGTCAAAGACTTTTCAGTTTCCCATGCTCTAGCCCAGTCTCTCCTTTTTGGAACAGGAGGTCAAGCAGTTAATACTCAGATGGTTTTCCTTCTACCTTGCTGCTTCCTGGGATGACCCTGTTTACCTTCATGGACGGGTACGTAGAGATCATAAGCCAGCTCACATACTGCACAGTTATTTGGTTGCCTGCTTTTCTCTTTTACACTTTTTAAAAACCCTCTTTTCCTATCTTGAGAACCACTTTAAGGTCATCAACAGGGTGCAACTGTGACAGCTGATGATCAGAAGAGACCAAAGGCCAAAAGCAATAATTTCTCTCAGGAGGTCAGAGTTTAGAGCTGGCTGAGAAAAACTCTGTATCCACATATTGGAGAAGAAAAAAGCAAGCAGCTGTGTTATGTACCTTGATTAAACTGCCTCCTTATTCATCACCAATTCTATCAGCCTCAGCTGAAGAAACCCTACCAACAGGCAATTTTTAAAAGGAAAAAGAAACAAAATCTGCAGTGTTTATGTGCACATATTCAAGTTCCATCTCCAAGAACATCTACTGAAATATGTTGAGCCAGAAATATGCTGCTCATTGACAATCCAAGACAACCAGGAGCTTACTGATCTCTCTCCTCCTCCTTCTCCTCCACTAAGAGAAAAAAAGAATGATAAAGAACTGCTGTTGAGATAAAATGCACCATATTTAACATCAAGTATAATGCACAAAACCAAAAAGTTTAGGAACAGCTGAGTTACTGTCAGCACAACATCACTGAATGAATTTTCTTTTTTTTTTTTCTGCCCTACCTTTGCCCCCTAAATTCAACAACAGATGGAAAGGAAGCAAAATATATGAACATCCCAGGAATGCACAAAATTCTGTTTGATTGTACAAGCATATCCACAGAAGTTACTTGTTCACTTAAGGTCTGAGCTGGCAGGATATAGGCCAGCTCCAGCCCAAAACTTATAGGACCATGTTACCCAGTGTATTATTTTGGGATTAGCACTATGGTAACACATGCTGCTGGCTTGCACTCAGCTGTCTGAGAGCACAGATGGAACGGGAGCACAACTGTCCAAACCTGTACATGTAAACATGGTTTGCATGTCACTGCAGATCTCCATTTGAGGAGCTAGGACAGGAACTCCATGGGCTATACACAATTCTCCCTTCCCTAACATCCATATAGGAAGTAATGACACAAGAAATTGTTCCCATGAGCACAGATATTAAAGCAATGAAAACCTAGCTTAGCAGCATCTTCAAAGTATACTAATTCTACCCACTTATCTAGTGCCCAATTGTTTCCTTTTCCATCTCCTGAGGGGTTTTTTTCCTTGCATTTGAGTATGTCCAGGATAGATTCTGATGCCATAATATGCGACCAAATACTCTACTTCATGCCTGGACAGTTAATACCTGGCAGCATATCAAAGCAGCACTTCTTGATTCAAATATCCCTGAATAGAAATTATGTCAGCAGAAAGAAATGATATTATAAATTTCTTGTCAAGTCACATTGATAATTTTTACAGAGTTTCCCCATGTTATGCCCCTACCTGGCAGGGTACTTGAGGAAATTCTGGACGGAAATGGAATTCTGGCCTCTTACTGGTAACTGGAGAGTGGGTGGAAGTTCATTTAGAGAGCCTATGTCATCAGAAGGTCTTTCATGTCAGATCTCTCTCCTCTTTCAGCAGTCAGTGTTAAATATTTTGTAAAATCAGAAGTTTTAAATGACCTTTTTCATTCAGCTCCTATTCTGAGATGCAAATCTTTTATTTTAAAGAAAATCTAGAATTTATTACTAACACCTGGTATTATCTCCTGCAGAGTATACTACATCACCTAGAAGTTTCTAATTTAAACCCATAACTTGAGGTTGAAATGGTGATTTCTATTTTCTTGTGTTTTCTGCTTAGTTTCTGAATTCCCAAATACAGAAATCATCTTTTTGCACAAAAACTACCACACCACTAGCAGACCAGAGCATTCAGTAAAAAAATTTCCAGATCTGGCTGATAGTATTCAGCAGTGGAATTATCTTATATCTGCTGTACTTTTCATATATTAGATAATAACATCGATTTTAAAAAGTCTTCCTGAATTTCTGCAGCACCGTTTTAGCTATTAAATAATGCAATGCTTTTCTTTCTACAAAGGATATCTTCACTTCCTGAAAAGAGACACACAGACTAGTTCAAATCACCTCTTGACCTTCTCTCCAGTGAGCTCCTTATGTATCCCATCATAAGATATACTTTTCAGCTCTTAAATGTTTTCTTTCTCTGAACCTTCTATTTAACTCAAAACTGAATACACTATTTCAGTACTAGTCTCATTAGCATGTATAGAGGAAATCTCTCTTCATTTATATACCTAATGATGCCTTAAACCTAGCTAGGCAAAACTCTTTTCTGGATATTTTTCTCCTTGTACTCTTCTGCATTTAAATATCTTCAAAATCCTGTGGCTTAGGTGCATACATCTTTTCTGTTTGGTTAATATTGTTTATAGGTATAACTTTTTCTGAACATTCCATAAATTATTTTACCACTTCAGCATCCTTTGCATTACCTATAAACATGAACAGCTCCACACCCAGCAAGTCCTGCCCCCCTCAATCTTAATATTTTATCTTTATACATGGGAAATACATGTCTACTTCTGTCCAAATGATGCATATGGCCTTTTTAGCAAGTTTTCACTAGATTATTCACTGAATTAATTAAGTAGGTTATAGTCCTTTCAGTTATACACTGTACACCTTCCATGTTGTCTGAGTTTACACATCAGTACACAGTAAAGAGTGTAAGACTTCTATCTAGGAGGCTAAACTCTCCATACTGAACCACCTTCCAGAAGACACTAGATTTTTTCCAGACTTCATAGGCCACCTGAACAGATTAGCCTTCCACCTTGACTAGGTAAGGTGATGGAAGTTAGACCACAGGATTCTCCTTTCTTCATCCTACCGCCACATGCAGTCTATTTCAGTGAAAAGACATCCAGAGAGTAAAAAAAACATTCAAAAAGTTTTGTGGCACTGTCTGCACTCCTGTTTCTGCAGAGTTAGATGAGAAAGCAATTAGGGTTCATCCAAAAGAGACTCACTGTGAGGTACAAAAGGCAACATCAAGCATAAAAGCAACTAGAACACTAAACTGTCTCTCCAGACCTTAACGCCATTTTGCACAATTTATTGATTAGACAGATCATCTTGGTACTTTTTCTGACTTGAAAAATTCTTTAAATTCATGATATTGGAATGAAAATTCCAAGTTCAAGACCTGATTAGTATTTTTGAAGAATGTTCTTGAAATATCCACAAACTCAAAATATCTGCAAACGCCTGTGCTTTTGTATGTGCTTTATGTGCACAAACACACACACAGAATGGTAAAATTTCTGTGGAATTTAACAATTAAGCTTAAGCAATCACACTGGGGGGTCTGAGGTTATCTACTATAAACCTTTTATAAACCAGATTAACCTGATCAAAACGGTGTCAGCACTGCAGGAAACAGCTTTGACCATTTCATCAAGTGAAAACAGTTGAATTAGATCTAGGAAGAGAGGTTGCCTGACAAGTTCTCCCAATTCTGGATTCCTATTTTAACTCTTGAATATAAGTCTACTCATTTTGAGGTACCTAAAGTGTTACTTAAATGCTGTTTGAACACTACTAAGAGCTACTACATGTGCACATACAAAAAGACGTGGATTTGAGTAAGTTCTACAAACATGCCTTCCATCCAAGAGCATTCATTCAACCACAAAAAACAGTAAGACACAGGAATTGAGAATTTATTAAGCAAATACACTTTTGCTTGGTTTTGTTCAAAGAAGATTAAAAATAAGGTTAAAACTTTCAAAAAAACTGTTTCTCAACAACTTCCTAGCCTTGCTCATCACAGTGATTCTGACTGGAGACACACAGCATTTTACAGTTTTTCTTGAAGCTGAGAAGCTTCCTGAAGCTGAGAAGATGTCAGTGGGAGTTGATGCTGAGTGATCTTACCAGCACCTTAAATAATTGTATACTGCATTGCAGATCTCAAGTCTGGTGTAGTTACATAAAATTATATGAACAGATTGTGAATAAATTGTAAGTAATACAACAGATTGTGAAAAAATGTAAGTAAAATCATATTCATCTTTTGATATTGTTGTGCTGGGTCTGGCTGGGATAGTTTCTGTGCTTCATAGTAGCTAGTATGGGATTGTTTTGGATTTGTGATCAAAACATTGTTGATAATACAGAGATGTTTTTGTTATTGCTGAGCAGAGCTTACCCAGAGCCAAGGCCTTTTCTGGCCTCACCCCACCAGTGAGGAGACTGGGGGTGCACAAGGAGTTGGGAGGGGACAGAGCCAGCACAAGCTGACCCCAACTGACCCAAGGGATATTTCAGACCATATGGCATCATGCTCATCTCAGATAAAGTTGGGGGAAGAAGAAGGAAGCGAGGGGGACATTTGGAATTTGTCTTCCCAAGTAATTGTTACACATGATGGGGCCCTGCTTTCCTAGACATGGCTGAACAGCTGCCTGCCCATGGGAAGTGGTGAATAATTTCTTTCTTTTGTACAGCTTGTGTGTGCTCTACCTATTAAACTGTCTTTATCTCAGCCCCTGTGTTCTCTCATTCTTATCCTCCTGATTCTGTTCCACATCCCACTGGAGGAAAGGAGTGAGCAGCTCATTGGTGCATAGTTTTTGGCTAGGATTAAACCACGACAACTGTACAGTCTGATTATAAAAAAGGCGCATTTTGCACATTACAAAACATATAAACATAACAGAACAACTGCTTTTCCAGTTGCTGTCACATACGTGAAAATTTTAAAACAGAGTAACATTCCATTTTGTTACAATACCCTTTGCATTTTTACAGTTCAGTCGGGCACCTTGTCACAACAGATCATAATCTTGATGCTTTTTTGTGGTTTTTAAATCAATGTGAATATTTCTTCCTTGCATTTATAGCATTTCATGTAGCAAAACTGGTAAAGACATTTCTGTTTTCATCAGTTTATTCCTCTTCCCCAGTCCTCCTCCATGGAAAGATTTGTTGGATGGAGAAATATTTTTCTGTTAAAGATATTTAGCAGATACGACTTCTTTTATCCAAAGCACACAATTCAGTGCTATTTAGTCTAAATAACTTCTATTATAACCATTTGCCTCAAGATTTTCAAGAAAATAAGTTTATATGCTGCTAATATTCATCTACTACCTTTCCTTCAGGCAGCAAAAAAACCAATAATCAGTATCAATCTTAATTCCCCTTAATGAAAAGAGGACCGAATATTCAAGGGTATACTCACATTGAGAATTTTAGTGGACATAAGTTACAGAGAGTTAGAGAGAGAAAGAAAACAATTTTTTTCTCAGTAATTCATTCGTTTCTCAGAACATTTTTCCTCATTGATGCTATCCTGCTTTTTTTGAAGGGTTTTACATAAAACCAATGTTCTTAAATTGACAATCTTGCGTGGCCAGTTGGTTTGGAGGAAAAGGAAAAAGGTGTCATATTGTCTCTGTGCACATAAAATGCTTTGATTCCTGTCTTTATCACTAAGGCCCTGATAACAGGGTTACGATCTCTTCCCTTCTAACACATCGGAGTATTACAGATAGAGCAGTAGGGTGTCCACTTCCAGTCACCCAGAAATGCTTGTCAAATAATCAGTGAACAATATTCCAGATTTTTCACAGGTGAAAAACAAGGGCAACTGTAGATGAGGTGGCTAGCCTCATCTTATCTCTCACTTTGAGCAAGATCCAGACTATTGTATATCATCCAAATTTGAAATATAGAGCTTTTAGGCACTTAATATCTCAAGTACAAATACCTCAGGAGCAACCAAGAAAACCAGTTTGCTTGGACTCTAACACCAAGTCCTGTATGTGTACAGAGAGATCAAAACTCCTTCCATTTCTAAACTTACATCCCTCTTGAGCAGGTGTATGCTCAGCATGGGGACATCCCTACTTCAGGCCTACTTTTGGTTCCCATGGTCACCTTAAAGCAGTAGTAAATCCAACTTTGAAGTCTGCTTTGTCTGGCATGCTCTGATCTTATCACAGATATATCAAATGAAATGCAAAAGAGTCATTTAATTCCAATATTTCTTCCATGTGATAGCTGAGCAGCTACATATGGGTTGATACTCCAGGAAGGTAGGCAATCTCAAAAGCTATCCTAACAGTCATCAAAATCCTCCTCAACTCTTAGACATCCTAAACAACCTTCTTTGAGTCTATATTTCATTCTTAACCTTTTTTACTCACTGTATTTTCATATGATTTTGATATCTTTCTATCACAAATAGAGACAAATTCTGCTCTTTGGAGAGGGCTCTTTTAACCATCTTCTCTAATAACAAACTAAGAAAAAAAAAGAAGAAATTGAAATTATTTTATCAAATTCTTTATGTAGAATGCAGTCAAACAAAATAGACATCCAGAGCTGTTTCAGGGGCTGCAAATGCCTCCTCTCCTGTGAGCACAGAAGCACCTAATGTACCAACTCTGCCCTTGCAGGGGTGCACAGGAGCAACAGGCAACTAATGCCTTTCGGGAGCCACAGCTGGAGGCAAAATGGCCTACCCAAAAATACCTAAATATCACTAAGTATCTTTTTTTCAGCCACTGAATTCTGCCCTTTTTCTGATAATATGAAGTCACTGCACAGAATACAAAACAGTAATGTCACAAAAAAAATACCACGTATCAATGCAATTTCTGTCAAGTTGTAATTCTACATAGGACTCTAAAAAAATTTAAAATTTAAAGAAGCAATAAATGGAAGAAAATAAAAATTCCATTCTGATAAAAATAAAGATTTTGTTATATCAACTTTTTTTTCAGTATCTCTAAAGCTATTTTTTGGGGGCAGGGAAACAACAGCAACAACCACCATAACCACCACAAATAAAACAAAGTTCAATTTTTCAAGCTGCATTAATCAAAAACAAATTTCAGTCTTTATTGTTCCTTCCCCAGGCAGTAGCATTGGGTTCCTAAAGACAGAGGTGGCTATCCATGTCACTCTCCTGATTTTTTTTAGTGTCTTTCTAGTTCCAAAGTGCCCAGCACTGTAAAATTTTTTCTACCTGTAGTGTTAGCAGCTCTCAGAAAGGGGCATTGTCACCTCCTGTTCTAGCTGAGATACCTCTAAATCTAAACGGCTTTGACTTTTTGCTGCCGTATTTCATAACAAACTTATATCTAATTGTCTATTATTGCCCATAGGTCTGCTTTTCAACACTATTGATTTCCATCAATCTTCTTCCAGTTGAAGGTGTTTGGGATTATTTTTTCCCCAGACATAATCAATCTTACTTCCTGCCCATTCTTTAAATCTTCCTTAGGATCCTGCCAGTACAGTTCTGTGAAACACTCCCTCAGTGGTTTTACATGAAAAATCCCACAGAGTATCTGTATGAACGATTACTATTTTTTCATTTTTTCCTGGAAAAATAAAGATGATTTGCTTTAGTAAGGAACAGAAAATCATTATTCAAAGGCATAGAGGAGGATTAAAACGTCACTTGCCCCCAGTGTCACCTTTTTGAATTGCAAAAACCAGCGGGATTGCTCCAGTAGTTTACTCACCCAGACGAGCTCAGGCTTAGAGGGAATGGCAGAGTTCAGCCCACACTAGGTTTGCACTCTGACATTGTCCCTCTCACCAGGTCAGGTCAGGCGACAGCACTGAGTAAGCAAGAAGTGAGGAAACTCACACCAGAAACCCACAGGTGTCTGAAGTAACAGCAGGGAATTAGGGGACCAACTGCTGAGGGCACACAGTCCCTTCATCTCTGGAACCCTCCAACTTAGAAATTCAGAAGTTATACAGAATCTTATTAAACATCATGAAATACAGAACACATTAGTTTTTGCATGCTCATTTCCATAAAGACCAGCTGTAGTTGCAATGTGTAATCAGTCAACTTTTTACTGTTTAAAAAAAAAAATCAGAGTATTTCTTTACTTTTGGGCTATGAAAACCTTGTATTTTTGGAGACATGCATTCTTATACAATAAGAAAAAAAGCTCCAAAATCAACCTACACTAATCAACAGATTTACCAGGCTGGGTGGGTTTTAAGTTGTTTCTTGATGTGATGATATTACTATCGAATGTATTACCTCAACAAATCTCTATGGTAAAGCAATTTTGATTTCAAACTTTACTTTTCTAACCTCTCTGCAACTTGAAAAAATTAGATAATTCTTCCTCCTTTATTTACTTGTGATTTCCTTTCTGAACTTGATGAAAAGAAGTTATTTTTTAGTATTAAAGTTTTAAATTTTTCTGTAGAAAACCATATGTCAAATTTTGTCTTATAATGCAGCATTAAAATCAATCTGAACTAGAGTTTTCCTAGAGATTTCCACTGCAAGACCCTTGTTTTGATTCAAGTCGTCCTGAGGTTTCCATAACAAGCACAGATTTTGCCAGCATTTGGGCAGGTTCAAAATGAGACTGTGACAGTCTGTACCTTCTGAAAAAAGGGCATCGAATACTTTTCAATATCTCAACTCCAGCAAGACATCCAAATTTTGCTGTTCATTTTAAAAAACCCTCTCTACAAAGAAATGCTTCAGTCAAGTTTTATTATTTTTTTACTTCTCCATAAGGCAAGAAAACAGATAACTTTCTCCCTCTTCCTTGTGGAGGACCTTCTCAACATTTACTTTTCTACAACTCCTGTGCAATTATCTGTTGATTATCGATGCAAGTCTCAGTAGAAAGGATTATCTAGCTATGTTTAACTAAAATGAAAGAACTGAAATACAGAGACGGAGATTTTGTTTCTCAATATTCATTATCATAATTTACTTTTCTCTAGTCCAGCCATTGTCTATAATAATTCACAGCCTGTTTCCATATACTATGAAGTCTGTTCATCAATACTGTGAGCAATATGTGAGGAACCCAACTTTCATTGAAACCTTTGGGATTTATTAGGAGTAAAAGAGAGCTAAATTAGCTCATAGAATTAAGATAGAAAAAAACCCAAAACTGCATTCTTATGAAGCAACTCAAGAAAACCAGCAGTTTGATCACTCATAAAGGTCACAAAAACATATCATGAAGATCTTTCTTGGGTTTAGATTACTTGGAAGAGGCTCAGAATAGACTGAGGGAAGACAACTGGAAAGTTATTATGCACTTTGCTTCGCAATGACATTAATCATATCTCCCATCACTTCTTTATGCATAGTACATTTCATACCTGGGTTAAATGTGTTAATACAAAATGTGAGATCCCTGAGCATGCTTGCCAATGGAAGCCATAAACACTTCAACCAAGTTTATGTCCTGAGTACCCTCCAACAGAACTCAGAACAGCAATAACATTTGCTAGTCCTTGTTTCAATGTGTATTTTATGCATTTTTAAGATTCTTTTTAACTTCACAGTCTTTGATCCCCATTTCTTTTGGTGTTATCTATGCTACAGATTCTCACACAGATGTTATTAGTGCTCCCTAGTACAGAACCAGAAGGAGCATGAGTGTTTCTCACTCCAAGAGGAGAACTATTCCCGGCAAACATTAGAATGCAAACTAAGCCATCATGACACTAAAACCAAAGGAGTTAGAGTAGTGTGAAGATACAATTTCATAGAAAAAGTTCAGTCTTGGACTGTTCAGGTCATTTGGTTATCTACGGAACTGTGACATAGAAAAATTACAGATATGCTGGTACATTCATGAAAAAAAATATTTTCTGCTGTGCAACAGATACTCACATACATGCTCTGGAGACAAGTTACATCACACTAGGACAGAAGCACGTGTCCAGGCTGATGCTGTAGTATTATAAGTGATGTGTTAAATTTATGTCCCCTCATAGTTTGTAATTGTGCATTTACCTAAAGTGACATCTTGTAAATTATGAAATTACAAAAATGGAGACTCTTGCTGGAGAGCTTGCAACTCTCCCCGAGGAATTCCATCATTCAAATCCTGAAAAGCACAATTAAGAAATTCGGAAAGTTCTGAAGACAGAGCTGGGAAATTTGCAGAAGTAACCTAAGGAAAGGTTGTCAGTGGTTTTCAGTTTGCAAGTACTGGAACCCAAGAGTATTGTCCATCATTCTGAGAAAAGGGCTTCTGGGTCACATCAAAATCCTGTAGCTTCAAACAGTAGATTAGTGAAGAAATGCAGACACTGTCCTGCATGAGGAAAGCAGTCCTTTTATAACTATTCTTCAACAAATCAACTCTAAAGGAATAAACAAAACTAATGACTGACACATAAAGGATCTCTGAGAACAGATTTTCAGATCTGTTAAGTTCTATCACTACTAAAGACTTCATTTGAAAATTCAAGTTCTCAGAACTGAAAATCAGTCCCGCAAACACCACTCAAAGATCCCAAACTGCTTTAAAAATGTTATGACTACACTGAAAAAAACAGTATGAAGGTACAGTCTCCTATGTTACAAGAAGTTCAGTCTCTTCCTGCACTAGAAGATGGGAAAGTTATGCAACGTGGTCTTGACAGATATCCCAGTAGGAAACTCGGACTGATAAGTTCTGCTGCTGGCTAAATAGGACAACTCTTCCTACACAGGCAAACTCACAAATAGCTCAGCGACAACTTACCACACTTTACAGCACCACTCTGCATACCTTTCTTATTCTTCCTCCAAGATGCTTCACTGACCTTTCTTGACTTCTGCCTCTTGATAAGAACTACACACACCACTTCCTATCATCCTTTACTAGCCTATTTGATCCCAGCATGACCCGAGTGCCCAAATTTGAAACATAGATAATTTATAATAACTCAGATTGTTATAAAAAGGTGCAAGATAATGTTTTATCTTCAGCTTAAATCCACAAAGAAGAAGATAAAAACCACTGGCATCATTGGGATCCAAGGCTGCCCGTCTGAAACGACAGAGGCATAGGTAGCCTCCCAATCAATTTTGTCTCACAGGCCACCCTGCCAATAAGATGACTACATTGTTACTCTTAAAACCTCATAACAGGGACTCCTTAGCAAGGTCTGTTTCTTCCTGATTCACACTTTAAATATATTTTAAAACACTTGCTTTGATGTGCCTACCTTCTGCTCTCTCTAGAGTCCGTTAGAGGCCAACTGTGTTTTCCACTAAGCGGTGACAGGTCTGTCACCTTGAGAATACATTGCTCAAGATAGTATTTATCTCAAATAAACAGGAGACAATTTCTGCATCAGATGAGATCAGCAAAACAGAAGCCTTTAGTTTCATGAAAACATCAAAAATACTATGAAGGGCTCTGAAAGACATCCTTTAGCAAACCTTGCTGTCAAATTTTAAATATTTTCATATCCGCTACACCAGTAGTCTCCAAGATTTTTTGATCATGCACCTTTATCAGCAAAAAATTTTCAAGTGCACACCCAAATACATTTTTATTTATAGACTATATACACGTACTACTGTACATGCACATTTGTGCTGTGTATAAATGGTGCTATTATTAATAATAATGCTCTATTAATATTACTATTAATACATCCAGAAACAATAATTTTAAAAGGTTATGTTAAAGGTGAAATATAACACTACTGTTGTGTTTGGTGTTTGGGGTTTTTCTTTTTTTATTTTATTGATACTATTAAAAAAATCTTTCTCCTCCCTAACAGATTGGTTTGCATACCCTCTGTGGTGTGAAAACCCCACTTAGGAGATCACCGTATTAGTCCACCCTTCTCTGCCGGATAACGTGTTTGTGCTATGGTTACATCCCTACAAAGGTAAAATAGAAATACGATGCATATTTATCAGAAATTTACCAATATGGCATCATTGTACCCTAGAGGTTACTGAGACCTAGAAACACAACCCTTTCTATTACCTTTATTATGGGTATTCTCTGTACAGCAGTAGGGTTGGGCAGACAGCTGTAGAAAGCAGGAGAGTGCATCCTAAGCAAATCAAAATCAGAGTCGCTACTGAACATCTGTTAGCGCCAAAAGGCACTCATGTGATTGTTCCATGTAGACCTCATTGCCCTTATTTTCATTGTGCTGTGAAGCAGTCTGAGTGGAATGAGACCGTATAGGGAGCAAAAACAAACTGTCAAAATGTTCCACTAGCCTTAAGCCTGAATATTTTGTCTCTTCTCCAAAAAGTATATATAAATCAGGCAATCACAAATGACAGCAGCATCACTGAAATTTCAGTGTCTAAAAGTTAGATAATAGAATAAAAAGTAGTCATTCAGGTTCTGTTTATCATCATTGGGCAGAAGCTCTCCCCTACCAGCATGGTGATAATCTCATTCCTTTTCAAATACTTAAGCTAAGTCAAATAAACTGGTTTCTGAAGCTGCCTTCATCTTTCCAAGATGAACGTGAAGCAGGTCATGATAACCAACAACATCACAAATAGACAGTGTGTGAACCCTTAAGTTAGGGCAGGTGAACACCATCCTGCCTGCCTACCTGTTCTACTGCATATGCCACAGACATGGACTTGCACTTGAAAATGCTTGAGATAAAGTTTCCCTCACCATATATATAAGCAGCTTCATTTTTTACCCTGTGCACTGGTTCTGGCTAGGATATAGGGTTTTTTCCATAGTATGAGACTATGCTCTGGATTTGTGCTGAGAACAGTATTAATAACACAAGGATGCTTCTGTTACTTCTGAGCAGTGCCTACACAGAGTCAAGGCCTTTTCTGCTTCTCACCCCAGCTCACCAGTGAGTAGGCTGGGGATGCACAGGGGCACGGGAGGGAACACAGGCAGGAAGCTGACCCCAACTTACCCAAGAAATATTCCCTACCATATGGTGTCATTCTTGGCATTTAGAGCTGGGTGAAGAAGAAGGAAATGAAGGATGTTTGTAGTGATGACATTTATCCTCCCAAGCCACTGTTATGCGTGACAGTGCCCTGCTTCCCTGGGGATGACTGAACACCTGCCCACTCATAAGAAGTGGTGAATTAATTCATTGTTTTGCTCTGCTTGTGTGCACAGCTTTTGCTTTACCTGTTAAACTGTCTCTATCTCAACCCACGAGTCTTTTCACTTTTATTCTCCCAGTTCCCTCCCCCATCCTGCTGCAGAGCGGAGGAGTGAGCAAGGGGCTGCGTGGGGCTTAGCTGCAGGTGGGGTTAAACTGCAACACCCTACATTCTCCTGATAGGAACACCAATGAGAGAAAAAACAAGACTACCACTATAATTGTGTCATTGTCACCCTGTTTTCATATGGTTTCTTATTATAGCTCTTATTTAATTCATGACTGTGACATTTAGAATATATTGTATACCAACAGTATCAGTACCCAGGCAGATGTCTTGTGCATTCACAATGATCACAGCTTTCTGACTTTTAAACAAGAAATATAGGCATTACTGTTCAAGTGATTATTTACATTTTGGTAACATCTACAGGACTGTACCATCTTACTGTATACTTTGGACACACTATCTACCCTCTCAACCCCTGAGGGAAAAAAAAAATCAAAACAAAAACAGAGAACTTACACATCATACAAAAGAACTACTGGCTTATCAAAACCCTTTGGTATGCTGGTCAGGAGGAAAAAAAAAGAAGGAGAAAGCTGAACAGTAGGGAAGGAGAACAATGAGAGAAGGGAAAGAGCAAGAGGAAGGGACAGGCAGTGAGAATAACAGGACAAGACAACCCATGGGAATAAATACACAGTCTGCCACATGAAAACAGCAGTTTCCGCTTCTCATTGCATCCAGAGCAGTTCAGCATTCACTGCAGTTACCAGCAGTGAAACGAACAGTCAGTGGGCTGAGATAGTGGGTTTCCCTCTAACAACCACCAAGGACTTCTGTCTACAGGCAAGACAAATTCTGGCACTTCCAGGTATCAGGTCTGCTCCAGGAAGGTGTGCATCAGACCTTTCTGTTCATAGCCCTGTGATGTGAGTATAGGGAAAAGGGATATAAACACAGACAGGTCTTGGTCTACTGCTGTTACTGCTACTCTCAAGTACTCTCTAAACATCAGGATGACCACGGGCATGGCATACACTGTTGGAACAGACAAAGTATGTCCCTCGGGAAACAGACCTGTTTACCATTCATATTATCTAAGGCATCTTTCCCTCTTATTGTAATGTAAAAAATGCTTTTAACTGATATGTATATTCCCAATACCCACAGCAACACATTTCTCATTTCGCTGCTGCAGTTTCTTTTCAGCTTTTGGCAACTTCTTAGTACCATTAACACAGTGAAACCGAAATAACAAAATTAACAAAATATCTAAATATTAAGGAAGACAGAAGCATTTTTTCCTTCTTCCTTTTCTAAGCTTATAATAGATCTATAACTCTGCTGCCAGTTCACTGCCATGTAAATTATATTACTGCAGTAGTCATGTACCCAAAAGGTCAGAGTGCTCTTTTACCTTAGACCTATAAAAACCAACAAACTATTATTCTTTTGTTTTTCTTAAAAATCTCTCTCAGCCTCAGAAATAACACTGTCTATCCTCTTTCAACAGGTAACTTTTATTTTATACTTCTGATAAATGCTTGAATATATGCTATTTGGTTACCTATTTAACAAGTAGTTTGGCCAAATTTTACAATAGCACCTCTCCCATTGCTTCAGAAATTGTTTTCCCATCCCAAGAGTACATTATCTTTTCATCCTAAATCGTTGCTTTAGGTCTTGGGAATTATTAAAACATGTCAGGTTCCACTCCTGAAGTATCTGCATTCTGGAAAAGTGAAAATTAGCTCCCTCACAGGCAAATTTCTATCTAGAATTTTTTTCCTTAAGCCTTAAAAAGACTTAAACCTTTCTAGAAGGGAGGTAGCCCTACATATGATTGAGAAATATATAATGAATCACAACACTTCAGAAAATATTTAAAGGTCGCTTTTTGAAGAGAAGATAATCTTAAAACAGACTATCAGTTGGTTTTGCTTCAGGGAACTTAAAAGCACTGTGTTTAATTTTCTTGTGTCACTTTAAAGACCTGCAGCCAGAAGTAACAGAAGGCACTCCAAATGGTAAAACTTCCCCTTGAACTAAACAGGTAACCTTATGCTTAGAGAGCCTCAAATTTTTTGCTTGTTGAAACAATTTATAATTAACTTTTCATGTTCTTCAGTAATTCATACCTTTCTAACTTTCTGTAACATACAACAAGTAAAACTGAAACAACAAATCCCTTAGGTTTCAGGCTAGATTCTTCTGTCAGACAGAATCTTTGTAGGCTTTGCTCACTGTTCATCTGCCTGCTTTAATAGCCCTCTTGTTTAAAATAGTCTTAGCAATAACAAAAAATTTAAAACTATAACATGGAAATACAACACAGGGGTTGTATTCTCAAATATATTTGAAGAAATCAAGCAAATTTAAAAAAAAATACTGTTAAATTTAACAAATGACAGAAGTCATTTTAGGCCTTCGCAAAGACCACTGTATGAAGATTTTGTATTTAGTGAAGTCTTCAGTACATACTTCACCTCTTCACCTGCAGACATTTTAATCTGCATCTTCTAGCAATTTGGTTTTGAAGAGACTATCTTCAAAAGTACAGTTATCCTATCAACAGGTGACATACTGTGAGAACATATGTATGGTCTGTTCTTCAGAGACTTTAAGGTATTTTCCTGCAAATATTAGGGCTTTCACCAGCATTTAAATTTTACCACTTTCAAGTTCCCATTTTCAGGAACTCCAAGGGTGCTTTGTTTCCATTTACAGACTCTTCTTACCTCGGAGAAAGATTATCTGTTCAGTATTATCAAAACTTCACCATATTTAAAGTAAAGGTTGAAACCCTGGCTTTTGCTTTGCATCCTGGGAAAACATGAAGTAACTAAAACAGACACAACTTATCTGTGATTAGTTGCAGTTTCTAAAAGCCTTATACAACCACAAATGTCAAAACCACCACTGTTTCCTGCACACAGGGGAGTTGCCACTTCTTCCTCAGTGTAAACAGTGAGAACATAAATATTCTCAGTAGACCAAAGGGCTGGAAGTTTCCTTTTGTTATAAGCCAAGAGAAGAGATAGAGATGCAAAGGCAAGATGATCAAGTGTCTTCTCACAGTCCTACTCAAAGGGTCCAGATTGGACTCTGGATGCCTCCAGAGTCTAAATACCATCACACTAGCCAGGCGTTCTGTAATCCAGAAGTTAAGGAAAAAGAAAAAAAACATAAAAAAAAGAAGGGGGTTTTGTGGTAAGATCCATATTTATTACCCTGATAAAGGCCAGTAATCATCAAAAGATCCAAGATTTTCTGAATTCAGAAAAATATGTACAAATTTACATATTACTACCCTTCTAACATTTCTGCTTTATGCAAGCAATGGATGAATGGAACCTCCCAGTTATTCAAAAGAGGAAAAAACATGAATGTGCTCTGCATACTGACTCCTCTGTTAAAAAGATATTCTTCAAATTTAGAAGTGGAGAGCTTGACTCAGCGAGCAACAAACTGAGCTGCAGCTCAGATAAGCCTTTGGGTTATTACTGTGCTCTATGGTGATCCCAGTGGGCCTGACAGATGGGCACCTTGGCTAATTTCTGCTGTAACAGATACGACCTCAGTTTTATACAGTCCAACTGTCTTTAATATCTCTTAAAATTCACTCCCATGAAGACCTGTAGTTCTTTAACCATGACATCTTCTTCCACAGTCTCTTTTATAGTTCAGTTTAACTGTCTCAACACAGATTTAATACATTGTCTCCATTTGTTCTTTATATCTTAATTGTATAATTAAACTGAAAGACTAGGATTTAAAATATAGAAAATGTAACTTTTTTCACCGTAGTCCATAACCCAACCAATTCTACTTTACTGAATTGTTCCAGGGACTCCCATAACAGATTATAAGGCTGTAAATCATCTGTATGTAGTATATCCAGAATGCAATTACAGTTTCAATTAAAAGATACCAACAGGTGCACAGTTCCTTTGACTGCCAGAAAGGACTGTCCAAATACATCCTAGTTTGTATTTTTCCAGATACTCAGCTCCACATCTTCTTTAGCTGCAGTTCATGTTCTACAGTCAAAGGAAAATTTGTTTCCAATGATATTGTGTGACAGCTGCTACACATGGCATCACTGCATGCACTGTCTGCTGTAATCACTAACAGCAAAATTTAATGGCTTCAGAGTGGTACACATTTGAAGTGCATGGAGTTGTTCATTTTTTTTCAAACGACAGCACCATTAAAGCCAGTGAAATACTGCAGTTTGCAACATTTCAGCTCTGCAGCCTTGTACCCACTATCAAGGAAGGGCCTTGACACCACTTTACATGAATGCAGACATTTCAATAGCAGAAGCTTTATTAATGGCATGAATCTTTCAATTAATTACATAATGGTAAATAAATTAATCTCTACAAAGCCACAGATAATGTTCCAATAATGTTATTTTTAAAAGATAACCATATGAATTGTTTTCTAATGTTGGATGCACAGCGCTAGTATCCCATAATTCTGCAAAACCCATTTCTTCTCCCATATCCACAAAAAAGATAGTACATTCAGCTAGGTTGCCTTGGTTCTGAAGGCACAAACTTCTCACCGAATTGAAGAAATGTGTCAAGACAGAATTTGAAAGAAGAGGTGGGCACATTAGAAGAAACAAAATTAGGTTGGGTGAGGCAAAAGAGATCATTGACTTCAGAGAATAACTGTGAGATTTAGATTGAAAAAAAGCTAATAACAAACTCCTCATAAAAATAAATGTTACTACTGCATTGCTGATGAGGCCTGCACCTAATATTCATGCAATCATCAGGAACACATTCTTTTTTATCAGATGATTTTTGGGTAAAGGTTTGTACATCCCTGTCATACTCTTGAGTGCCCATGAAACAGCAGTAATTAATGATGAATCATTTATTCAGAGAATTTTGTCTCTTCTTATGCTTGAATACTGACACAATTAGTGTGCAGTTCTTAGACTAATGTTTCAAAACTGGTGTATCCAATTATTTTTCATGAATATTTCTTGATAGGCAGACTGAAAACAAGTTGTTCTTACTGAAAATATCAGAGCATCAGGGTTTCAACTGGCAGATGGAACAGATTATTTTCAATAAGCTTTGAGGAAAAATGCTTCCAGTATGGCCCATTTCATTACGTCAGATATCCTAAACTCCAGTGTTGAGTTAGGCCATTCTTGCTGTCATCAAGAGGTCACAATCCCCAAGAAAGCAACAGAGGATTCTGCACATGATATCATGTGCCTGCGCAGGAGGAAAATGAATGTCACACGCCTGCTCTTCTGCAGCTATCAAGTCAGGGGATATCATTATTAACATTTGCCACGCTGCCTTTAAGAGGCAGTTACAGGATGTGCCTTTTAACTCAATGCCATGCTTGGATCCCATGACGACAAGCTGAGAAAGCTTTTAGACATCTATTTTCTCCTCTCATTTCAATAAGGCTCAGAAGGCCCTTTTGACCACACGTTGCTTTCTAGAGAGTGACTATTAGAGGTGCTTGTATCTAGTTTGGAGCAGCACAAGAGCACATTGTGTCTCTTGTTCTTTACACTACCAAATTAACTACTCTGAAAAATCACCGAGACAGCTGAGCATCAAAAACTACTCTTAATTAAACTAAACAGTACCTATTTTTATACTGCAGCTCTGTTTTCTACTAGCTTCTGAAAAGCAGGATATACTTGCTCAGGTCTACAAAGAACTGAGACAAACATATCCAAGTTATCCAATTTCCTCTGTGCTCTCATGCCTTGGGATCATAATGCATTCAATAGCAAGATGAACTTGCAAAGCCTATTCAAATATGTATACTAGACAGTCTGTCTATGACCCAGATTCCAACTGTAACCCACAGAATACCATAACATTACTTCTGAATTGTTTGTTCTGCCTCCGTCACCTTACAGTGATCATCAGCCTCTTTCCTTCATAACTTCTATGCATTTTATTAAAAAGAGCTTCTTCTAAAGCATCATTTCCATAATTGAACATGAGTGTCTAACGCACGGAAATGTGCTGAAGTCACTGGGGCAGAATTATAATGGATGTAAATCCAAACCAGCTTTTCCTCTTCTCCTACGGTATAAAGAATTAAAGATGTTCTTTTCTTTCTAGAACAAAATATTGTGCTATGGGACTAATCCAAGCATTCATTTCATCCATTTCCAGATTTCAGCATATTTTTTTTTCTATGCAGTCAGATGATGTATAATGCAATTAAGAGCTCTGGAAAAGGAGTAATAATATCACCTAAATGTTATGAAAAATCTCATAAAACACTAACTTGAGAATATGACTAACATAAGTATTTCTTTAGTCACCTATAACAGACTAATTCTCTTCAGAAATCCTAACAAAGCTGGAAAATCTCTGCTTGCCTAGAAAAGAACAGCTTTGCTGTATCTCTGTGTCATTCAGAGGACACTACGCTCGAGTGCACAGGAACATGATATTAGATGGAATTGGATGGGTCCTCAAGCCCATTCCCAGTGACAGCAAACTGTCTGGCAACAGATTCACTGAACATCACTTTGGGTCCTCATTCAATAACAACCAAAAGTTTAAGGCCTGTCTCCAAACACTTTTAGAAACCAGAAAGCTGAAGAAACAACAGCCAAACATTACAGTAATTCACATAATGCAACAGAATATAAAAGGCTTTCAGAGCAATCTTGCCCCTGGGATTAATACCTAAAACCCACTGGCAGGGCTTGAGAACTTACAGGGAAAATTTTTTCAACAGCACAGTAGTAAATTTGCTTCCTAGAGCATCTTTGTGCTGAGGTTCAGGTCTGGGTTTTTTTTACATCCAGAGCTAACCTGCAGCTCTCTATTCACATAACTGGGAGATATATGCAGGGAGAGAAACACCCTTGAGGGAGAAGACCCAGCTCTTTCTCCCTGTGTTGTGTCACAGCAAGAAGCAAACACAATGCAACACTTAGTACCTTGCTTTGGAGGAGCTAAGACTATATGTATGAACTGCTACCACAGGAACACTGGACAGCACATCATGGGTAAATGCAAAGTAGAAGAGGATTAAGCACTTTAGCCCATCAATAAATATTTGGATAAGACAGGATCAGTCCAGAAGAAAACCATTACACTCCCTGGTGCTGGAGAATTAAGGAAAAGTGAGAGGACAGTAAAAATGTAAAAAAAGACTCAGATAAAAGATGTGTTTAGCACATCACTGAGACTTTTTGCCTGCCCTATTCCAAATCAGCTAGTCCCTCAGGTAGGTCTTGGCTGTCTACATCTTTGTGAAAAATGCCCACAAATGTCATAACTGTGAGGGACCGAATCAGACTTGCATATTAAGAGCTAATTTCTGTTCACAGTTGAAGAAAACACTCTTAAACCAGCTGAAAATAGTACAGAGAGTTAAATTCCTTCACTATTTGTTTCCAGCTGCAGTCTTTGACAATGGTCTCTTTATTTATAACCTGCAAAGGTAAGGCAGCACCTAGGCAAAAACCACATTATGGCACTGACAATTTATTTAACTGTGGTGATATTAAATTACTGTGTATGTAGGAAACACACTATCACAGAAACACATTTCTCCTTTTTTTTCCTTTTCTCAGGTCCTGTTTTTACAGCCTAAAGCTACACTAACCACTCCACTCATAGAGCAGCATCAGGTAAACTATGTTGATGAATCCCTTCATCATGTAACGTCCTGGGGAGATGCTCATTACGTGCTTCCTCCAAACAAGCAATAAGAAGCCTATGGCTTAGGTGCGATTAAAATCTTGACATTTACCACACACAGTACTTACAGTCACTGTGATATTTACAGTATGCCACACTGAGTTCTGAACGCCACAAATACTATATGAAGGTAAATATTGCCATGCATGAAAGTTGTAGGCACTGATGGTGTCTTATAAACAATGTATAAATCATCAATAAATAAAAGCCTTTACTTGATGCTTTTATTTTTCTCTTGAGGAGGAGGCGGAGGGCAAGGAGAGGAGGCAGATAATCTTGGAAAGAGACTTTTTTCCTCTTTTTATTTCCAATAATTACTAAGAAGGAAAAAAACAGTATTTACTGCAAGAACTCTAATTTCAGAGGTAAAATAAGAGGCCATTCATTTAAAACCTCAAACTGAGTTTTGACCACATTATCAGCACGCTTTGCACATTCCAGATCATTTCTTGTTTGTTTGTCTCCTAAAGAAACAAAATCTATACAATAAGGCTATGATATTCTGTGTGGATCAATGTACCCTTTTTCTGGCATACTACATAATCTACCAGATTTTTTCACAGTTTTGCCAAATTTGACAGAGAGATAGAGGTCAAAAAGCTTATTAAGTACATATCTCTTTTGTGAAAGCACAAGGCTGATAAGAGACGAGATTCAGTTATCTGGTCTCCCTTGGGGAAAGGCTAATTTCAGCTTTTGGTAGACACCATAGTAGCCACACAGGACAGATTCACTTCAAATGCTCCAACAACAGATAAAACTTTAATCAAAAGTTCTCACCCAATTCAACCATGACATATTAAGCCATAGTTAACAAGAATACATTATGCCCCTGCTCATCGAAACTCTTTGTTCCTTAATTTTAGAACCAGAGATGTTTGCAGCTTAGAAAATCCCAAAGCCTTTTATATGTTCTCAGTCTCTTACAAAAAATTAATAAATTCTGGGAGTGTGGATTGATCCAATGGCTATTAAATAAAATGGCCCAACTGCACTTCACGGTCTAGGAAACGCTGGTGAATCACTTTCTACATACATCCCCTTCCTAGGAAGATTTTTCCTGCAAAATGCCTTTGCCATAGATGGAGACCAGAGCTTTCTGGCCCTTTTATTAGACCCCCATTCAGGTGTGCTAAGGCTCTTAGGTTTCCTGAATTCTAGATAATTACATTAGTCATAATTATATTTCACCAACTACTTTTACAAGAAAAATTCAGGCATTTGCTACCACATCCCTTAAACTAAATGGTGTCCACATTTTATAATATTAAATAAAGGATTGCTCAAAATGCCCTGATGTCCTTTCTGTAATAGTTCTTCTACTGTCACAGAATACATGTGGGATGAAATACAATCCCGTTAATGGGATGATCAAGTTAGGTACTGTTTGACTGAAATTTTAAGGGTATGGACCCAAATGGGGACTTCTCCAGCCACTTAAATTGACCCTCTAAGGAGTTTAGGCAGTCAGTAGAAAAATGCAGAGGAAGATCTCAACCTACTACACCTCCCTCCTTCTGCAGCAGACCACTGCAGCAGACCACTGATCCCTTTTTGTTAACATATATAAACCTAAAACTACTCCAATTAGAATCAAATGCCAGTTTTTCATACAAGTATGAGGTCTGTTCAGAGTAAAATTGATAGAGAAAAAAAAAGAGGTAAAAAAGAGGTAAAAAAGAGGTAAAAGGAGAAAGAAAGGAAGGCAACCAGGTGTCCCAACACCAGGGACTTCAATTACTTCAACTGCAAAAATAAACAACAGGTAAAATTCCCCTTGTTTTAATCACAAACAAAA
This sequence comes from Vireo altiloquus, assembly GCA_013396875.1. Classification (NCBI taxonomy): domain Eukaryota; kingdom Metazoa; phylum Chordata; class Aves; order Passeriformes; family Vireonidae; genus Vireo; species Vireo altiloquus. The sequence continues at coordinate 819,426 of VZRF01005942.1, read as the reverse complement.
GAGAAGCTCCTGCTCTGACACAACCCCTACCACACTTTTTCATTCTCTTTTCCTGATGCTTTCAGAGATTTTTATCTCTAGTTAATCGTCTTTGTTGTAAGTTTCTTCAAACTGTAATTGGATGATCTTCCAGATTTTGGGTAACTCCTTTTTCATTCTGGTAATTCTGGAAATATAACTCCTGTTTGATGAAACTAAGAGCTGCTAAATTAAGAAAGGACTGACTGCAGATGTGATTCTTTGTTCAGAGTAGAAAACCTTTTTAAACAGTAACTATTTTTAAGGCATGTTATGAGAAAATAATAAGTTTGTAGGTTCATATTCTTGCATTTTATTTTCTGCCAAATAAGGTTCTGAATTTACAGGTACTGTTCTTCTGTTTGTACATCTGAGATTGTGGGTCTAAGCCTGCACATCTGCTACTCTCAATCTTAGAGATTCCAAATTAAAAGGCACCACTTGAACTAATTTCCCCAAATAATTTTTAGGTTTTGCACCTTCTGTGAGTGTGCATGTGTGCAACCCTACAGGTGAAAGCACTCTCCTAGACAGGTAGGCTCTGATTGCAGTCAGCCTGGGAAGATCACTCATACATCTCCAAAAATCAGCATCCACTGGTGCTAGAGTAACCCCACAGATGACCACAGCATCAAATGATGTAAATCAAACTCCTGATCACAGCCACTATTTCAGACTTCTCTGAGGATTTTTGAAGTGTTGAGGACATGGCATGCCTGCAACCAGAAGTCTCAAGTAGGAACTTCCAAAGGAATGAATTTGGATATCTAAGAGTTAAATTGGAAAAAAATGACAGCTGAAAGGCCATCTGGGGCTCCGACCACTGTCATACTACAGAATTAATTATCTATTATTCAACCTTAATTCTTCTTTATCATCAAACAATTGCATCTCTTGTTTTCCCTTTTCCAAACTTTCTTAATCTGAAAGGCTAATCTTAATCATGAGCAAGTTATGAGAAGTTAAAGCTTTTTTCCCCCACTACAAAGATCCTGTGGTAGCATATGGGATCTGTAATGCTTTCATTTTATCTAGAACTCTGCCATCAGCTTTGGGACTTTGATCTCTGTCTCCACTTTTATAGCAGAAACACTCATTCAACTCCCCACTGCCACCACAACTGCAACTCAACAAAATCAATAACGAAACCTGAAAAAGCAGGAACCACTCATTTATCGGAAAAAACAGCACAGGATGTTGCATCTAAAACTAAATCAAAAGTAACTATTTTCTGGCAACTAGTTTAATGTATTGAAATAGTGCAAGTCCACAAGATACCTTTACTTCCTTTCTTTTCTTAAGTCTGAAATGGTCAAATGCCAGGTTTGTTTCTGCCTTCCAAAACTTGTTTTATTTCAATAACTGTGTTTCTCTTGATGCATAACATTGATCAAAAATCAAGATATTAAACCTAAAAATAAATTTTATAATAAATTAATATTAAATCCAAAAGATAGAAAAATATATGCCATTTTAGCATTTTTTGTCATATCCATTATTTTATTCCTACAGATTCAGTGGTATTTGAATTACTTTAATAGAAGAATTACAGGTTTTCCCCTTCCATCCCCTCAACACTGCCTCTGTAATAGAATGATTGCTTTATTTTTTTACCTGGTTAGCAATGAACAATGACTTCAGTAAGAATAAAATGTTGATGGAGCAAATTAATTGGAGAAGGGCTGAGGCTAATCTTGGTATCTCATAATGCTATCTTTTAGTGGCGTCTGGTTTATTTCAATTTCTTAATTGTCTAAAATCTATTTATTCACACGTGCAGAGAGGAATGAATTAGAATGGTAGGGAATTCACTCACTATAGAAGCAAAGAATTAGTAGTGTTGGGTAAGCAAAAGCAACAGCACTGTGTAAATTCTCTCACCATGCTCTCAACTGCATGTGGCATAGTCTGCTAAAGGGTGAACCAGGAAGAACTCATAACACTGGGATACCTCTCCTTTGGAGACAGCAAAGGAGCTTTTGCACAAATAAATATGATTTGAGCTCAGTTGCACAGGTGAATGTTTGTTATTGCATTAACCTTTTCATTGTTTTATGGAGTTTTTTAATTAATCAACCAGAATTCAAGAAAAGCTGTCACATCTGATATGCCCTGTAATCCATCAAGCTACAACTGCTTCAACAGCAAATTTTTCTAATTGAAACCATGATTTAGTATAAAATACACTCTCCAAGCTAAAAGGTCCACATTTTTAATGGGATTGGAAAATACTATCTTAGAACTGAAGTGAAAAAAGTATTTGTGGATGTATTTCATTTCTGTTATTTAAGACAGAGAGAGATAGAGCATACGGATATTGTGCACCATCAAAGAAACATTTACTCAAGACTTGTGTTTCATTTGAATAAATCCGTTTAAAATGGAATAAAATTACAGAGGCATCAATCAAAATACCATCCTAAAGAGGTGGTAAATTGCTTGAGCAAGAAAGGATGATTTGATGGGGCAGATGGAACGCTAACTCATCTTTCAAGCTTTGAGCTCACACAATTGTTTCGCCCCTAATCCTGAGCAAATCCTACAACCAAGAAAGTGTGCAAAAAGACCATCTGAGTTTCTGAGTCAGATTCCACTCTGTCTCAACCAAATCCACTGAGCAGTCCTTTTTATAAACTGCTCAGGTCCCCTCTTGAAACTTGCTTTGTTTTCCTTACCTTCCTGTGCATAAATTAAATGAAACTGGGTAGAATTCAGGGGCTTACTTCCCCGTTCAGCAATACATTACACTGCCTAGAATATCACTTCCTAACTAAACATAATGGTACTTTGTTAAGCACCTTACTAGACTGAATATAATGTAAACTCAAAGCTGATAAGAGATAACAGACAACAGACGATATCTACTAAGTATTTTTTCACTTTATGTTCTTGCTTTCCCTTCTTTCACTTTCCATTTGCCGTTTTCTTCAGTGTAAATTCCGTAACTGGGGAAAAAAAAGCATTTGAACACGATGGATTTAACCATTTAAGCCTGTACATAATCTTTTTCTCACAAAAGGTTTTCTATGCTTGTATAACAACTGAAATAACAAATGAGCAGAAAGAGTTATTTAGAAGGAAACAGAAAGCAACTGTCTAGCCAGCACAGAAGTCCTTGAATGCCTTTCACCATTCCTCCTGAGAGGCACGTGAGGTGTAGATAGCCCAGAGGGGCTTGTCACAAGCTTTCAGTGCCTGTGGCAAGTGTACATATGGGAACTAATGCTCTTCCATCACTAACACATTTCCTGAACACATCCAAATGTCCTCTTCCAAAAACCTGTCTCCTTCGAAATTGTTTATCACAGAAAGACAAAGAAAGATTACTCCAGTTAAATTGACCTTACTTAATGAAACTTACAGTTTCATGGACATTATTGTGAAAACTGGCCATTACCATTGCTCTCTCCTTGAAAAGTCAGTCTACATCTCAATTGAATGTTCGACATCATTTGAAATCCTCCTCTCCCCAGCCAACCTTGTGTTTAGACTCTACCAAGGTTCACATACAAAGAAAAGCATCCTCAAAATTCCATGGCTTTAAAAGCCTCTGTACAGTCAGCACTGTCAACTCATGTACATCTGATTAACTAAAATATCAAAACAATTAAGGGATTTAACAATGAAACATGCATTAACTACAATTAAAAGTCCATAACTAAGTTTGTAAAAACTTATGCCAACAATACCATTCCATAGGTTACTTTTTAATTATTAAATCAAATTCTTCGCACATAGCTGGAGGAAAAAGAAAAAAAAACCATATATCTTGCATGCATTTTAGCAACAGAAAGAATATCTTCAGTTTGGCTCTAACATTTCATGTCTGTGAAAGGGGCATTATAGTTTACAAAACTAATGATTCTGTGAAAAAAAATTAAAAGTTAGCTAATTAAAATATTTTAATAAAAGATTATTAATATTTCTACCTCCTGAATAAGGCTTGAAAGGATTTAATCCAGAAAATACCATAATATAATGGAATTCATTATGAAGTTTGACAATTCTTATAAATTGAGCAGCATGATTATCTGCACTTCGTTAAGTGTATTAACATATTAGGTAAAATACTTACAATTGTATAACCCATTTACTGGCCCTAGCAAATGTAATGCATCTCACAGCAAATGCAATAGACCAGCAGAATGTGTGACAATGCACACGGCAGAGCACACACAGACGTTCTGCCTTCATCTGGTTCACATCTCAATGGAGCAGCCAAAAGGGGCTAAGTTTGTGCTTTATTCCCCTTATCCATGGGAACTCTGCAAAGTCACCAAAGACCTGGGCAGGCTCTGATGAGTTATGTATGAAAGCAGGGTTGCATAGTACATGTACCAAACTTCAGCCTAAACTTTTATAAAATGAAGGTTGCTTATTTCCTGGAACTACACAATACCATTCTCTCTCACCTGGGGCCTAAGATGTTCTGAGATTTGCATGCTTTATTAAAGGAAGTAGCCCATAAGGAAGATAAATAGACACCCACCCACCCTCAAAATAAAGCAAAATAGGTAAAAAGGAAAATAGTAATCCCTACAAAAAATAAAGAACTTCACCACAAGTTTAGTTCAGACTTTTTGTTTCCATTTTTAAAAGAAAACACATCCTGACTTGGCACTCCTGAAAACAGGTGTGGTTGATCTTACTTTAGAGAGCATTATTATTGTCGGGATTAATTACATCATACAAATCTCATGGAGCACTTAATGACAGTTAAACATTCCCAGCATAAATATTTGTAGGAATCATCGAGGTGTTGAGAAATTTTTGTTTTCCTTAACCCACCCTCCCTCTCTCCCGAAACATCTACAAATTTCACAGATGCGTGCATTTCAATCGACTAGGTCCTCAGTTTTGAAATCTACAAGCCTCTTGTTCTTGTGTTTGAAAGGGGGTTGAAATTTTGTTCCTCTCTATGACAACCCAATCACAGCACTTCAGCAAGCAGCCCAAGGAGAAGATGACTTGGAAAGGCATATGAAGGGCAATCTGCATTCCCGTCTGCTACTGAAGAGTGTGCTCCGGATGAACATTGCAGGGAAATTTTGGGATACATACAGACACAGCAACATAGGGATTTATCTGCATGACACCTCTGCTATTCAAGGGTATTGTTTTGTAACTCATTCTCTTGATTAATTGTCTAGTCAAAATATCCTGCTTTTATGAAAAATATTAAAGACACGCTGGCATTTTTGTTAGGATGTCAGCATTTTAAACAATTAGTTCCCTTTCAGTTTCTTCTAAAAAGTGATGAAAAGCCACTAATCATTATGTATTTAAGAAAGTAGAGGAATAAACAACACTGTTTTCATCATACAAAACTCTGTCCTCGAGAGGACCCAAGAAAGAGTTTGTTTTCCAGCAAGAGAAAAAAAGTGTATCTGTTTTCATAATTTGTGATGTTTCAAAATATGCATATTTCTGCCATTCCAGTTTAAAGTGGTGGTATTACATCTTCCAATTTGCATAAAAATCATGCATTTATAACAGAAAAGAAATCAATTAAAGAGTCTTTCCAAATATTAGTGAGGCATACACATATGCCTGTTTTTTCTGAAACAAATAAGAGCAATTCTTTGAAATAGTATTCTTTGAACAGAATTCTCTGGAACTCTGTGGACCGTTAGTAGGTAACAGAATTGAATGACTTGTATCTGAAGGGCTACCCCAGTCTGGACATCCAAGAGACAGCTGTTACTGCAAGTTTTATAGCAAACATGTGCTTACTGTGACTCAGGGCACAATATGGGCCCCTGCCCTTCAACAACAGAAAGGAAATGAGTAAAATGAAGACAAGAATCTCTCTTTGACATTTACAATCAGACACTCTTTGCATTTAATCTTGCAAGAATACTGTCAGCATTGCAACATTCAACTCAGTCAACCCTTCTACATCATTCAGATGAGCAAAGATCAAGAGTCTTGTACTAGCATGACATTAAAAATAGCAGCCAGTGACAACACGAACTTGTTTCTGAAGCAGACTGTGGATACTTCTGTATTGAGCATATGGGGAAGAAAACAAGTAGGGAAAGTCATAAAGGAGTAAAATGAGAAGTGAAAATCCCACCGGTAAAGCCCAGAAGACGTTGAAATTTACCATATTATAAAGGAAGAAAGACAGTGGGCATCTCCTACTATCATCACTGTACCTACTGTTGAGGTAGATACATATAGTACAGTAAATAACAATGTGCATAAAGTCACATACACGTTGCATAAACATGGAATGATGAATAGTTGTTTGCTCTCTATTCAGAGAAAAAAAAAACCAGCACTGTCTGCTTTAACAGTTTCTCAGATCCCAGTAGGACTGCCCAGGAAAGTAGACCATATATCATGGATATACACCGTTTATTAACAGAATTTAGCCTATGGAAGGAAGGAAAAATAATTATTGGGTAGCATTAATCTTTATGATTTTTTTTTCTGATAGATATTATCATTCAGACATAATTGTTAAAAAAATTTGAAAACAAAGTCTCATCTGCATTTGTTCGTTTTTTATTTTTAATACCAGAAGACATAATTGCAAATCCATCAGATGAAACATTTCATTTTCTGTTTCATTTTATAGCTTTCAAAAATAAAATTATACTGAAATCTGAACAAAATATGCTTCAGCTGTAATACAGAAGTTTGTACAAAAATAATAATGCAATTTCCCTCTGTCTCAATTCATAAACTATCAGTTGTCAAGAGTTCTGAAGAGAAATTCCAAGTTTTATTTAGGGCTAATCTAATACTTGAAAGATCATGGGCTATGTGACTGAGTCAGTGGCTTCATGTGCAGCTGGATGATAACAAGAACTCAACCTAGCTAAGTTACTAACCTTCACCCTCAAACTTCCAGTACCACTGGTTCTTCAGTACCTTGAAGAATAAATGCATTCAGGAGGGGCATACAGGTGTACAAGATGCATTTATAAGGTAAATTCAGATCTCTGCATTAGGCTCTTAGTACTTAGCACACAACAGTAGTTATTACCAAAACTGATCTATCGGCTTTGCATATAGAATACTAACATTCATAATAGAGTTTTTAGAAGACTTTTGGATGAATAATTAGAAGTTGAGGAGTGGGGAGAGCAAAGGGACCCCCAAGGATCAAAACCAATGAGAAGAAGGAATAGAAAGAAACAGTCAAAATTCAGCACTGGAAAAGGCTAATAAACGTGGTCTAAAAATGTCTACCAGGGATTGATTTGCATAACACAGTTCTCTTCAAAAAGAGAGGGAGCGTATTGAATAAAAAGATTGGAAATTTTGAAAATGGTATAAAACTATTTGAAATAAACAAGAGCAGAGAAAAGAGACAGTATTCACAAAGACAGATAAACAAGTATGTCATAGAAAAATATTGACTATTGACAAATACAGTGGAGAACAGGCTGGCAGAAATACCTGGAATTGTTCACACACATCATTGAGTTCTAAATCAGCTATAGCCATTTGTTAATAAGCTTTGAGTGTCAAAACAGATTGCTTTTGGAAATAATTTGCTTGATACTCAGCAGCCAACAGAAAAAGCTTATAATTTGTCAGGATGCATAAAGATTGGGGTTGAGAATATAAATGAGATTACAATGACACTACATAAATCAACAGTAAAGCTTTACTTGGAGTGTTCAGTCATGGCTACACAGCTTAACAGAGATATAAATGAAATAAAGGATCCAGAAATTGACAACAGAAACTATTAAACTGCAATTACTTCATATCTTCTAACCCAGAGTTAAGTAAGAAGACCCATTATAAAGTAGGTCAACTGTATTCTTCTGCATACCATTTGTAGCATCCAAACAAGAGAATATTTAATGAATGAGGTTAAAATTGTAACAGAAAGAAATTAGAAAATATATTTCATAAATATAAATGAAAATATAAATTTTCATGCTACAGGAAATCTAAGTATCAATCACTAAATACCTGGGGTTACAGAACACTCCTTGGATAAGTATTTCTGCCAGTGACTAAGATTTTAGTGTCTTTCTGTTCCATGTACTGAGGCCACCACTGGAGACAAGATATTGACTTGCAGTGTCTGACACAGTCTGACAATTCCAGTGCTTCATTGTTTGAACTGCTACCACAGATCACAAAAGAGCTGATACTAAGAGTATATTGCTAATATCGATCATGAGGCATTACTTACACAATTCTTAAAAGTTACAGTTCTCCAGAAGAAAGCAAAGACTTCTAAAAAAAAAGCTAAATATTTAAAACTAATAGAAATTGCTTCAAGATAAAAAGACATGCAGAGAGACAAATGAAATTTCCTCAGAAAACTCAACAATTTGTCTTTATCAAGTGTATCTTCTTAACATGAATGAGGCAACTGATTCCAGATCACTGAAGACCTTGAGACTGGCTCAGCTGGTGAGAGCATGATGCTAATTACACCAAGGTTGTGTGGGCTCAATCCCTGCACAGGCCATTCACTTAAAGAATTGATTTGATGACCCCTGTGGGTCCCTTCCAACCCAGAATATTCTGTGAAATCAGAAACAGTTCTTCCTGACGGGAGCATAACCAAGATTATAATTCAAATGCTGTGAACCCTTTCACATGTTAACAGAAGAATCATGTAAATACAGCCCAAGTCCATGTCACCATGGTCCTTCTTGTCACTTTTACTCAGATGGTGCCCTTAAACACAGGCTTTCCTTACAGAAGTCTGTGCATGCCCAGAAAGCAAAACCATTAAATGTTGTGTTGGCTAAGTTCACTCACACAGGCTCTGATAAAGGCTATGCCACAGTCTGCCTGCTTGATCCCTGATCTAAAGGAGGGGAAAAATGTCACTTATGGCAAAATCTGTAAAGCTTCTGGGACTTTCTATTAACAGATTTTTAATTTTTTTTTAAACAATTAAGCACAACCACAGTGGAAAATAAGCTGTCAATTTTTTCCAATAGTTGTCCTCTGCCTTTCATCACAAAAAAATCATAATACAAAAACAAAACATGAGTAGCTTTATTCAGACCACAAATCCTACTGGGCATCCCTGATGAATTTCCTTCTACTATCCACTTTACAAATACTTTTCCTTAACACAGGAAAATGCACTGGTATTGGCTGAGTTAAAATCCACTTCTTTTAATGGAAGTTAATGGGACTGTGTGAACTTTGGTCATAAATAACTGGAATGACTACATTTTGATTTAGACATTTCCTAACTTTGCTTTCACATGAGTTTTTCAATTATGTGTGAATTGTTTGCTCTGGGACTCCTTCTAGCAAAAGAGAGTCACAGAGCCTATGAGGAGCTACAGGCTCAATGGTAATACATAACAATACACAGAACAGCAACACTTGAGAAATTTTATTCCTGTCATCCCAGGGATCAGATGACACCTTAAACCCTATATATTTATCTTCCTTTTTATTTCAGAAATTTTAGTAACAGTTTACATGGCCAGAAAAGATCCTTTATAATCATAGATGTCTCAAGCGTAGTATAGGCTACAGTTTAAGCAATGATTTCTAAATTTGGCCTTTCCTTTTCGAAAGATTTCACCTAAAGATTTAAACCTCAAAAACATATACCACTGTTCCTTAGTACTTTTAAGATGTATTTTCACATCTAATATTAAAAAGCACGCCTTACATCTTATTTAAAATGGTTCCCCTAAAACTAGTGACTTCAGTCTATAGACACTAAGACTTTCCAGTGTAAAGAGCAAAGTGCTCCTCATTTAAAAAAAAGGTTTTCTTCATGAAAAATCATATTCATTATGGCCATCACACACTGTATTTCAACAAAAATATTATTGTTGAATCTAATTTTTAATCCAATAAGACTTTTCTCAAAATTAGCATCATCACATTTATAATTTTGTTTGTATTTATACATTTTAAAAAATTGAATTAGATATAATGACTAAGTTAAGAGGTTTGAAATGGCTACAAACAAGCCATTGTACTAAAACCACTGCTGAAATAAAACTGTCCTGGACATCTTTACTATTCTTTGAATTTGTGTTCACAACCAATACAAACACCTGGTGTTCACATAAAGCAAAAAGAAAAAAGTCCTACTACAGAGACTTCTGTAGTACTTAGAGCACTGTAGCTAGAGAGTTTTCCATGGGACATTTTAAAAGTGCCTTAACTAATTGACTGAAGAAGAAACCCCTGAAGAGCTATTAAAGTCTCTCTTCCAACAGTTACTGGAGGGTCAGAGAGCATACCCAGAAAGTATGCCTACTGCTCCTAGATATCTCCCTAAGACTATAGAGGAAAATAATTATAGCTAAAGATTATCACATTGATTAGTACCACTGAGAGAAATTAAAATAGTCTTTCATTCCAAATCCCTAGAAATTATACTGTTCTTTATCAGGTATTAATTGGTACAAATATTAAAAACTGCTGGAATAATTTTAAAGCTTTTGCAATATTAATACACCTATCACCTGATTTTCTAATTTTTCAACATTACTTTGAAGCTCCTGTAGCCAATTATTTAGTGTTATTATTAATTACAGCTTGCAGCTTGAAATACAGCTGTATTAAAAAAAAACCTAACAGTAGAGTTTTATTTGCATAAATATGAAAATAAAACTTAAAATTGATTTAAACTGTTTACTCTTAGTGAGCGTATGTTAGAATATTATTAGTCGTGAAAATTAATTTTTTATGCCTGAGAACAGACAATAAAGCAGAAATATGTCTGGGGAAAAGGTTACATTTCATGTATTGTATTTCTTTCATCTCCATGTTGCAAGATTTTTTAATCTTCTATTAAATACTATCTTGGGGCTGGGGGAGAAGTCCATTCATTTTACTCTACAAAATACAAAAGCTTTACCTTTATATCAAATGTTTACAGAGGAAACTGTAGGAAATTAATCTTAACAGCTACCCATCTTATTTCTAAAGTATCAATGTCTAAGTGGAAAGGAAATGTTACATCCCTTAAGTTTTATTTTCCTGCTCATACCTCCCTCCCCATTTCCCAATAGACTTCCACTTTCTCCATTGAAATCTGAAGTCCAAAAGTTGTTAAAGGTAATTCTGCCTCTCTGGAGACATTCAAGACCCATCTGGACATATTCCTCTGTAATCCGTTCTAGGCGACCCTGCCTTGGAAGGGAGTTGGACTAGATGATCCTCAGAATCCCTTCTAACCCTAACTATTCTGCGATTCTTCTCTGACGAAGTAATCCAATAACTTGGAGCAAAGCAGAGGTACAATGCACAACTGTAAACACACTGAAAGGATGGACAAGAGACAAATGTGATGCAAGAACTATGTTAAAAAAATGTCACAGACCATTCCCTATGTAAACAAAATATAGCTACATATGTTGAAGTCTAAAACAAATAAAGCTACTGTAGCATTCATTTAGCACATACATTCATTATCATTAATATACAGTTTTCATTGTCACTGTAGTGATAAAATATTACAAAAGATCATAAAGTAACTCTAGTCCCTCCTCAGAAAAATGCTGTTAACTGCAATGTATAAAAGCAGCAAGTAAAACTACAGAACCTTGTTCCTAAAAACCTGTATTCAAGGTCACACCCTGATATTAAGTGCATCATTCTCTTCTGGGATAAAGTGGCCATGAAGCTATTATTTTGATCAAAGATTAAAAAATGCTCTTTAATTAAATGGTCTTTGCTGTCTCCTTTACACCTCTGGCGAGACATGCAAAATCAACTTACAAGCAAAAAGGGACGAGCAGTGCTGAAGTTTCTGAGCTGTTCTTAATGATCATCTCCATTACCTGCCTTTATCACTTTATCTCCTCTTCTAAGAGTTTCATAAGTGTTTCACTGCCAGTGCATATCAGCAGTTGACCAATAGTGGTGAATATAATCTGTCGTGTAGCATTTCATATATTATTTGTAGATTTGTTACATTTTCCAGTATAAACATCGCACTAACTGAGCAAGTATTCTGAAGTCAAAGAGATTTGTTTGTTTGCTTTTGTATTTTGGAAAAAAAAAAAAAAAAAGAAAAGTATCTGATTAGTTTCTCTCTAATGGTAAATTCGTTTGGTTTCTAATAACAGGGGGAATGAACCATTAGAAGAAAGTTGGATTAGAAACTTTCCAACATTTATTTGGTCGAAGATAATGAACAGTAAGTAAATAGAAGACTAATATTTAGCATGACATTTTAATGAAGACTTGGTAAAAGGTGCTTCGTTTTTTTCCCCATTACAGTTTGTATCAGCGAGTCAAGTTTCAGTTTAATGCTTAAACTCTTAATCAATTAGTATGAATTCATTCTTTTGGTCAATGTACCAAAATGATTTGATCATGACGTCAAAATGATTATAATGGTATCATTAACTTTTTAATGGGAGTAGAAAATTCTATCAATTTAATCATTGTCTTCAAACAATGCATGGAAGAATGAGTTGGAATAATCTCCTTCCAATCGTTGTCATGTAAAATATTTAATTTCCAGCTCTGCTTTGTCCCAGACAAGATCTTTGTCATTAAAATGAGAGCAGATTTTGACATGTAATATATTTGGTGACATGTCAGGGTGGCACCACTTTGACCTTTTCAGTATTCCACATTTCATCTGGTAGACTGTTTCTTCCTTTTGCTTTTGTTACTGATCAAGAAATAGAAGTTAAACAGAGAGCCAATCAAACTGGAAATTAGAGGCAAAGAGTCAAAATTACATCAAAATATAAGTACATGAAATTAATCTCTATTTTATACTTACATAAAGCCCTTGACCTTTTTCAACCCTCAACTTTAAAAAACAATACAAATAATAAACCAAAAATCCAAGCTTTCCTATTTATGTTTTCAAATCTGCTATCTAACATCCTCTCATACACTAAATTTTTTTTCAGAAATTAATATATCAATATTTTTTACATCCTTTCCTCAATTTTTTTGCTTTTCATTACACTGATCTCCACATTCATTTTGCTTCCAGTTGTTGGGTACTTTTCTTAAGCAGGACATAAAGTACTCAGCAAGGAGTTGAGCTGTCCTGTACATTTGTATGTCAGCTGTACAAGAGGTATAGTGTCTTGATCAGGCTCTCTTAACACACAGTTTGTAACACAGAGCCGGTAAGTTTTGCTGTTGTGCACAGTCTTACACCATGTGATGATTTCTGTAGGCCCTCTAGTCTCAGACCTCATAGTTAGATGCTATTCAGTTTCCATTCTAAAAGCATTTCCAGCCCTATGGCGCAGATGAAAAGTCTGAAGACAGTGGATAATAGGATCAGGCTGGAAGGGACATCAAGAAATCATCCAATCCCCCTCCCAGCCCCAAGCAAGAGCTAAGTACACTTACATAATCACTGGGCAGGTGTTTGTCTAATGCATTCTCCCAGATCCTTATCAATGGAGGTTCCAAAGTGTCCCCAGGCAAGCTGGTATAATACTTAAAGGTCTTAAACATTAACAGGGACTTTCTCCAAATCTAGACGGAATCATGCTAGAGATTAATTCCATTACTTCTGTTTACATACACTGTATGTGGATGAACAAGTAGTCCTCTCCCTTTCTGCAAAAGCCTGTTGGAAAACATTATTTTATATCACCTCTTCTTCTTTGTCAATTCTTCTTCAGGCTAACTAAGCCCCCCTGCTCAGTTGCTCCTTACAGCCCACGTTTTCAAGATTTGACATTTTTCTTGCTTGCTTGAGGAGTTTCACCTTTTCTGAAGTGAGGGGCAAAACCTGTACTGAGTCAAAATGATGTTCCACAACTGACAGACAAATTGGAGGATTACTCAAATTATTTTACAGATGGTACGTCCATCTGCACTTTCCACTAAAACTTGAGGAATAGAGGTTATAATTTCCTATCATCCTCACATCATTTTTTTAAATAGTATTTTCTGACCAGTCTGTCTGAATTCCTCATTGTACAGATCCTTCTTGTAGAAGCCAAATATCTCTGGTGTCTGAAATTTGTCCTTTTCCAGACAGTGTTTTCACATTTGGACTCTACAGAATTCTTCTAGATACTCTCCTAGTCCTAGTCTTAGTCCTTATGACCTTAAAGTAACCTCCTGATTTTACAGTGATCTTCATTCCAAGTCCATCTGGGTTAAACATGAAAACACTGGCTAGTACCTGATGCAGTTTAAAACAACTGCCAAACACCACACGCACATTCTTTCTTTTAAACAGAAATAATTGCTAATTGCTCTCTGAGAAAAATTTTCTAAATAGGGCTGCATCCAGCCTATTCACACCTAGATCACAATTGCCAAATATGCTCAGGAGAATACTGTATGTGAAAATTGAGATAACACTACAAAATTTGAGAGATATGACACATCAAGTGCTTTTTCTCCAGCTATAAGCTGTTATCCTGTCAAAGAAAATTATTAGATGGATTTGATACTGTTTGTTCTTGACAATTCTGCACTGGTTATCAATCACGTCCCTGTGGTTACATATGATTTACCTGATTGTTTACTTGAACATTTTTCTAGGATATAAAAATTACTCGTCTGTCCTGCCTCCCTCTGTCTTCCTTCTTCAGAACCATTAGAGTCCCTGACACCCACAATAGTTGGTAAGCTGCTGGGAGCACAGAGGTTGCCAAAAATCATAAAAAATAAAAAACATAAATCATAAGCAGAAAAAAAATATCAAACCACAAATCATGACTTATTATGCTTCTTGGTGTTACACAGATTTTGTAATATTTAGGACACCTATTCATGATTTTAACTGCTTTGGATTCAAAATTCTGTTAATAATGTTTATTTATATTATTCATGTTAATTATTTATCAAATTTTTATTCCAGGATCAATGAAGATCGAACTGACACATACTTAAGCAATAGTGATTATAAGTTAATTGCAGTTTTTGCTTGCACCCACCTGAAGTTCTCTCATACTCCTGGAAATGGGAAACAGTAAAAAATCCTGTATTTTATTTGTTTGCTTTCATAACTCAGAACTAGCTGTGTTGCAGGTGGTTTCAAGAAAAAATGATTTTTCAGCCAATGAACTCAGTGACTGTCTGGGGAAGCCAATCTATTTGCAATAGATAAACCTCTCTTTTAGATAGGAACTCTGAAAGAATCATATATGCCTTTGCTAACTGCAGATCAAAGCAACATACAGTAGACAGCTTTGGCTCTCCCATGAAGACACCTAGGAGCTGATAGCAATCAGAGGCTAGAAAAAAGAATATTTATCAGTTAAATGATTGAGCATATTATATACACTGGTTCCCTAATGTCAAGAATGGCTGTAGTTTTGTTCTACAACCTTGCAAGGTTCTTGCAAGTAATCACTTACCTTTATGGCCCAAGCATAAGTACCTGAAACACACATGTGCCTTCCTGTATGACAGAGATGCTCTCTATATTCATCATGCAGTTACTGAAAGTGGGAGACATTATCATATTTTCTCACTCAAACTGATTCTAAAGAACTTGAGTTTGTACGTACACATCCTGAAAGTCAAATCAAGTAGATTAACCCAGGCTTTCTGAGGAAGGACAGGAAGATTGTTTGCAGGCGCAGTCGTATGTCATTTAACACCAAAGAGCAATTCCACTCTCTTTCAAACCACCTGCTACTCATCATCTTATTCCTCGGTGTCCAAAACCTACAGTTCCTGAGAAACAGCCATTTTTGTCAGGCCAGAAAAAACTATGAAAGTGTGAAAAAAGAATTTTAAAAGATCAAAGGGACTTAAATATACTTCTCATAATGCCTGTATTTGTGCAGCACATTTTATTATGGAGGAAAAATGACAAGGTTATGCCTTTTACTTCAGAGTGGAGGGGTTTTGTTGTTTTTAAAATTCATCAAAATTAAAACCTCTAGGTTTCTCCTTGCTAGAACATGGAAGAAGCTCTCACGGGACTATAATTTTCCTAAGCTAAATCAAAAATTGCATTTCCTCAAATCTCACTGCAGTTCAGCAGATGGTCGCTTTTTGCCCCTAACTCATCAAGGAGCTGTCCTTTCCAAAAGGGTCAAGAGACACACATTTTCTGACTCTCTTCTTAAATTGCTGCCAGAATCATCACCTTGGCAGACATGCAAGAAGCAAAATTGCCCACTCGAGTCGAGGTAACACGCCCACGGTGTTCTGATCACACACCTAAGCAGAACCCAGCGATGCTCTGCAACTCAGCAGCTATAAATACCAAACCTGATAAACACACTCACCAATTTCTCTGGAGATCTGGGTGAACGCCTCCACACCACTCTCTCCATAGTTGCCTTCGGAAGCCAGCGTTGAGACGTAGTTCCACCCAAGGGCCGTCACGATGTCAACCATGGCCTGTGCCTGGTAGGAGTCTGGTGGGACCACTCGAGAGAAGTAGTCATACCTGGTGTTGTCGCTCAGCTCGGGAGCTGTAGATGCATAGCTGATTTGAGGTATCTGCAAACAGAATGACAAGTCACGCAAGCCAATCTAAGAGCATTTTACAGTATTTACTCGTACGTTTGAAAGGCTTATAATAGATTATACACAGGCATTGTGCAGAACCAAATATCTTGTTTTAATTCAATCAGCTGATCGGAAAGCGTCTCGGATTTTGTATAACGTCAGTCAAGCCTTATTGTGTAACACTCTCACCAAGAAATAATGCATTCAGCCTTGCTCCAGATGCCATGATTCTTGACATGTAAATGTAACAACTTTGTTTTTATTCTGGCTCTAATAGAAACAAGTAAAGTAAAATATAGAAGGAAAAAGAAAAAGGAAGAATTCTTACTAGTATTACAGAAAATTAAAAGTTTAGTTATGGTAACTGTGATTCTTGAAATTTGACAAGTATAATGAGGATTATTTCCATTTTTTTTAATTTATGTACATGCATATGTGTGTTCTCATTTTATAACTATTTTTCAAGCTTTCTCTTTCATAGGTTTTTCATTTTCCAGTTTTAATAGTGCATTCTGCATGATTTAAGAACATGAAGGCTACATCTTAAATAGCAAAAGTTATCTGATGAAAAAAAAAACACACCTAAAAAAATTACCTGTATATGATATCCATATAGAGAACGAGAAAAGTTACAAGGATGGTAATTTTGTAGAAAACACCTCAATGTTCTAAGTAGAAACAAACTTAAATAACTGAACTACATTTTAAAATACCTTATTATTCTCTTAGGAAAAAAATTAACAAGGGCAGTTTTCTGTCTATCTTATATAGGTGATTCAGCAATGTCCAGAAGAGACATTGCAAGCAATACTTACTTATTTTGAAGAACATTTTAGTGCAAGAAAATTTAATTAAAATTTATGTTAACTTAAAAGGAGAATTACTTTCTTATTTAAAATGGTAAAACTGATTAAATTGTCATTAGCTTGAAACAAAAGATATTCCAAATACTGCATTGCATTATGTATTATATATATCTGTATTAATGATAGGTGCTTAATTCACATCACAAAACATAAAATAATCTTCAAGAAAGCAATCTGAATGGAGTTCCCAAGCTGATTCTGTTGAGAGCTGAATTTAAGAGCACCAGGAAACAAGTGATCTGATAAATACACAGTGTCCTATTAGATGTTAGAGAACAAGGTTTCAGTGCAACTGTTATGTCCTGTACAGAGCTTCCTCATCAGTACAAACTGAAAAAGGGACATGGGGCAAACGTAAGGAATGCAAAGAGCCTGGTCATTAACCGTACCTGCATAGATAACATAGACTCTTACAGCCTGAAAAAACAGTTCATTGCTTAAGGGTTGGCACAATCCTTTCTCAGGCAGAAACTAACAAAATAAACTCTTATGTATCTTGGCTGTATTCCTCTTTAGCAAATTTTCTACATGTGGAAATGCCTCAGAATAAAAATCTTAAATGTTTTTCTAATAACAACCAAAGAGAACAGAAAAGAAATAGAGAGGGAGGATCACAGAAAAAGTTAGAGCTTATGTTTCACGGAAATCAATAGTCCTAACATAGAAAAGATACACCAAGTAAAACTAAAGGATAAATTGTTCTTACAAAATTTGTCTCATATAAATTCCTTTTCTTTCAGAAAGTGTTTGAAATATCTTTATGTCTTTAGAGAAAAAATATTTTTGGCCTGTAATAGTACAATTATACACATTTAGTGCACATATCATTGCCTTTCCAAACTTCTCTATTACTCTCTAAAACAGTCTTTTTTTTTTACAGACATAAAAAAAATAACAAAAACCTTTGTGATTTTACTCATTTTGCTCCTTGGTATTCCATTTCACAAATATTATGTCATTGTTGCTTTCCTGAAAGTTATTTCATCAATAATGTCAATAAGATCAACACCAGTAAGAAATCTTTTAGACTGAGACTTTGGCATTGAAAATCTTGAAGCCTAGACCACCGACTTATATCCATTAACTCTCTCAATTCCTGTTCCTCTTCAGGCATGAGATGAATAACAAATCCTAGATATGTGATTGTAGGAGAATTGCTGGTTCAACCACAGCAATGAGATGTTTCAGATCAATCGAGATATTTTATGTACTATGAATATCACTTTTCTGGAGCCCTGGAAAATGCAGAGAAGAGATGTTACTTTCCTATTTTTCAGCCCTTTGCTATTCAACTTCTTCCCTAGAGTTATTTCTAATAACAGTGGAAGAAACGTAGAAGGCAAATACAATACAAATACAATACCCTGAAATCACTGGGCACACTAGCAAGCTTAAATCACCACTGTTTTATAACATCTGCCAGCTTTTCACTAGCAGGAAAGAACAACATGCCATGCAAAAGTAGGGAAAAAGACATTCTAAATAGAAAGCCAGCCTTAAGTTTGGAGAAAAAAAAATTGTTCTTGCAATGAAATATATAATTATTTTCCTCGTTTCTTCTTGTATATATCCCTCATGGTTATAAAGAACACTATGTTCAAGAATTTTATCCCCAGAATTGCAGATCTCCCACCCACAAATGCTTCCTGGACTTCTTTTTTTTGCAAGCAGTTTATGCAAAAGTAAATAGTAACTTCCTTCCTTGCCTGCTTGTAAATGTACAATTGTATACAGGGGAGATCTGAAAAATAGCTTCAAAATTTGACAATTTGGGTTATGCTCCAATTACATTGGAAGTGAAAAGACTCAAAAGAAATTTTTTGGCATGAGGTCAAATTCTTTGGATTTAGTGGTTAAATAATCCATGAATGAAAAATATATATACATTAAAATGTAAAAACACTGGTTATGGACTGTAGGCTTAATAAAGCATTTTACATGTCTCCAAGTACATTTTACAAGATGGAGCATAATGCTGCCTAAGCAAGGGAACTGTTATGCTCTATCAATTCAGTAATGTGTGTTTTTAAAACTCCCTAAATATACACCGTATTTCTACTTCAAGTTCCACTGGTCTCTTGAGACATAAATTTGCATTTTGAAAGAGACCTGTAAAGAAGTTTTATTTCTCATTCTAGATTTCTCAATCTAATTTTTCAAAATTAAATGCAATACCTGTAACACTGTAGAAGGCAAATACAATACAAATATACATGACATGGTATTTAAGTGGTATGTATCAGTGTTAATAATGTATTTCCTTCTATTTTGGGGGAAAAAAATATTATATAACCACATTTGAACTGGTTCTTACACAATAGCTGTCACATTCACTAACAATTGCTAAAAGTATTCATGTTTGACATAATTTTTCTATTCTTTCCTCCACTATGATTTGGCCACTCTCTCCCATTAACCTATAACCTGCTGATAAACTTCTAGTGGGTGATAGACTTTAAGTCTTCGAAATTATTACACAGATGAATTCATAGGAGCCTTATTTTTATTATTTTTAAACCTTAAACTATCTATTAAATATTGAAAACAAAAAAATCCTAGTATGATGTTTTAAAACAATATCCAGTTTTAGTTATGTACTGGTTTTACATAGTGGTCTCAACCCTGATTCTCACTGAACTACTGCCAAAACTACTAGTGCTCCCTCAGTCCTTTAATCTAAGTCAGTGGTGGCTTCATTTCATTCCATTATTCAGTCACCGGCATCAGAAAACTATCATGTATGCTTAAAAAATAAAAAATAAAACTATTTAGAGAAAACAAAAAAAACCAAAACCAAAACCAAAAAATAAACCCAAACACACACAAAAAAATTGCTGATAACTAAGCAGAGCACCTAATCCTTGAAGATACATTCAAGCCAAAATCAGCAGTCCAGAAGAGTTTGTTTTTCCTGGATCTTTCTGCATACGTCTCCTAGCTGATTTTAAATCTGTCTTTAAAATCTCCTCTTCCCAGAGGATTAGAGAAGATGGAGCAGGTACTTTCAGAAGTGACTGTCCACAAGCATGACTGTGGCAGCTCTTCAAAGGGGAAATGACATCAGTACAAGACATACACCAAGCGTTACTACAAAACAGATTTGTAATCCCTTGTGGAGAAAGTGTGGACAACTTCAGGAGTGTCAAAGGCAGCTAATGTAACTTTCCATTTATTTCAGCCAAGTGATAAACCACTTTCAGCTCCTCACACACTGCAAACAAAAACCACTCACTACTCCTGAATCCAGGACTATTCATACAGGAGCATAACTATGGACCAGTTTGGTAGGTCCAGTGCTGGCATCCAAACCCTAAAACAGAAGAGTTGCACTGAGGATGACAGAGGAAACAACACGACCTAGTTGTGCCCTTCCAGGAGAGTGTCTTCACCAAAGCAGGCAGTTTTTAGCATGCTTTCTCTTGAATTACATGCTCTCCAAGTTTAAGGCAAAAGTTCACTGGAACCTTTTTACTGAGCTTTCAAATGCATTTGCATGCTACATTTGACAATGTAAAGCATCAGCTGGCCATTTCATATGCCATCTTCCTTTACACAGTCTTCCAGCTGAAAGCATGATTTGGGAACAAAATAGCAGACAGTGAAACGAGCAAAGCTCATAAGAAAAACGACCTGAGAAAGGAATCACCGTCAATTTTAAGCATTAGACATTATGAGTTACACTCACAGCAGTAACTATGCTGTACAGTCATGCAGAGTAATGGGCTTAAATCACTCACATCTTCAGTTTCACTACCCACTCAGCCCTATCACTACTAATTTTAACATATCAAACAGCATTTTATTTCCATTCTCTCATCACTCAGCAGTGTGTTGTTTTGTCTTGGGCTTTTTTTGAGGAATATTAGCAATAGCACCTTAAAAATAGTAATAATTGCAACTAAAAAACTAAGTCAATAAACTTTAAGTCAATGACTACTCAATATCAACTGGCATTTTACCACCAACTAATACAGGTTGCAAAGGAGTTAAAGTACTTGGAATAAAATTTGACTGTGGAAACATGTTTTCAACTTGATGATTCTTTGAATTTTAAATATCTTTCATTAATCATTAATGGCCCTGTCTCTTCAAGATTTTTATTCCCTCTTCTGTACAGCAAGAAAGTGTTCTTCATGAGTACAAAAATTTCACAGCAGTGAAATGAATCCTCAGAGCCTAGATATTGAACAGTTGCTGGAGGAGAGCTGAGGTCACCATATTTAGGCTATTTGTGACATTTTAAAATTGCCATCAGCCAGAGCACCATCGTAGTTTGCTTTTGTTTCTGAAAAACATCAGCCTGCAACACAGCAACGCCAAAGTCATTCAGGGAGGACATTCAAGATTCAAAAGAGTTTGATAAAACTTAATTACATCCAAAAATACTGAAAATGTCTTCTGTTATTACTAACCACAGGAGAAGATGAAATGCATCCTGGAACATTTCTCTCCACTGACTATAAAAGGAGCGTGGGATATTAATTCAACTGTTCGATAAACTACGTAGAACAACAGTGTAAACAGCTACATGCCTCCCATTGAATCTCACAATCCCACTCACTCTGGCTACACACGATTATTAAGACGCCTTACGTTCAACTTCGTCTTTATCCTTCCCTCTATGACAAACACTGGAGATGTCACCCTTGCTATCATTGGATACCTCATTTCACTCATTTCAGAATAAACCATTATTAAATCACCCTGCAAAGACCTAACACATTAAGATTCAGTAAAGCCTTTGGAGATGTGAGATGCCCCATTCAATGCTCTGAGCAGATGAGCAGGGTGATACCTTGACAGCTCCACCAGCTACAATCCAACTCTCCTAGAGCTGGCATTATGGAAAAGTTTCAACATATGAAGTTTTTTGAATCAGCCTCGTTCCATGGATTTTGCTGTAAGGAGGAGTGATCTAAAACAATATATTTTCCCAGTAGATAAATTCACATATTCACTTATATTTATAAACTCAGGCAATTCTAATCTATATTTATTTAGATGAATACATTCTCCCTGGATGTTAAGGACACTCAATAACAATGTTTATCATGTGTCAAGAAACGCATGTTGTTCAGGAATTACCACAGATTTCTATCTCCCCCTCCCCCAAAAAATATGTTGATATTAACTTGAGCAAAAGCAAGAAAAACACAAGTATGCTTTTCACCCAGATGAATACAATTTAAAATGCATTTAGTTCAAAAAGTTTCGTAGAATTTAAAAAGCTTTGGAAACAAAAAGAAGAAAAGAATAACCAGAAAGCTGTCATTAGCTGATTTCACTTGGTAGGCAGGATTTTTTTAAACCCATCTACATTATTCCAAGTCATTGTATTTGCAGTAAATATCATAGCAGTTCTTGTCAAGGGTGCTTCCAATTCATACATCTAATGATGAGGAGGCAATGGATAGGTCGCTTGAAATATTTTCCAAGTTCCACGTGTATTTGTACAGGTTTTGTGCAAAGATATGGAGTTTTGTGATAAAATGCAAAATATCTATTTTTTTGCCCCAAATACAGGAAGAAAAGTGATCTATCGTACCTAAATGTTTCTGAGTGGGAACGGGTAGATTTTACTTTTTTTTTCCTCTTTCTATTTGTCTTTCACTGGGTTTACTTCTGCTGCCAGTTACCTTCGGAGGACATATTCCTGAACAGAATATAACTTCAATGATCAGCACTGATCTTTTCATAAAAGAACATAGATGAAAATCAATGCAGCTCCATTTGTTGCCAACAAAATTATTTCTGCAACCATCGTAAGCTGGTCTGAGATGTGAAAAATTGCAGACAGATGCAATTGCTAGCCCAGTGGAAATACAGGGGTAAAATCAAATGTGCAAATCCTCTTTCATTCCTGATTTTCTCTTTTTTTTCCCCCTACACTACAAACACAGTAATTGTCTATCATACTTATTTCAGAGGACAATGCTGGTGATCAAATAGACTAGCAGCTACAGTAGTCTGAATAAACTGAATTACCCTAGTAAAAGTATTTTTTTATAGTTAATACATGTAATCATATAGTATCAGATAATGGGCTGAAAAACTATTAAAGCTCCATTGCATCACCACCTGCCAGAAAGTACCTTTCACAAAGTCTAACAAGGCATGCTACAGCAAGTGTATTCCAGTTTATGACTCGCCGTTCTGCCCTGGTAGAACAGGATGTGACAAAACAAGAATGTGTATAATATAAAGTATGTAACATTAAGTGTTTGAATTTGATTAGGTTCATTCCAGTGGGTGGAAGTAGGTCAGGGACTCATCAGAAGTTATTACCTTTAATTACACACAAGGGATACTATGGAAAATAATAATAATATGATTTCCCAATCTCAAATCCCACTACAGATGCAGCATCTACAAAATAAATTCACCACTACAGAAAGTATGGGATGCACTTTAAGGCCAAACATTAAAAGAATATTTATGCATTATGAACATTTTTACAGCTGAAATAATCTTGTCACACTGTGCAACACTGTGTAACTCCAGAAGGATGAGAATCCATCTAAGGACAGCTTAAATTGTCATCAATGTTATATGCAAGAGAGTCTATTGATAAATGTTTAACAATGGCATTTTCTCAGTATGGGAGCTCTATCCCAATATTTCCACACAATTTTAAATCCTGGGGTTTTCCTCTCTGAAAACCAACTGGGTTAAGCAGTTGCACATTAAATTATCCACCATCTTTAGGCAGCCTCTTTCTAAATATTTTAAGCCCAGATGAGGTCCAGGCACTGAACGATAAACCGAAGAAGCAGCAGATCAAATCAGAAATATTCATACTGAGATCAAATCACAAGGAGAGGGGATGGCAGGGACCTTGATCTTGGGATTTGCTGGTAGCTCTTCCTTTACAGAACCTTCTGATGTCCAATCATCAGATCAAACAGAAAGCCAAGGATGGTCAGACAGCTTTAGGGACTTCTGAAATTCCCTTTCTACTTGTTGGGGAAACCCACACTTAATTATGTGTATCAATATATTAGACTTGCGTCAGACTCAGTATGAACTCTCATATTTCAATTTTTCTAGCTCTACTTTCCTCATTAGAGCTTGTCATGTCAGTGTTTGGAACACTAATATCTGTTGATGAGTTTGAGAAAAATATACAAAAATGTGCATTCCTTTTTGTCTGAACCAGGAAAGCCAACTTTTTATTATTATTCAGCAGTAACAAATTTACAGAGTAGCTCAGGGTATCCCTCAGCCAAAATCAGGTTTCCTTTACATTCATTTGATAATTTGTACCATGGAGAGCACAGCAAGCAGTTTCAGAGCCTTGTCCTTGGGGACATGCACTCCTCCATGGAAATTCTTCTGATTACAGAGACCATCACTATGGAAGGAAGTATGAGATACAGGAAGAAAGGGAAAAGCATTGGAACAGACTGCCCAGGAGCTGGTGGAGACGCTATCCCTGGAGTGTACAAGACATGACAACATCGCACTTAGTGCTATGGTTTAGTGGCATGGTGGTGATCAGCCAAAGGCTGGACTCAAAGACCTTGGAGGACTTTTCCAACCTTAATGATGCTGTGAAGGAGAGAGTGCTCTCAGCAGGATGCAAGAAGGAATGCTCTGCTAAAGGGGAAAACTCTCATCCTTGCATTCACTTTTTATTGCTGCAAGGCCACTCCAGCTTACACCACTGGCTGAGCAGTAGCGCTGTCCTTTTGCTACCCATGCTGCCACCTTCACATCATGAGATACAAGTGACTGAAAAATATCATGAGGAGGAAAAGTAAATTTTGTATTCCTGATAGCTCTCTCCACAGTTGTGGACAACGTGAAGATGTGTAAAGAGGGCTCAGCTGGCCAGACACATATGCCCAGTGCTTTAGTGGGTGCTTTTACATGTTCTACAGTACACTGCCTACACTTCAGCTATAGGTCCGAAAACTCAGCTTTCCAGTAATCTCTGTCCCTTGCTAATGACTTGGATACCATGTATCAGAATGTATTAAGGAAATCCGATGAGTCACCAAAGCTATGGATTCCTTTCACAGCACATACAATTCATATGGGATTATCAAGCATCATCTTAAACCCATAAACTACAAACTTAGAAGAAAAATTTAAAATATCCCTTTCTTGTTTGTGTCCAGATGAATTTCCTTTGATTCTTAAAACAATCAGACTTGACTGTTAAACAATTTTACCTTGAGTTTTTAACCTTAAAAGTTATAAAACATCAGCCAGTGACAAGCCGTTTCCAAAAAAGTTCAGTATTTCCTGTATTACCATAGTGAAATGCTAAGTCCAGGTGCTACCAGTAGAACAGTTGAAGAAAAAAGCAAAATATTTACAGAGGAGAATTAGGTAGAGAGGGAGGGAAACAAAACAAAAACATTGATTATGTTAATTATGTGACAAAAATTATTTCAAATAAAAGGAATAACCTAGTGTTCTCTTTCCATGTGCCTAATGGTGTCAGTGTCTGAAAGCTTACAAAGTACAACCTGGCTGCCAAGAGGCTAATCTTACTTTTCCCTTTTGAAAATCCCAGGCTTGCAACACAAAAAAGCAAATGTAACTGCATTATCCACCATCTGGGAATTGTTCACAAGAATGACTATCCAGTCTTAGGCTAGAAAAAAGAAGCCTTGTAATTCAGGCTCAGAGGTACATTGTACAAAGTACAAAAACATGCATTGCTCTCTACCTCCACCAAAAATTTATATTGAAACCTCCATGTCCAAGCACATACAGCAGCTTACTAACCACCACTTCCACCAAGGTATCCTGCAGACAGACTTTGGGGTCTTCACGATGGACATAGTTCTCTGGAAACTGCTCCACAGCCAAAGAAGCATAACAGCACAAACTAAGGTTTCACAAATACCTGTATTTCATAAATTTTGCCATTCTGACAGGACAGGTACAGCCTTACAATTCATACTCAACACACATAAACACAAGGAGCACAACACAAAGAGGCTGTGCCCGTGGGCAGAGACCCCTTTAAAGTCTGAACTTACCCACCACATGTTTTGACCCTGTCAGTAGCCATGAGTAAATTTTCCAAAAAGTAATGGTTGTCAAGAAAGTCAGGAATTCAGAAGAAATTATTACGTGTTTATATAGAAGTACTTTATGTATGTATAATATACATACACATATGCACACACATATTCCATATGTTGGGCCCTTTTTCTGATAGAGTAGTTAGTGTTTATACTTCCCCACTGGGGAGGCCACGCATATTTTATCTCTAAGCTGGTATTGTTATTCACTCAAATTGAACAAGATGAGCTTTAAGAAAAGCACAGCCTAAAGGGAATAAGATCACTTGAAGAAACAGAGAAACCCAAAGGTTTCTTACCCATACAGCAACATATTTTCCATTTAAAGGAGATCATTATAATATGGAGGAAATATTTTTCTAAATCATGCTATTTCTTATTGGACCTATTTCTATATATAGTTATATAAAAGAAAAAAGGAGAAAATGTCAGGTATATCTCATTCTTTCTTTTTTTCCTCAGACAGCTTTTGGCTCCCTCCTGCTCTCTTCAGGATGCTCTCTCTCTCTTTTCTCTCCATGAACACCTTCTTCCCAGATATCCCTTTTCCTTCACACCTGTTTTCCCTACCTCTTCTCACTCTCTCTTCCTCAACCACAACTTGACTGAACTCAGAAGGAAAAGCAGACAGTGGTTGGTTCCTAAAGAGTGATTTAGGATACTCTGTTTGAGCTCTGCTTCTCTCCTTTGGCAGCCCATGTTCAGAGATACTCATTGGGAAGGGCGAAGGGGAACTCCTCTCCTGTGAAATATGGCTGAACAGGGTCACTCCTCACTCTCATCTACTGAGTAAGGCTTCCTTTCCCACAACAGATATTTTTGCTTTCTAACTGGATTGGGAATACATCCACAAAGTCAGCAGAAGCAGTACTTGATATAGGGAAAAAGCCTATATTGGATGAGCATTTCACATAATTTCTGCAAATTTGCCTTTTCCCTATTTTTATTCATTGCAATTTAACTACAAATCAGTTTACTGTTATCACCACCATACAGCCTTGAGTGTGTCAGCCTTCGCCTTCCTGGCTAGTGCAATGGAGATTTCCTCCCTAGCTATGACTCTCCAATATCTCTAAGTCCAAATACAGAATGATATATAAGTCCTTTTGAAGGTTCTTAAAAGTCCTCCTCAGTTAGCTTGATCCTGTAAGTCTGGCCTCACCATCAACATCCTACTTCAGCAGCTCAGCAGGATGATGAAATAAGAGGGCCTGAGGAGCTTTCAATAAGTTCAAAAAGCTCCCGCACTCAAATTTTTTTCCCATTTCAGCAATCCCAGTAACAATTCACATTTCTGACAGGATGTCAGTAGTCAGAGCTTGCTGACAAGCACTTTCCAGTGCCCTGAGAAGTGGCTCTCCTGCCTGCCTTCCCACCTGCAGGGATCTGCTCACCTTTGCCATGCAGCACAGCCAGGCAGTGCTTCACTTGGCAGCCAAGGAAAACCTTGGTCCTGGGGCTCCACACAAACCTTTTTTTTTCACCTGAAACTTCATTTGTGAAATGCTCATTTCACAAATGTATTCAGACCACAATGTACTCCACAGCACCGTGTCTTTCTTTAGCAGAATAAGAAACCAATTGGTTCTGTTCTACCCAAATGCTGGGAACCTTAATACTCATCATATTTTCCCTATGACTGATGCAAAATATTTCTTTTTAACCCGGCTTTAGTACAGACCTTTGGAAGATAACCCCATGCTTACCTGACAGCACTTCAGTCTGCAGCCACTGTATGCAGTGCATTAGTGCACTGACCAGTAGCCTTTGGAAATCTCTTGTATACAGTGCACAAATGATTTGTATTAGGGACTAGAGTGCCACTTCTGAATACTACAGCAGCTTTTGATGAGTGAACATCTTTTATTTTGAAATTGTCCTCCCTCAGTCTGTTGCTGCATATGTTAAAAGACCCCATTAAAAGCATAGTTACACTAAACTTGATTTAAAAGTGTCAAGTGCATTGAATAAACATTGGAGACATCAAAAGCCTGAGTGGATGCTCCTGACAAGTGGTGTGGGAATGCCAGCCTGTGCTGAGCCTGATACAATCCCATCTCTATCTACTTACTGAAATTGCTTCACAAATACATTTCTGCATATAAATGTCACCTATCCAGTTCTAGGCACTGGAAGAATTGTTCTCAGATTGCCAGCTGAAAGGTATCAACACATTTTTTTTCCATGGAATATCAATGTCATCTACATCTCTTTCAAAGAAAAAAAAAGAAAAAACAACCCACACAACTTTGAAGCATTTGTTTTTGATGTCTTTAGTCTGTCTTCTCTTTCACAGTTTGTAGATCTTACTTTTTAATCACAAAGACTACAAAGTACTGAGGTTTATTGAAACAGAATTTGTGGGCTCTGTCAGCCTGTGAGCTGCCTACATGACAGAAGTTCATCACCTTGGAATGGGATTAATATGATACTTACTGAGCTAAACAATTGAAATATCAAGTAAGAGATGTGTCTAAGATCATAATATTTCTTTTGTAGCCCAAAGACATCTTCCACACATCAGAGTGGTTCAGATATCTTTTCTAAAAAGCAGCCTGGGGATGAGGATAATGTTGACAACTATATTTAGTTTTTTAAGAAAAGTTAGTTGCCACTAAGCCCACGTTTATACACTTCCATCTTCATTCTTGATGTTGACAGCATTTCTTCTGTGTAGGGCTGATGGGAGATCATCAAGTCCCTTTCCTCTAAGTTAGAAACCAGTACAGACAAGAGTTAGAGCAAAAGCCAAAGTGTGAAACATGACTCTTATGTCACCTTTGGCATGCATACAGCCAGAACCAGATCTCCCAAAGGATTGCTCTAACACTGAAACACTGACCAGACTGAGATGGGAAGGACTCTCACCCTCCCATTGCAGCAGAACTCTGCCTGGATTGGTTACATAAAGCTGGAAAAAAGTGCAGCCAACAGAATTGAAGAGCTCCATTCTATATCTGACCAGGTGCAGGTGCCAGGGTCTGGCCTTGACTTCTTGAGGTACGTTTGACACTGAAAAAAATATTTACCAAATGTGTAGGAAATAAGGTAATTGACAAGGTGACAGCCTCCATAGGGAAATACAGTCACAGAATTGCAAATTCTAAAAGAACTTCACTGGCCAATTGGACAGCAGAAGTTTCACAGATCCAAGAACATCTTTACAGATCACAGACTGAGATGCCCAAGTGCCGCTTTAGGCCCATAAGAGGATTCTGTGAGGTCTTACTTTTTCTCACTGGGCTAGACAGTACAAATATAACTCTTCAGATATATGAAAACAATTAAGGGATACAGTTGTATTATGCAGTTTCAAAATGAACCCAAAAATCTTCCGTGTCAGATTGCTAAAGAATTGCAATTTCACTCCCTATTAGAATAAGAGAATTTCTAACAGAATTCCCCATACAAGTGAATAGTTGTTTTCTATATGTTTGTACATCAATCAGTTTCTTATCTCTGAGCATTTCTCCCTTTCCATGTTTTACATTTTATAGCATATATCCTTCCCACTCACTCAAGTCAGCTGAGCCAATAATTAACAATATTTCACTTGTAAGAGAAAAATTTTAGCTTTATATACACAGGTGCCACAATGATCAGACTCTTAACAAAGAGTGAATTGTTTCAAATGAACTTCTGCATGCACAGAGGAGAGTTTAGTAGAGAATATACAAGAGTAAAAGCAGAGATACTTCAGTGCCTGTGCTGGAAGCCAATAGCTCCAGATCCCCTCTGCTATCCTGGTGTCAAAGCAAAGGGCACCTTCAGATCTGACTCTGCATAGCCTGGTGCCCACAAGCCTCAGTGCTGGAGTTTCCAGAGTCTGCTCTGTTCTGCAGCCAAGTGCAGAGCAAAACCTGATTTTCAGGCAGGCAGCAGCTGCAGAACCCAGGCCCTGGTGCCCCGTGCTCTGCCCCACTAGTCAACAACTAGATAAGCACAGCTGGGAACAGCACATGGTCGCCAGCCCAGCGCAGCCCGGCTGGAGCCGAGCACAGCCGCAGTGCCTCAGCAGGCTGGAGCTGCACGGCTCACCCCACTAGAGTGCAGGCAAAGGCTTTGCATTCTTCTTAGTACCCTGAGAATGAAACCTCCCTCTGAGCTTCCATGATTCGAGGAGGGTGCTAGCGCTGCTGCCCCTCCATCCAGCGCTGTGGGATCGCAGTCAGGAGCTGCACACGCGGAAACACACTGTGTGGGACACACGGGGCATCATAACTGCAGCAACACAAGGAGGACAGCACTTCAGGGACAGGTCCTTCCCGTCAGAGGTGTATCAGTGACAATGAGACACTGAGTGCACAGGTAGTATCGGCACTTTAAGGCTTATAGACTAAGTTATAGGGGCACAGAAAACCTCAGCCACCTCTGGTAGCTGGCTAAACAGGAGATTATTTAAATCTTTGCAATAGGGGTAGACCAACCATATTATACCACCACTTCTCCACATGGTGATCTTTATTTCACCCCTCCCACAACAGGACTGCTCACTTCAAACCACAAATCATTGCTATGATTAGTGTTATTTTCACATCTTTTCCTGAAAGAAGAGAAACAAACATAAAAGCTCTCTTCAGACCTCTGTTTCAGTTTGGATGCATCCAGGTCACACAAGAGAGAAAGAAGAAGAAGCCTTTTTGCGTGGGAATTACTGGGTTGTCCTTATGCTACCATTTCATCATAGACTGTGGAAGTCTCAGCTCTACAGAATAAACTTCTGTAAGAAGTTTAAATAAAGATAATTAAGAATCAGGCTCTCATGTGATGTAAGCATCAACCTCTCTTTACTGTAGTGTTTGAAGCTATCAAAACAAAACTAATGCAATTCTCCTATATTCTACAGAGAATAAGACGCTCAAGTCTCAAACTATTTAATTTCACTATTTAAGGGTTTATTAAGGTCAAGAAACCTTTTCACAGATGTGGAACTTCTATAAAATTTCTATATCCATGCGTACATATTCTCAAGAAATAGGAAGCACTTGAGATTTTTCCCACACCACATCAATTTCTATCTCTTATCTTACATCTGTAGAAATGAAATCTAAGAAAAAAATTAGAAATTAAATACTTCCTGTAAAAATGAAATCTAACAAAAAAGTTAACATGTACAACGTTGCAGTGGGGATACTGCAACCTTCTCTGGTAGACAGCTTTGCCCGTGGGAAGAATCAGAAGACGATATTTTTGATGGATGTTCATAGATGTTCTTTATTTCTCCCAGCCCCCTCATGGCTGGGGCCTGCACCAGACTGGCCACCCTTGGGCCAAACCCCAGAGTTCCCCGGGCGGGGGGACAGGAACAGCCAATAGGGTACAGAGCTCGGGGACACGTGACCAGAGGGCAGGGGTCGGGGAACCCCGTGTAAGCCATGCTTCCCACCCAGGGCCCAGCCCCTAGGGGAGTGCCCCAACAGTTCAAACCTACCGGTTAATAATAAATTCTTGATGTAGAGTCAGATTAATTTGTTTTATCTGTTTCGAATGCAAAACCCATCATGTTAAATACTGAGACCTCTCTCAGAATGTTAAAAAATATATGCTCCTTTTTATCAACTGCAAATATTAAATCTAAAGAACAGCTGGAAGGTAGGGTCTGGAATACCTGTTTTGATTAGCCAACAGATGTTCTATGGAGTCAAAACATACCGACTCCCTGAGTTTTGATTTTTACTGTTAACTCAAACAACAACAAAATAGAAACCTAAGCTTCCCCCACAACTGAATACAGCCACAACTGCTCTCCAAAAACTAACTCTGCTCTAATTCTTCATTATATCTGCTTGAGGGAAAGATTCCTATAGCTCAGATAATTTGCACCTGCTTCTATGAGTCACCTGTTAGTACAGCTGCTTCTTAATTATAGTGCCTTGCAGCTGAGATAAGAGTGAATTCAATAACTAAAGATCAAGAGGTGATTTGAGAGTCTAATACATCAGTTCTTCCACTGAACAGAAAACTTATTTCCTTATAAAAATAAAATCATTACATGATCCAATAGCTAAAATAGGGAAAGAAAAACAATTAGGACTAGAAATAAGATAAAGATATTTAATGTTGAACATAACTAATAACTGCAAAACTTTGCTAGGCTCTACTTCTTGATATCTAGTGCAAAACAGTAGAGTACAGAGTCCAGACTTCAGGTCAGCAGACTTTGACTTACTCAGGAAACTGTCAGCTGTGATCTTACAGCAGGTCAGAAAAGTATAGGAACTCAGGGAAGTTGGCATGTCTGTCAGATAGCCTCCTACAACTGAAAGAGCAGTCCTCGAGAATATTCAGGAAGATCATCAAATTTTTCAGAAAATCTGCATGACTGAAGAGGGAACTTATGGCACTAAAGGAGGAGGGTGGAGGGGCCAGGAACAGGAGTTTAAAAACAAATCATGCCAGACCACTCTGATATCTCTCTAGAGTATAATGATGAACTCTGTAGTCAAGGATAGGGCAGGAGATGTCATTTACACTGATTTTAGCTTTTTACTCTGTCTCATACAGTATTCTTGTATCCAAGTTACAACTTTACAAACTGCTGATGAACAAATGGACAGGCAAAAATCCAGTCAGGCTCTGGGAAGGGTCACGACTAAGGGGCCATACCCCTATCTGGAGGCTGGTTAAAAACTTGAATACCAGAGGGGTCTATTCTGGAACTCATTGTGTTTAACATTTTGTGACCTGCATGTTTCTGAGACAATGGAGTGCACTTTCATCAGGTTTGCACATCAGACTGGGGGAAACAGTGGATACACTGCAGGACAGGGCTGTCGTATAAAAGGACCTATACAGGTTTGAGGAACAGGCCTAAAGGATCCTTAGGAAACTCGATAAGGACAAATGCAAATCCCTGCATCTAGGAAGGAAATGGTTCTTGTAACAATACAGGCTGGAAACTGGTGCATGGGGAGTGGCTCTGCCCAAAAGACCCTTGAAGACAGCATCATGAGACAGCAGCACCCTGGCAGCAAAGAGGACCAGAAATATCCTGGGCTGTAGTAACAGAAGCAGGACACAGAAGGGATTATCACTCTCCATTCATCACAGTGGATGATGATGCATGCTGGAATACTGTGCAAAGTGTTGGGTTCCCCGGTACAAGACAGAAATGGATAAACCACACCAAGTTCAGCAAAGAGCCACCAAAATGTTTGGGAGCTGAAGTCATTGGCCTGTGAGGAGAGGCTGAGGGAGCTGGGATTGGAGCAAGAGTTGGCTCAAGAGGAACTAAACACCAGTCCATCAGCATCAGAAGATATAGCCAAATTTCACAGCCATGCAGTGGCAGGGTGAAAGACACCAGACAAAGAGGAACAATGAAGGTTCAGACTACCATGAGGAGAAACTTTTACATCATAAGAAGACAGTCAGACAGTGCAACACACTGCCCAGAGAGTATCTCTCCATTCTTGGGGGTTTTCAAGACCCAACCGGACAGAGACCTGAGCAACTGCTCTGATCTTATAGCTGACCTTGCTTTGAGCAGGAGCCTGGATTATCCTACCTCACTGGTGACTGGATTGAGCTCTGAGTCAAGCTGTCTTCAGTGCTCTCTGTAGTTCATGAAAAGAGACAGGAATCTCCACTGTGCATTTCGCATCTAAATGGACTAATCGACCTTTACTGGAGACCTATTTGTCTCCAGTAACTGCAGAGAGATTAGATTAAAGTCACAGCCTCAATAATATTCAGATATCTTTCTGTGTACCAAAGAAGCAGCAAATATTTGCCTTGATTCTCATTTAAATATAGAAGTTAAATGAAAGTAGGCATCATCTGACCTAATTTTAGTCCTTTGATATGTCCTGACAGAGGAAAGTAAATATAACACAGTCACTGAAAACATGCAAGAACCAAAACCTATGCAGATTTTGTTGCTTCCTTAGGAATTGCAGCTGCACAGTCAGGTTTTGGGGTTACTTTCTCTAAAACTTTCTGTGCAGGAAAGAAGATATTTAAAATTTCATATAGTAAATAATGAAAATTGTAAAGGAGATTTACAAGATACGGCTGAACCTTAAAAATGAAACACACGTGAAAGATTTCATAGTAAATAGAAACTTCCAATTGTATGGGCAAGAATATGCTGTGACAGCACACAAAGGGGAATTTACACTGAACAAAGAAATAAATATCCATGATTACTTAAAATATGCATATATGCACACACACATAGTGTGGGAATAGACCACAGCAAAAAGTGAGGTCCTGTTCCTGTTGGTAAGAATGGTAACTCTCTCTGCAGCAGCCCCAGTGGCATTCCTCACTAGCAAAATGCCAAGAAACTTCTTGGCTTCTCATGCATCCTGATTTTGATAGTATAACATGGGCAGTAAAATAAGGTTAGGCACATGTGCACCTCTCTGAGCTAAGGTCCAGTTTCCAGAGGTATGTGGTGCTCTCCCATGACTGAGGAGCACCACTAGCCCTGAAGATCACTAGGAATGTGAAAGATTACTTCCACATCTTCCTTCTCTTTTTCATATAAAGAAGCAGGGTCTTAATGAGAATGACAGTATCCACCATACAGAAAACTCAGGATATTTTAGCAACGTGCTCTTTATGTATTTGCAAAAAAAGAAAAAAGAAAAAAATAATCCACCAACTAGCTAAAAAGGTCAATTTCACTGCAGCAAAGGGACGACGAACATTATCTGTATTTCTGCCCTTTCCTCATTGCCATGAAGATTTCTTTGTAAAAATGTCCATCTCATATAATCAATTTCTTTTTCATAAATACTGCTACACTAAAAAGGTCTTGAAAAAAAATACTAATTTTCACGAGCATTTACCTCTTCCTCCAGAATACATAGTGTCAGATTTATTTTGCTTTCCAACCTCATCGTATTTCCTACTATCCCCAGCACAAGTGCCACTTCAGCTCTAGCCTCTTTAGCATAATGAGCCTTCCCTTGTGCTGTATGTCCTAGACCACGACAAGAGCTCTGTGGCTAAGCCATTGGGAAAATAAGTCAGAAGTCTGGTTGCTAAATATTTCTGCAGGTGAGAAAGAGCATTTACTTGTTATCATGCTTACCATTTATAAAGCAAGAATAATCTCATTAAGATATAATGTTCCCTTTGCCCATTATTCATCTTTCAAGAATGATGGAATTCCACATTAACAAAATGGTCTCACTTTTGTCCAATGTAAAATATTACAAAATACGGGCTTTAATAAATCCTTAGTCTTTGTAATTAGAAATCAAACTTCTGTAATTTCTTTAATAAAGCAACATACTAACTATGCTACAAATAAATCAAATAAATTAACATTTTTAATTAGGCATAACAAAAAATTAAACAGATGACATTTAAAACTAATTTTCTCTACTGGAGAGAACATGATTTAAATCGGCACTGAGCCTAGCGCTCTCCTTGTGGATATTCCTTCAAATGCAGTGACATTCAAAATCATCATAACATTTTCAGAGACAAGTCTATTTCCATTTTCCAGTATTTGAGGTTTCACTTTTAAGCCAGGTTTTTTCAATTACCAAACTTCCGTAGAAATGCTTCATGTCTTAAAGTTTCTGTTCAGCTCCAGAGTATGTAATTGCAGAGCAGCTGCACAGTCATACCAACCACTGATAAAAAGGCATTACAAACTTCTAAGCAAATCATATTTATAATGCATAATATTAAAGGCCAAAGAAAATCAGTAGTACTTCAAGAGAAACTTCGGAAAATAGGGCAAGAGCATCTTGGGAAAGTGGTAAATACTGTGCAGCAATGAAAAGATGCAGCTGTCTAAAACATAACTCCCGTACAGCACACTGAAAAGAGAATTACCTTACTTTTGGCTGTACTTTGTCTCCCAAATTAAAGCATTATCTATCGTTAACTGCTTCAAGGATGGGAGTCAAAAACTCTTAGGAGTCCAGCCCAGGAAAGAGTAGGTACTTGTAGGAGTTACCTGATTCTAAGCACATGGGTCCTCTCCCTGACTTCACATATTTCAATACACTGAAGATTTACCTCTCTGAGCTATTTTGGGTGATCCAGAAGCCACAAAGGAAATGGCCTATTTCCTATTCTGAAAGCATTCTGTAATTTTTCATTTGCAATGGTGTAAGTAAAGAGGGAGTCTGTAGGAATCAGTGTATTAAAGCTCTGTAAAGGCAGTCAGCAAGGAAATTTAGCAGGTGCACATTTCACTTGCAAGCTTTGCTTAACAATTGTCATCACATATATACACACTTTCAGCAAAGCATCAAATGGTAAAAACAAAGTAAAGATGTTTCATATTCACTAAAAGGCGACAGACAAGTTCTAGAAACTGCAAAATGCAACACATTTCACCCAGATCATTTTCAAGAAAAATAAACCCAAAATGATGCCATGAACTTAATTCTTTTTCTGCTGCCTGAAAGAACTAAATGTAGTATGGTATCTTCCTGCTTGGACTGTATATGTGACTCCCATCAGCAGAAATGAGTGTTATGTATGTGAATTGAGGGTAGAACAAGTCTGGCCCTGTATATGCCGTCTGGAGTGTGATAAGGTAACAGTAAATTTGCTCTAAATGAAAGAAGTGGGAAGCTGAAGCAGCCGATTTTGTTGCTAGCATATTGCTATTGACAGGGTAGTCGGAGAAACCTGTTTGTGACACATATTACGTCCATCGGTTTGAGACTATAGCTATTGACATATATAAAAAAAAAATGTTAAAAAATACAAAAATAATAAGTTGTTAAAACATTTGAATTATGGCATAAGTAACTCTTTTTGCTTGGGAAAAAGCCTCAGGGGAACAGTTCTACAGAAAAGTCCCTGCAAGGGAAATGCTTCCAGGGAATGCCTCCCTAGACAAATCTCCTGCTAAGCAGAATGCCTCTGGCAAAATGCTTGTGGTAAAATGCTTCTGAAAGATGATGACTCTCTCAACAAAACCTGTGCTCTCTCTCTCAGAGTACCCAAAGCCAGGCTTTTAACACTGCAAGGAGCAACCCAGCAGTGGGATGAGCTCACTGTCTCTAACCAATAAAAATAAAAACTGCAACCAATTACCGCCTGCATTCCAATGATTATAAAGTCAGAAATTTCCATAATCACGGTTATTACAAATATTTATACTCTGATTAGGTAGTAGTGACAAATAACTGCCAGAACTTAGGGATTTATGTGTGATAGAGTTACTGAGAAATAATCATACTGGAGTTATGTAAATTACTCCTCATCAACCAATCTTACTGTAAGGATTTGCATATGTGATTACAAATGTGCAGTAATACACACGTAACTCTGAGCTCTGCCTGCCTGAGAGACAGTTTCTTCTGTGGCGTATTTAGTTGTCTGAAAAATCCTGACATTACACTAGTACTGAAATTTGGTCTTGTTTTCCACATTCATTGTGTTATCTGGTACAAGTATATCTGATAAGAAATTCTTGTGCCACAGAAATCTTAAATCATATACTCACAACAAACAATACTGCTCTAGTTCCCCTCTTCCTCACTAATCTATTTAACCTCTCACTATACTCTTGCTGCAGATACATCCCTTGAGGATGAGGAAAGCCTTTTCAGTCCCTATGAACGCCACCTAAGAGTGAAAAAGCAAAAGTAGGAAGTGACCGTATTTACTACAGCATAGATTAAGGAGATCAGAGCACACAGACAGATAAACATCCTGTACCAATATTCAGAAAATGTAAATGGTTTTTAATAGATCAGTCATGTTCCAAGCATACTGCCATAGCTAAAAATCAGTAGCCCTGCTTTTTGTACTAAACCCTTTAGGGCTAGAAAACTGACAATTTTCTAGCTGTAGGATCAATTTCCTCTATTTCAGATTCCTTCTCTCTTCACTATGGTACAATAGGTCACTGTGGTATAAAGAGCCTTGCAAGAGCAGCTTTTTGGCACAGCAGAGAAATGCAGGGTGGGAAAAGGAGTCCAACTTTACAAAATATTATGCATTTTCATTACTCTTCTACCTAAAGTGCTTGTTTATCTGTTTAATGATTAATCTGAATATATTTGATACATGGAATTTTCTACACATACTATTGAAAATGTTAATATACGCTGACAGCCTGGAATATCTGGTCACATCATTATTTAGACCTGAGGCCAAATTCTGCTTCCCAAATCCTGCCAGAATGCAAGTGTACAAATTCCCCTTATACTTCCAACAGCAATCCAGCCCTCCAACCTGCATGCATAATCCTTTAAGTATTTTTCTGCTTATCAAAAAGTTCCTTTGGCATTTGAAGTATGTCTTCCATAAGAACATATCTATGATGAAATAGATTGTTATTATCTCCAATGATCTTATTTGGGAAAACAGCATTTATTCTCATAATGCAAAGAACTTTGATTCATAACATCAGCTTTTAGAACACTCGTATTTCCTAACACCACTCCAAAGTAGGTTATTCTTACATGGTCATTGTCTATTTGCTTTTCTGTATATATTGTGCTGTTCTTTTCTGTTGTCAGTGCATAAATACAAAGAAGAAATTACATGCACAGAGATCTTTGCAAATAGAAGTATCATTGATGACACTTGAAGGTAATTACAAAAAAACCCTAGGGAAGGCTCTTTGTAATACTAAAGACAATGAACACAGCATTTTCAGATACATGCTTATTCAAATAGTTTATAAGGTGCTGTCAGAGCTATGTGGGAAAACGTTTCTGTACCCCAACAATAATTTCAAGATTTAAAAGTATTTTCTGTTCTGCATGAGGATGGAAACACAACATGCCCAGCTTTGTCACCAAAAATAAAACAAAACCATTGTTTAACATAGGAGATGTTTCTAAAAGATGGAAAATCAAAATTTAAATGTCTAACCTGGAACCAGAAAGTGTTCAGTTGGAATTGGGGGATATCTGGGAGTTACATGCATTTATAAGCCCAGAAACTGCTTAATACATCTGGAAAACTTTCCAGATTAGAGTTTTAGTGAAACTATACACTTGCATTAAAAAGTTTGATTCAACTAGCTGTAATTTTCAAAGAAAAAAAAGAAATGTTCAGCACAAAATTCCAGACAAACAGTAGTTGCTAGTATCCGAATGTTGATAGTCATTTTATCCCATTTTATCTTTGTGGAGTTTTTATTATTATTTTGTAACAAGTGAATCATTTGTCAATCAAAATGAAATTACAGTCAATTTCAGACTGTGGTGCTCACTCAAACCAGATATCTGATTAGATGTAGTCAACGTTATGACTCATAAACTAATGAGATCTCCCATTTTGATTCTTTCAAACTGGAATAGGGATTACCTCATTTGAGAAACCATTTTCACACTTTGAACATTAGACCACAGTAATCATGAGATCAAAAACAATTTATTAAAAGGGTCTATTCCATATGTGTTGGATAAACTTACCACATAATATCCTATTAGGAAATTGTGAGTTCTTATATAATACTGGAAAAACATTCCAAAAATCACTTACAGAATTTCTCTTTCATTCCTTTCTTACATTTAAAAGAAATAAAAACTGTCATTTTATCCTTGGCAAGGATAACCTGTAGACATAGCAAAGCTCTTTCTCACAAGACTGAAAAAGTTACAATTCTCATGCCTGTACACCAAAAAAATAGTGGGGATAACATCACTGTGGCATGGTTGCTTGTCATCACCAAGTCCTGAAAACAGATTTTAGTTTATTTTTCCTATCATTAAAAATGATAGGGAAAATTCCAAGAATGCATGAGGGTTTCTGTGTTTTGTTTTTTAGAGAAAAGCTTTAACTTCTAAAATTAAGTACCTAGAATACTAATGCGAAGTTAACATTCTGAATCTACTTCTTTACACTGATTTATTTTAATATACTCCTTTTTTGTTACAGAATGTAAGCCCACCCCCAGAATGACTAATTTAGGCACTGGTGTACATACATTTCTAGTACCTGGTGAACTCAAGTGTAATCAATGTGACAAAGTTTAAACACACCTTGTGCATGAGGTGAGAGTCCTTTCCACCCAGCACCAGGGCACTGGCAAAGAGGAGAGTGGAGTCAGTAGGCTGTCTAGCAGGGTGCAGCTCAGGAAGGTAGCTCTTGCTCCTGGAAATCTATATTAATTTTGCTTGACATTACCCTTGGTGAAGAAATACATAAAAGCAAATGCAGCATCATCTAACTCCTCTCAATTAGAATCAATTTGCCTTTGCAGTGGCTCCTTTTGCCTCATGAAACTGGCATTCCCCATTGCACAAAGGACCACACTCTAATATGTTGTAATGGCTTTGCTCCATAGACTCCTAGAATTATTTAGGTTGGAAAAGACCTATGAGATCACCCATTCCAATGGTTAACCCAAGACTGCCAAGTCCAGCAGTAAAACCATATCCCTAAGCACCACATCACTCATCTTGTAAATAACTCCCAGGGAACTCTACCAGTTCCCTGGGCAGCCTGTTCCAATGCTTGGCAACCACGCCAGAAGTCTGGTAACCACTAAAGATGAAGGAAAATGTGTGGACGCTTCTGACCAGGTTAAGACAGACTTGTGGTGTCCCATTTTTCTTGCTCATAATCCCACCAGATCCCATCCCCAGGAAAGAGTGAAACAAACTGCAGTATTTCAGAAGTTAATTTGTCATAATCTCTGCAGAATACATGGTGAGTTCAATCAAGTAGCTACCTACAGCCCTCTCTGCTCTCTGCCTGCCTCCTTTGCAGCAGATTCTGACCAGGGCACTGGTGTTTAGTGCTCCCAGCATCGTGGGACGAACACGAAAGCAGGGAAACAGCTACAGTCCTGGAAGAGATTGCCCAGCATTCAGGGATTCCCCTTCAAAATACTTGCAAAGTGTTCATTACTCCTTCATTAACTTTCTGCTGCAGGAGCAGAGCTAGTGCTAGGGGGAAAATTTATGAATCCCACTGCTTAAAATTAAATCAATGTGCACTGAGACTGGGCACACAGCCTGGCTGGGGATGACCCAATCAGTTTTATACAGACTTGAGTCTCAAGGTATCAAAAGAGCTAAGGACAAAGAAAGCTAAGAACTCCAAACCTGATGTGTCAGCTATGAACTACTCTGTTTGGTAAGTCTCAAAATCAGTAAGTCTCAAAATCAGTAATGCTTACTCTCTTCTTTTTTTTTAAGCAATCTGTTATGCTTCTATACAACAAATACCCTTCCAAACCTTCCATGGTATCACTGATATTTCTTAGGAATAATATCTATGAAGGATCTCACAAAGTACATTAGCTGCAATCAGTACTTCCTCAGTGAAAAATTTAATGGCTTTGAACTCAGGAACAGAAGGTTCATGTGACAGCTCAGCTTGATTTGTAATTAAGAAATCCACAGGTCACTCAGCAAGAGTTCCTACTGCAAAGGATTGTTCTTTCATATATTAGGACAGGATCTGACTCCAGCAAGGTTGAGGCTGGTGGCCAGCTTATTTGGGTAGCACATGATGCTGAGCATCTGCTCTGAAGCAGATGCTGAAGTTTCTTTCTCTTGCAGACATACTCCTCTCCCTGTCTAGAGGTCCTAGTAGATGGTGCAAAAAGAAACAGCAGGGGCATACTGGTCCTATTTATATCTATCCCACATATCCCAAGTTCATAATTCCATCAAAATACTAAGGGTCTGTATCAAAGGACATCCACAGATGTGCTCCACTTCAGACAAGTGATCTGATTTTTGGGAGCTTGGTCACCACAATGGGACTAGCTGACCACTCAGAAACTCTGCAAAACATGGCAAGAAGAATAAACATTGGTCAAGATCAATCCATCAGTCATGCATGCTTTAAGAATGTGTTTACCCAAAATAATTTAAATACCTGAAAAGGCTGCAAATCTGCTGACCCCAGTTCTTCAGAGATATCTCTATGAGTTTTGTGGTAAAAAACCCAGAAGCTTTCTGAAAGCTTGAAATTTCTTTACAAGACAGAGATAACAACCTTCAATAGTTTTTCCAAATGTCTTCTAACTTTCTCTACTGAAATTTTAATTGTAAGCTATGATAATGTTTTAAAATCCAGTTAGAAAAAATAACTCAGTGGGAAGCATAATAGGGATAAATCTTATTTGAATTAATTCACATTAAGATATCACAATTGTAAAGAATTTTACTATGGCTTTTAGTAAAAATGATATCCATTCAGTCTAAAGACAGAAAGCTTAGATGTTTGTGTGTAGACAGATAGACAGATAGATAAATAAATGTAAGTCCTAGTGACAAAGGAGAACCAAGGAAGACACACTTTTAATCCTTGAGAGTTGAGAGACTATTTTTAATGTTATATTTTGCCTACTTTTCCCATCAATGTTTTCATTTGATCTTAAATGACCTGCCAGAACAGGGGCCAACTATCAATTCTATGTTGAAAACATCTGTACCTAAAAAAATGAACTGAAAAGACCATAGTTGCTTCCCATACGCTAATTAACTATCGCAAGTGAAGAATTTTGAGTCACTACAAACAGCAGCCAGTTTTGAACTTAGAGGTGAAAGTGCACATACTACAAAGCTCAAAAATGTCAGGGAGTTATATTAACATCTGACTCTTACTGAAAATAGACTACTTCTGGTGTTGAGGAATAGAAGAAATCATTGCCCTCTGGTGGCCAAAATATTTGGCATTTTTAAAGCATCAAAATTTAAGCAGGGTATATGGGGACAATAAGCCACAATACCGTATGTACAATGAAAAATTTTTAAGGACACTAATTTTTATTGATATAAATGGAGAATAGTATGGTCCTGTCTTTCACAGTTTCAGAATAGAGGCTCTTATTAAATGCTTAATCCAGATGCAGCTTTTCTCCCCTTACCAGAGTTTTCTCCAGTTCAAATTCAGCTTGTGTGAATGCATACCCATGAA
Organism: Vireo altiloquus; assembly: GCA_013396875.1. Taxonomy (NCBI): domain Eukaryota; kingdom Metazoa; phylum Chordata; class Aves; order Passeriformes; family Vireonidae; genus Vireo; species Vireo altiloquus. The sequence goes on along the minus strand of VZRF01005942.1, from coordinate 776,327 downwards.
ATGTACTACCCACCTTAATTCAGTGTCAGGAGCAAAGCACATTTTCAGCACCTAGTCACCTCTATCAACAATAGTTTGCATTTAAACATAGTAATGCATGATTATATCTGTGTCTTGAGAATGCTGTTTTTTCTAGAGAGCCCTACAGATGGATGCAAAGTATAAACTCGAGCAACACAGCCAACCTAGCTGGTCCTTGTACAGGGAACAACCAAGCAGGCTTCCCCCAGTCCACCCATAGGCAAGGGCCAATTACTTTACTGGTGCCTGGGATGCTGCTGTGAGAAAAGGGATTGGTTGTGCTACAGGAAGAGGGAAATATAACTCCTTCACTCTGCTGAGTGCATATGCACACACTGTCCATGTGCCACGTGAGTGGATTCAGAAAGGACACTGCCTTCTGTCGCAGACTGCTCACATGCATGCTCTGCCTTTGCGTTAGCAGACTGGTGCAAACACATAGCACAGCACACTGCTGACCACCATCTCATATACCAGAAGGCTTAAATCAATCTTTATTAAGAGTTCTTCACCAAGCATCTGCTGACATCCTGGTTGCTCGTCATTTGACAGACACTTTAGTAGGAGAGACCCTTTAGGTCAGTTCCTTGCTTAAAAGTCACAACTGTTCTGTAGACATGGCAAAGGAGAGGAATGATCTAAACTTCTCACTTCTCTCACAGCCCACCTAAACAGGTCCCATCGCAGCTGAGTGCATCTCTAGAAGTCAGTGCAGAAAGTGCAGCTCTCAACCACCCTTTTATGTCCCCAACTGTTCTAAGCACCACCCCTGCACCTAGAAAAGTCCCAGGGAATCTGTATCCAAGACCAAGTTTAGCAACATAAATTTACATTCATTTTATGCATGGGAAATTTAAGACTCCTGCTTGGAGGCTGGTTTAGCCCACCAATTTTCTTGGGAATTAATACTTTCGTTTCACTGCTTTCTTTTGTAACTTCATTCCATCACTGTAATTACAGATTTTTGTCACTATTTTAAGCAAAGATTAGAAATGACAGCTGAACAAAAACATTTAACATGAAGGGGGTATAAAAGAAAAAAAAAACAAGAATCCTAGCCAAAACAGAGCAAGTACAGAAAATGGGTTATCTAGGAAGCTGCCTATGTTAGAAAGGGGTCAAATTAAGCAAGACAAAGTAAAGGTTAAAGTCTTTCCAATCTATTGGGTGGCTTTATCAAGTTCTTAAAGGAGATAGAAACAGGAAGGAGAACTCCTTCCATAAAGGAAGGGTAAGATCTTTATCCTCCAGTCTTAATGCTTATTCACATAAGCAGTTACTTATTTATGTCAGAAGTTTTTTGTATTGCACAACTGACTTCTGTGTTCACATCACCTGTAAGCTTAAGCTGTTTTAACTCCCTATTTAAATGTGGTTTTATTAATTAAACCATTCTTGTACCAAAAATTATCCATTTTATCTAAGCCCAGGTATCAAAGCATTAAACTTCATATACTGCACCAATTAAGGACATGAGGTATCAGCCTGTGGGGTTTTTTTTCCAAGTGTTCTAAAATGTGAATTACTTAAATTGAATCTCAGTTTCTGTGAATGTAATTACCTTTTGAAAGAAAATTACAAAGGCTAACAACAAACACAGATTGACAGAATCAGATAAATTTTACGAATATTATATTGTCTACAACAAATGAATAATCTTTTTTCCAAGTATATCCTGAAATATAAAAATTGTCATCTCATAGTGCTGTTCATTTCATTAGAGAATGATAAGCTTACCGCACTATGGAAAGCACTTTTTAATTTTACAGCTTAACAACTTAGGATGTTTTCTTCTGTCATTCTCGGCAATCAAATAGGCTTTATTCTGGCTATGCCAACAGTACTAAGTGCAAGCAACATTCCTATTGATTGCAGTGCATAAAAATAGTAATCAAGCACTTTAGGATCTGATCCAGTATCTGGGGTTTCTGCAATATTGACATTTGAGTAGATGTTATGGAATGATTGTGAAATCAGTAGCATTTTTATAAAGATCAATGCAGTTTTTAAAATTGTTACTATTTCCCCTAGTTGTCATGAAATTAAGAAGTGAATGAACAACTATTTCAAATCTAAGGGGGCCATGCTAAAACATAAGCATGTATCTTCCAAAAATGTAACCAGTGTCTCTTTAGTAAATGTTACACACAGCAGATATACACAGAGACCATTTTTGGAAACACTAGCTTTTATCTTTGTCTCCAAATACAGTTAATTTTTAAATACAAATACAGCTATTTTTAAAACATTTTCTGAAAGCATTATAAGTATTTGCAAAAAAACATTTTTTTTTTTGGTGATCTGATCCTGTATGGGCATGTTTCTTATAGCAAATATTAACAGGAGCTTGAAATACCCATAAAATTATGACTGTGATCCCATCCACATCATGTAAGTTTTGCTCTGGGAATTTCTTCGCAAAGTAGTGTTAAATCTTTGCCTTATGGTAAAAAACATTGCCTTCTGCTTTAAAACTGTGTGAGATGCTTGTGCTAGGGAAGACTCAGCAGAACAGAACTGCACACATCAGCAGGACCCTGAGCGTTTCATCGGGAAAATCTCCCAGGAAAACAAGAATTTAATCTGGAATAGCAAAGGCAAGATGGGGCTTTAATAAGGGGATGTGTGCTGGTGTGGCTGAGCCGGGTCCTGGCTGGAGGGTGTGCGGGTGGCACAGCAGCTGCTCCAGGATAAACCTGAGTTTATCCCAGGTAACGCTCTCTTTCTGAACATATTGCAGCAAAGGCGGGGTTTAGCAGGTTCATCAGGCCAGACGCTTTGCCCCTCGGTTTAAATGGATCTTCTTAAATACTGTAAATCACAAACAGATGTTGTTACACCCCAAGATATTTTGTTTTGTTCTAAATATAACTCATAAGGACTCCAAATGAGTTCCTGTACGATTGTTTTGAAACTTCAAAAGATGAGCCAATTTTTGGAGCAGTCTGACACCTTTTAACTGGCAATACTCCTCTTGCAGTAGTGCTGAGTCCAGTCCACATCATGTGGATGTAGGTACTCTGGTTACATCACACGTGCACTCTCACAAGTAGCTGTTACATTACTTAGTGCCGAAGAGGTTAGCTGAGGTCTCTGGTTTGGGCTATCTACTTATAGATGGCATCACTTCCCTCTAAATTTCCAAGTTCCCTCACAGGCACCTCAAAATGAGCCACCTTATCTAGTGGACAGATGAAGTCTCAGATGAAGACAATCCATCTGCTTGCAGATGGTTTGTCTACAATAGCAACACCATAGAAACATAAGACACAACATTTGATTTGGAAAAGTTTATGAAGAAAACATTCTGAGGGGATGATAGAGTGAGATTTTAGAATCTAAGGCTCAAAAGTCACCTGAATATTTCTTTTAAAAGTACTTCTGCTTATAAGCCAAAAGCTATGTAAACTACTGGGTAAGACTCCTCAAACAACTGAGAGTTAGGATTTCTTCCCTCCTTTACTGGAATTTGTTGTGATCAAAAGTTTTGTATTCACATTTTCCTTCAGTTTTTTTTCATTATATACAGAGTCTACAGCCACTCTGATTAGGAAACTTAAAAAGCTTAGACATTAGCTGCTTAAGAATTAACTTCTTAAGATTTAACTTCTTAAGACCATATAAATTTAGATCCTCTCTGCTGTGACATTCGTCCAACAATTCAAGCAAATGCATTTTGATTTTAAAAAAAAAAGAAATCCATGCAATTCTCAAGGTAATTATGCATGTGCAAATACTCAGAACTGTACTTTCTAGTTTCTTTCTTTAATCTCAAGTATATAATACACATTTATTTCCAACAAAAGCTTTACCAGCAAGGTGAACAACCTCAGAGCAAAGCTGATCAACTCTAAGAGTCTTCCAGACTCCATGTTTCAACCACATCTCTATTCTCTGAATCATTAAACCAAAAGAAGTGCAGAGTCAACAGTTTCTTTCCCCCGCATCATGACTCAAATTGTTTTCTCTGATCTACTACTGACATGTATATACCTTCCGTGAGAAATGGATATAACTCTTCTGGGAGACTGACAATAAGCAGTATCTGATGCAGCTTTAAAGGCTTAAAAATGAAAAATAAAATAGCCCATGTCATGATGTTTTCAGATACTGAAACATTTTAAAAGAAATTTGTTTCATTGAAACACTGATATTTCAGCCCACTGCCAAATTTTTGAATACATTTTTATTTCTTAAAATTGATTCAAAATTGATCACTTCTGAATCTAGTGCTTTCAGGCTTGAAATCCTTATGTCCAGGTTGAGAAATACATGCCTGAATATTATTAAATTTAAGCACTGTAAACATTGAGGCAGGTGCCTAAAGTGAACAAAAGAAGCGGGATAGAATAAGAGGGCCTAATTCTGTTCTCAGGATTGCCTGTGCAATCCTCTGCTACTTCAATTTATGTACTTTATTGAAGTGTAAGACTTGGATAAATTAAAAACAAAAAGAGCTATTATCTGTTATAAGCAGATCATATATCAATAAAAGTATTACTATTACTATGTATCTACTCCATCCATCTGTCAGGACAGGATTATCTTTTAAAAGGGCATTTTCTGCCACTTTGCTCAGTCCAGGTTAGATGTCACATGAGATATGACATATTCCTTCCTCAGGAGGCCAGCTGGTCTCAGAAAATATTGCAGACATAAAAAAAAAAGATAGTCAAGGTCAATGATTATTTACTTTATTTCATTTAATTACTTATTATAAACTCTAAGACCACCCTAAATCATTCAGAATCATTTTTTTCTGCAAATATATAGTGCATGGAATCTTATCTTCCCTGCTGACAAAGAAAAGAGGCCAAAATCTCACCTCATCACATGGATTCAATAACAGGCCTTTTTGGAATTACTGCTGCATCCAGTCAATTTCAATACAGCCTGAACTGACTGACTTCTTTGAAACCCACTACTCCGGCCTATTCATTCTTGTATTTAATTTCAAGCTGATCAGCCTTCTGTTTCTATGATTTCTCCTATTTCCTCAGGGGAGCGTCTGTGTGTGCGAGTCTCTTGTGAAGACAACGTGCCTGGAAAGGCTGCCAGCCACACTGCTGAAACAGGACCAGAAAAGGAGTCATCATGCTCCCCTGAGTTATTTGGTGCTGTTCAGTCTCATGCTTTTGCTCTTTTCCAAAACTGCAGTCACTCATCAGATTTGCTTCCTGTTCCATCCTCATGTCTTCCAAGGTATTTAATCTCATAATTCTTTTGTTTTGCATCACAAAGACTATCAGTATATTTCCCTGAACTGGAATCCATTAAATTTTGAAAACTAGCAAAAGAAGCCTAATTTTCCTCATTTTCATGCTATCTCTGGCCTTCTGCTAGATGACTACCCATAATTTATTTTGCATAAATACAATAAATATATTTGTTATATTAATTATTATATTTGTATTCATTTTCAAATATGTGTTTTATTTATAATTATTTTACATGTTTATTAACACTTATTATATTTTTGTTATTATTGTTGTTATTGTTGTTGTTGTTATTATTATTTACTTATATTTATTACTCATGTCAAAAGACTATTCGAATTAGCATGAAAATCAGGATTTCATGAGACATTGTAAAAAAGCTTACTAATACCAAGCTTCATTGTATCAGGCTGTAGTTGTGCCAAGATCAACAATTGCCTTTGTGAAGCTGTCATTACAAGACCTCTTAAACTTTACAGACCGTTAAACAGTTTTTTAGGCATTTAAGCTGGAAATTGCAGATCTGCTGCACAGTAGAGATAGAATGGTCTTCACTTTGAGACTCAGTAGGAATGAGATAGAAAGATTCTCCCTTTCAGGACTGCTTATGGATTTCCCAGCACCTTTCTAAAAGCCAGGAACATGAACTCTATCTGTATGTGGACCTCTCTGACCTAATCACACATATAATTTCTTTCATTCAGAGACACCCACAAATTCCTTCCTTTTGTTCCCCAAGAGTCACGCAGTTACAGGACACAAAGGGTGTTCAAGCACAGTCCAGAGTCTGGATGATACTATGCCAGTTCTTCTTACTTAAAAGTCTTTTTTCAGCTTTTGGAATAAACTCAAAAAGGCTAAGGACAGATTCATCTTGACATATAATCATCTACATGGTAGAAACCACAGCAAGTCCCATAGCACAATTTTGATGTCATTCAACAGCTAACATCTGTGTTCAGTCTGAACTTGGGAATAACCTGGGCCAGGTACTGGCCATCCAGGGCACCATACTTTCCTGTATAGGTGTGAGCTACTGCCACAGAGGACAAAGATAAAAATATGAAGGATGAAAAACAGAGACAAAATAGCCCAAACCAATTTTGTCCGTATTTTAAAAGGAAAAAAATCATCCAGTTTCATTCACCCTCAGGATTTATGCTTAATCCTGATTTCCAGAGGTCTATGACATTATTTGCTGGTTAAACTGAACTAAATGTTGACAGATCTGACCTCCTGAAGGTAAGGATGGATGAGAATTATGGAATTTCCTTATCTGTTTCTCATCCAGGACAAAGCTGGATTTATAAGCTCCTATAAGGTGACGTACCTCTGTTCTTTTTTCATCTCAGTGTTCAAATCTTCCAAGCAGCCATTTCTTGCTGCATTTTTTCTCTCAGTCGCTGTATAACTGCCATACTACTTTACCTCTTCAAATCATTCCTAACAGTGATTTCTCCAGACTGCAATAATTTCTGTTGCTCACCTTAGAAATGTTGCTCTAATTTGTCCACATAGTAAGAAAAATATAGATGAAAGACCATACAAAATTTTGACATAAACTGCTATCTCTGTCCTCCATGTTGTGATCCTTTCATGAGAGTCCAATGAAATCACACTGTTCTTTTTTATAGCTTTATCACATAGCACATATTTGCTGTCCTTACTGGATATTAGTTGCTATTATCACTCATCCTTTTTATTTTATGGTACTGGGCAATGCCTTTTCTTTTTGGTGCCATCCCCATTGCTGGTGGTCTTAGTAAGTGGTCAGACAGTGAGAGAGTCTCAGTGATTAAACATCATCTGTAATGACTGATTTGTCTCTGCATTTTTCAAGTACTCCCAAATCTGACTTTTTATCAGTAGCTGTTGTTACATGATCTCAATTGTCTTCTAATTGCCAAGCCTTCCTTTTCTTTCTATTTCTTACTAAAGGCAATATTAGGAAATCTCTTGACTCTTATTAGGTCACATTTAATTTTATATGTATCTTATTTATTTTTTAGCTCCCTTTGTCTCTAATCTATTTTTCAAGCTATCTTAGTTTCTTCTGGAAAGCCTTGTATAACTCTGAGTCATTTCTGAGAGTCAAACTGCATAGCTTCCCTTCCAATTCTCTACTTTTTCCTCTTCAGATCTTTTTTTAGGATCTCACAGATTTGAAAATTGGAAGCAATTATACTATTTGGAAGGAATACATTTCTTGCTCTACTTTTCATGTGTGAAGGTTCACCTGCTTATCTTTCAATGCCATCCTCAGTTCAAAAGCATTCCCCTTCTCCAGCTTGGCAACCACTACTTCAGACAATGCTCTCTTTTTATTTCACCTTTTACTTATTGTTTCTTAGTACTGTCTGTCTCCTGTCTGGGCTTTTGTGCTGCAGCAATCACAGACATGTTGGCAAGGGTCAATGTAATAATGATGCTAATGCAATTTAACATAGCTCCAAAATAGATGTCAGGGATTTACAGGAATTTAGTAACACATACTATTATCCCCATCTTATTTGTACACTATCTTAAGTCAAAGAACACTTGCCTAGAATTTACCTTTCCCTTAATTTTGTCTTTGGATTGGTGTCTCCCAGAAAACAGGATTGTTAAAAAAAGCAAAAAAGGTGTAAGAACAATTTCATTTGTGAGACTGGCAGACTCTAGGCACATTGACAGTGGAAAATGCAGTAACTTGTCAAGTCACACACAGTAATGCAGTTGCAAACCATCCATTTGACTGATGTGGAAGGCTTACGGTTATCAAGTGATCTTTTATGGGCAAGGAACTCTGAGGGTAGGAAAACCTTTCTCATTTGATTAGGGAGAAAAGCATAACAGAAATAAAACCAGGGGAAGACCAGACATTGCATGAAGCAGAGCTTGGGAGTTCTATTGTGCTTCTATTTCAGAGACAAATTCTCTGGCAAGAAGAGGCCCAGACAGTTCAGTGAGTAACATTTCTCGATGAAATGATAAACAAGTTACTGTAATAACCTCGCAGTATCTCTGAATGCTTTAGGATATTAAATCTGCTTTTCTGCTTTTGCAGAGAAAAATCTATTTTCAAAAAGGTACTCTTTAAGGAAAAAACTTTACACATGTTAAAGATATCAGTAACTTTAATTTCTGAGCTATGTTATTTGTTGCAGTGATGCTTCTCCCATTGAAACTGGGGCCATAATATGATCATTTTTATTATTATTAACAGACAGGAGTAAACCAAAAATTATCCTGTTTTCTAAGGTGTGTGGATTTAAATTTGTTCCCTCTTCTTTACTGCTACACCAATGTCACCGTTTTCATCTTCTCTCACCCCTCTGCTTGTTTGAAGCTACTTTGCCCAGAAAATACAGACCACATCCTTCAACATGGTCCTGTGATATTCACTCGTCTGCCAGCTGCCACCCAGCGAGTGGCAACAGCCAGAATTTCAGTCCCGGACACATCTGATAGCCAAAATCCCTATTAATATCCATTTCCCAAAAAGAGGGCAGCATCTTTAGTTTTTACCGTTTCCAAAGCCATCACATGAACTATAAGGCTGAGAGGAGATGAAAGTAAAAACTTTCAAACTCCTTTCACGTTTGAATACCTGAGGCGCCCACACTGCTTCCAGAGCTGCCATCTCCTTTAGCATAACCCTTGGTTATGCTACAGAGCATTCCCAGCCACACCAAATGCCCTTACTGCTTCCAGCCAGAAGTTCATCTCAATAGGGCTGTTACAGAGCAGTGAAACCAGAAAGATACCTGAGGATAATGGGAAAGAAAAAATGGGTTTGCCTATTAAAAGACTGCAACTCCAAACCTTTGCCATTGATAGTAACCCATGAATTGCAGTGTTCTTCAAATGCCACACTTAAAAATTTGTCTCAAGAGCACAGAAACCATCTATTCAGACGTACTCACAAGGAAATGACCACCACTATTTTTAAGTCTAGGCAGAGGGTCTTCAAGTAGTCTGTCTCACTGTCTGCCTCTGGCAAATTGGACTTCATTGCTTCATTTTGCTGGCCAAATTTGAATTGTAGGTCAAATGCCTGCAATTGATGATTTCTGAATTTTTCTAATGTTTTCTGTTAAAGTCTTTTGACAGCTCAGCCCAAAAAGTTATCATCAGATAATGAATCACTCACCACCAGATAATACAGCACTCTGGACAAAAAATACCTGAATTAATTTTTTGCAGATACTTAGCAGGTCAGGTAGTCTATCAAATTGGGTAATTCATAAGCTAATTTTACCTTAATGGACCTGCTTTAAGTGTCCACAGCCAAGGTCAGCACATTAAGATAAATTTCTAATGTTCATGGAAGAAGAAAATATTTTTGGAACTTAACTTTTCCCCTATGACAACTGAAGTTCCTCTCTATTAACTAATACAGGAATATTTGAAAGGCTACAAGGACACCCATTTCCCATCTTGTCATAATGCCCAAGCAAATATTTCAATATATTGTAAGAAAAGAACACATGTATTAGCTGACAAAGTGCAAAGTTAATTTTAACTGGAGTGTGACTCCAGTAATTACTTGGTCTAACACTTTGGATACCCACTCTAGCAAATTCCAGCATCATACCAAACACAAATCACCCACAAATCGTCTGCAGTTCGTCTCACAGCAGCATATTGGGACACACCAATGGTCTGTCTTTGGCAGTGGTCAGTAATAAATACCTCATGAAAGAGCAAGATAATCAGCACGATAAAGATGTCTTTATTATTATTACTATAATAATAAATTATTATTAATAATAATAAAGACATATTCTGCCTTTGCATCTGAACAGATCATCTCAGACTAAGCAATTATGGGGAATAAAGGGGCTTTGGTAAGACCAAAGGGAAATATACTATATTTTACTTTACCTCCATTAATGACTTTAAACACCACTTTGGAGGACAGGATGCAGCCAAAAAAGAGATTAACAATGAACACTTTGCCTTCTTGAGAAAAAAATCCTTATGGAGAACAAAATTCACACATATCCAAGAAAAATCACTACCAAAGCTCCACCTAATTGTGCAATTAATGTTTCCTTTAAAAAGACCTGATCTGTTCTTCTTATATATAGCTCAAGCAATTATTTATTTGGAATACCATAATTGTACTACCTTCATCACAGAGTGGACATTTACTTGTTTCAACAGAATTACTGTAACCAGTAAGTTAATGTAAGCTCATAACAGAGATGCCATCATTACACAGATTTATGAGAAGAGCACTAAACATAAAATTGAGGTAATTGCCTGTGTGCTGCCAGGCTATTTTGCCAGTTAATATAAATAATATCATTCTCAGCATGAGCCACCAGAAGGACATCATCCTCAAAACTAATTCCTCACCTGCCACTGTCAGAAATTTTCACTATAAACTTGATGAAGAATGTGTTGCTCAGTGCTACTGAAAAACATATATTATCTGGGAAAGGTGGTTACCTCAAGTACCCCAAACAATCTGTTGTTTCGTTATGTTACCACATAAAATTGATTTAATGATGCAATTTTCCATTTCTCTCTGGACCACAGACTGTTAATTTATTAGTCATGTATATTGAAATTTCTCTTTTTTCCATTCATGTATAAATTTTCATAAGCAAACTAAACAGATAGTATTTGCTTGGTTTATTTTCAAAACTTGAAAAAATAAATCAAATATGAGGTTCTGCTACTCAAGCTATTCAAATGGGTCCCATGAAGCAAGCAAACATTAAAACCCATACAGAAGATCAGAGATAGGAAATGTTGGTATGGAGATAATAAAGACTTCTGTGTTTCCTTGACTTAACAAAAAAGTTGAACACAACAGTTCTTTGTGCTTTCTTAGTAAACAGTGCAAGAGTGAATTGGAATGGATACTACAGTATGGATTTGATTTTTTTAATTCAAATTTAATTCCTAGCTTCTTTATTTTTTTGAACTGAAAAGGAAAAAAAAATGCACTGCATGTCTGAAACAGTGAGTCTGGAAATTTTTGACTGCCAAGATTTGCACAAGAGCAAAAGCAGGTCCCCCAGCACAGAAGAATGCTTGTCGGTGACCAGTCTAGTTTACCTAACAGCCTCATTGTCTATCACCACGAAGTCTAAACATTGTTTCAGCTGAACAACAGAGATTTAAAAACCTACCATACACCAGTGCCTCTGAGTCTTCTGAAATACAGGATGGTGTTCTCAACACAGTCACTGGATCACTGTCATGCTCTTGGTCGCAGTGAGACCCAAATTGTGGCACATACAGGTGAACAAGGACTTGCATCATGTACTTCTTAAAAGTAATACTGAGGCATACCACTGGTGTAGCTGAGAAAGATCTCAAAGAGCTGAAGTAATGAGGCCGATGGTAAACCACAGCATGCTTGATTGCTTGGCAGCCAGTTCCAGACTCGAGCAAAGTGCTTTAATGCCCAACAGCTTTTAGGAGAACAGCTAAAGAGTAATGAATAGACCCTGTTAAAGCTAGGGATTCCCAAAGCAAATTTTGTTTGTTCCAGTAAGGTTCATGGTACTGGAAAAGGTCTGGTATTATTATCTTACAGGGAATGGACTACGACAGCAACATTAATAGTACTTGTTCCCTTGCAAAAGGAAAGTTGCGGAGGGACTATGAATTTTGCAAACAATCTCCTGTCTTCTCATCACCCTGCATATACCAGAAACCTCCCAGGTGAAATGAATAATCAAAGGAGATGTTAATAGCCTTTTCAGGAATAATTGTATTCTTGAAAATATCCAATAAATGTAGAAAATTTCTGGGCAAATAACTTTCTGCAACCTAGTGCATCTGTTCAAGACTGTAGGTGTGCTGACGAAAACATTAAGCGTGGGAGTTTGTATCTTGCTATTCCATGACATCCTTTATAATATTATGTTTCATTATAAACAAGCACATTTTCAGTGTGTTTGGGGAAATGGAGTGTTTCCAGCCCAAAAAGGCATTTCAAGTGCAAAGAAGCTTGAGACTTTATCTATCTGAAAGTCAAGCAGCAGAGATAGATTTCAGGTGCCGAATGCTTTCCAGCCAATTAATCTTTTAAAGAGTCCTCTGGCTCAGGACCCTGCAGGCCACAATACTGCAGTAGTAAGTTAGTATTGCTCACATGGTGGTTGCAGGCTGAAACAGATGTGTCTTCTGTCTTCAGCCTCCTGCTGCAATAGCAGTGCGCTGACAGTACCATGCCCTCACAATTTTTCCTTCTATCCACTGAACTTTCAAGAATATATCCTATTATTCTATAACTAATTTTCAAATATTCTTCCAGACTACTCTCTTAAAACTTTTAAAGCACAAACTAATCAGTAGCTGTTTTCCTAATCTCATGATAAATCATCATGATTTTGGTAAGGCTCGCTACAGGAGAATTTTAGCAACAACTTCTGTATCAAGCCAGTATTTGCTAAATTGCTATTGTTTTTAGTTATAGAGACAGAATTTTATATTGCAGGATACATAACATGAATAATCTTGACCCAAAAATTCTATTTCTTTTGTCTCAGTGTGTATACCTTGAAATAGCTCAGGGTGACTGAACTAACAGGAAAACAATACATTCAAATGATACAGCTGGTATCTTGCTAAGTTGATAGCAGGAATGTAAGATAGCACAACCAACAGAGACCAGGTAATTTTTCTGTAGGTTTCCTCCCTGACACAGTCTCATTTTCTTCCCTTTCACAGGCAGTTCTCTCCCCCTTCCTCCCCATAGTTCACCTCACTTGAAGGCCGTCAGAGACCTTCGGGCTAATACAGAGATTGCAGCTCCCACCAGCATGCTCTGTTTGTGTCTCACAGATATTCCTTGAAAACCTTAGAAGCAAGCCGGATAAGTAAAAAAGTTCAAGGAAAAATTGGCTGCAACAACTCCCCCCTCCCCCTAGTTTCTGGCTCATAATCAGGGGTGCCCAGAGTGGCTGTAGAGGAGCACTGGCAACCTGGCAAGAAAATATTTTCTTCACAGAATCAGGCATTGGCATAAGAGCAATATCAGCAGTAGCTAGCAGAGGACTTTCCCTATGGACCTTCCTTTCTATCCCTGAGCATAAGCTTATCCAGATAAGCCCAAGCTTTTTAATTTATTATCAATGTATAGAACTAAAATTTAAAAATATATGTATAATTATGATGGTCTTATTAAATAAAGTAAGGTTAAAGTACCTCACAGAATGACATGTGGTTCTGAGATCTACAGAAGTCAATGCTGTTATCTTTACAACTAAAAGCCTTGCTAAAAAGACATTCAAGTTTATTTGCCAAGACATATTTTCCATCCCTCCACGTAAGCTGGCATTCACAGTACTTCATTGTACATTAATACTGGTTTATATCAGTTATGTTATTTTGCCCCTGGCAGGGACTTGTTGCCATATTTGCCTTTTTGTCTCTCCTTTTCAAAATATTGGCTTATTCTAGTTCCCTGGCAGTGCTCATGGAATAAAGCACGACTTAGCAGGAGGGATAAGGCAAAGATATTTCATGACAACAGGAAATAAAAATCAGTTTTACAATCTACACAATATTAGCAACCCCACTGCCTTCTAAGCACTGCAGTAAGGCACAGAGTGTGGAAGATCCCAGCTGAGAGTCTGAGTGCCCAGCCTGCTCCCCTGCTCACACCTGCAGGTATGCCTAACATGTACAGCACTAATCTTTTGGGGACACCTCACCCAGCACATCTCACTTCTCTTTTTCTGCTTCTCTTCCTAGCAGGATCTCAAGTGAACAAATCACTAGCTCTCTAGGGCTTGAGCCTTTTTTACCAGTTTTCTAATCTAAATTTCAATGATTGTTAACACACAGTGTAAACAGGTGAAAAAGGCTGTTTCCATTTAAGTCCTGTATATTAATCACCTGGGGGAGATTAATAATAATAGTAATAATAGTGATGATGGTAATAATAAGGGATAATAATAAGCATGATAAACATCTAAATTATATGTGCAAAATGTAACTGAAAATTAAATGTTAGCTGCATGCATGCATCTGATGCTTTGCTTTGCAAACATGCAATAATTGGCAAGTATCTGCAGATGTGCTGTGAGTGCAACTCAGGTACGTTCTGTCTGTCGTCCTGAAAGAAAGATCTTAATGAAATAAATGTCAAGATGATTTCTTGGATGACTGCTTACACTAGGATTTGATCTCTTGTTTATACTTGCTTAATATCCATAAATTATGGCATATGTTTCACAAGCATGTAATTATACTTGTCATTCTGTGTGTTAAATTCATAAGCACTGCAAACAAACTGTGCAGTGATAGATGGCCAGTTCAGACATCATTTGCGGCAAGTTAAATCATTTCCGAGAAAACCCACATGTAGCACTGTAAAATGATCAAGAATACATAGCAGTAATGTTGCTTTTGGTTTTATCAGCAGCAGAATTTTACTATTTGCTTTTCTGCTGGTGCTTAATTGATAATCCTTTGCTTAAGAATGCATTAAATGCTCTTAAGATTTTCTAGGACAGGTCTGTAGCTGCATTTTGCATTTTGCAGTATTACTATCAAGGTTTGTTAGAGAGAATTTTAAGTCATTCCTATTATGATCATCATCCATGCAAAAGTGCTACACTGGCGTTTGTGATGAAAAGCCCCAAGTGTCCCTTTCACTTTTTTCCTAAGGTAGCAATAGATGCTTCCTAATTTACACCATTCTGTAATGCTTTCCAGCAGAAACAAAGGAAAAGGAAACTTCACATACCATTTTGCTCTTAATTTCAGCGAGTCACTTAACGCCCTTACACCAGCTTCAGACATTCCCACTTCAGTGTATGGAAACTGAGCCCATATCCACAAGAGAACCCCTTGGCCTTGGCCAAATCTGTCCTGCACAGCCAGCGTTCAGCTGCCTCAGGCTTTCATGGCACGAAGGACAACCTGCCACTGTAGGCAGGGTGGATGATTTTTAACTTGTTGGCTGAGGGTAGGCTGCTCCAGCATGTCAAAGACCACACATGGCTGGTTTTTGTAAACCAAAGCAAGGGCTCTGTTTGATACACTGCCAGATAAAATTTGACGCTAATATTAGCATATGCATAAGGTGGTTCGAGGCATAGGGCAGCTCTGCTTGTCCAATGTACAGCGACTTCGATCTAGTGATATTGCACTTCTCATGGCCTCAGGTGCCCTGGTGCAGTGCCCAGGGGTGGCAGCTGGAGGTGCAGAGCATTACCTGTGCTCGGTTCTCAGGCTCCTGCCATCTTTTTCTGCCCTCCTTGGCATGTGACATGGGGCAGGTAGAGCAAAATTCAACTCTTACAAAGTGGGAATAAGTATGCGTATAATGTTTCTTCACTTTTTTCCCCTTTAGTGTTTAGAAGAGAAGCTTTTAATAAAATCAGGAAGATTCGTATAGACATCCAATTCCTTAACTCCATTATTTTTCAGTCAGTGGATCTGAAAAGTGTCTCAAATGAATTCATGACTACAGTATTATTTCATTAGAACTTGCAGAAATATTGGCTGTATGCTGCCCTTGCCTTCTCTTGCCCTCTCCACATCCTGAGCCTTCAGTTAAGGAATGCCACAACACTGTTTAGAAAGACTAGAATGTTAGATTTGAAAAAAAAAGCTTCCATTGTAGTCCAGTTATTTATTTTTCCATTTTGTATTATTTTCATGATTCATTTTCTGTGTGTTTTAATATTTTAATGGTCTGTGGTATATTATAGGGAGGGATCTGGAGCAGTGCTGCAAATAGGAACTATGAAGGTAAATACATTATTTATTATGATCAGTCTGCTTAAATAACTGTAGTAGCTACAATATTCACAACAGTCTGAAGAATGAAAGAATGATAAATATCACTGTCAATAGCTGCTATGGGAGTGTCCTTCAGTGTTTCCTATTCAAAACAAAAATTTCTACACTCTTTCTATAAAGTCCTACATGTAAAACAAATCAAAAGTAATTGCAAGCCTTTATGTCAAGAACAAAAGCCATCTATATTTTATTAGAGTAAGTAAACAAGACAGTTCGTGGCAAGGGTTTTGCACTGTAGAGATATCAGCCCTAAATACTGAAGGAGCTGCTTGGCATTATTTATACAGTTCAAAACTGATATGGTCAGTGCTGTGTAGCAGGAGGTGGTTAGAAACTCCCAGGCTTTGAAAATCACTGTGTCTTCATCTATGACTAGCAAACATACATAGGCACTTTGAGAAGCCCACTTCACTTCAGACTCTTGTGGGATGATTCAGCCATTCATTTGAATACAGCGATCTGTCCTTGAGATCTATGTTAAACTAGACAGCTGAAGATGGGAGTGAGATGAATTTTGTGCTACTGGTCTAGCCAAGACTTTCAAGCTTTGTCTTTAGGAGAAGTCTTGGAAATCCATCGCTAAACCATATAAAGGAATGTTTCAGTATTCGAATGTGCTTTACTCTTAGGACTCCCCATGGCATTTAGCAGGACTTCTTTAAAGGTTTTCCATTGGTTCTGGTCTCTGTCATCATAGCTAGTAATGTAGCTGTAATTTTTTTTGTACTTTATCCTCTCAATGCACAAGTATGTTAGGAAAGAAAAAACGAGGCTGCAGTAGCTTCCTGAATTATATTTAATAGCCTTGTGGTTAAAGTACTCAGCTGGGAACAACTAGCCATTGAGTTATAGGGGTTTTGGACATGAAAGTCTCTCCTGTTGAAGCTGTTCATGTTTTCACAAACAATTAAACTTCCATTGGACCCGCCTGAGAGTAATTCACTGTATAGTCCAGTATTCAGTGAGGAATGAGAATAGCTAAGTTCAAATCATTACTCTAACGAACATTTAATGAATTTTAGCATGGATGAAATAAAATTTTCCCATTGTGAAAGCTTATCGTCAGTGAATAGACAGCCTCAGCATCTGGCAACAGCAGCACTCACATGCATCCAGCTGTTTAGAGGTAGAAGAGCAGGCAAGAGTTTTCAAGAAGATGCACCATTACAGACCCATTTTAACAGTTCTGAGATTAGAGCTCTCCAGGGAAAGTCCTGCACACCACAGACTTGTGAGGTAAGACCTATTCTGGCAGAAAGAAAAGTCACAGTGTGGAAGTTCACGGCATACAGCATGCCCAGGCAGCCCTATTTCTGCAGAGCTCTCACCCTCTGTGTCCAGAACTCCAAATTTTACCATAAAGCAACCTTGTCTGTGTCTGTGGGGACTGGAGCTGAGCTGTCCCACCACCTGTTATGTTTGATTTCCTTCTCTGAATCCAAAAGAATTTGCCCAAGAGCCTTGTTTAAGTCATGAGTAAACAGCGTGGAAAGAGGGGCACCAGCACTTAATGAATGGTACCCAAGACTGACATTTCAAACCTATCACTTTTATTTTACACTATAAAATCTCCAAAATATAAATAAAATATTTTATTTCACACAGAATATACATTATCATTTAACACAAAAGAAAACATTTTGGAAGCTTTTCTCAACAAAATAAAACTAAAACCTAACAAAACAAAACAAAACAAACAAACAAAAAAAAAAAACAACCAAAAAAAAAAAAAGTAAAGAAGCCCCCAAGTTTCACTAAAACATGATCATTTCAGTTCAGAACAAAATGAATGTTTACTTTCAGTTCAGCTATCAAACTGACTAATTATTTGCAGAGCCTTCCTCACAATATTGCATTCATGCTTTGAGTAGATTAAAAACAACTGAAAAGGAGGAAATTTAAAATTAGGAATCACCTTTGCTAAAAGGTGCGGAATCTCCTGTGTCCTTGAGTGACTGTATGATACTGTATTCCCTATCCTCTTAGCTCCTAATCCACTCCTGGTAAATAGATGAGGTAGTTATTCACCACATAACTGCCAGAAGTTGCCTATTCTTAGGGATTTTTATACAATTATAGATAAGCAAATAAAATTTTAATGAAATCATCATGAAAAATGAAACAAACAAAAAAAAGTTCCTGAGACACCAAGAAATATACTGGCAAAATGGCCAGCTAGCAAGTCTTTTACAAAACAGTTTTGATTGTCTCTCTTCTTTCTTCTCAAACATTTAAGAACACAAGTTCATGCTTTGTCATAAGAATTATAAACATTCTTTTTTTTCCCAGTAACTCTAATATAGATTGCAGATATGAATTTTAACAATTTTAATGTTATTGGGCAATAATCCAAATACTTTTTCCTGACTCTGGAGCTCTCTTTCTTTGACTGTCATGGTTTCCTAAGGGGGATGTACAGCCTCTGATTACAGGTCAGGCAGGCTTCACCACTTGCTCCTGAAACTGATGACTTGCATATTTAAATCATACTGTGAGTTGGATAATCTCCTTTCATAGCAAAACCCAGGGGAGAGAAGTATGTAAGAGGATACAAGGAATCCCTCATTAAGGACTAGCTATCTGAAGTACTTAAATGCCCCCACCCCTTACTCTTATATCTGATTATCAAGGAGCCTTTATATTTACAAATCCCCTCAGCCACAGAAGTGCTCTAACCAGGGAAGCAGGGGTGGGGGGCCCTGGACATCAGTCCTCCAGAGCCACTGGGTTCTCAGTTCCACAGGCATCATCCATCAGGCTGAGGATTCGCTGCTGTGTGACTTGCCCAAGGTCACCGAGAAAATCTGTACTGAAGCAAGACAAAGGATGTAAGGCTTCAATGAGCAGTACCACACAGCAAGGGAAGTCTGTCACACTCAGACAAAGCTTTGCAGCTTTCCATTGAGCCAAGTGATTATGTGATCCATACCAAAAATACCCTGCATTTTCATCAGCTCCTTATATCCTTACTCTCATTCTTTCCTGCAGGCCAGAATAATTATTTGATGTGTAAGCAAAGACACAACAAAATAAGTGCAACTAGAATGGTGAATCTTCATTCCTGAAGCACAAGTTCTTTGCTATTCAGCCCAAAAATAGAAATAAGTAGAGAAAAAAACCCACAAGCTTTGAAACTTGGCAGGAATGGTAGGAAATCATACCTTGAGTCACAGGGCACTCTCAGCATCTGTTCCAACTGCAAGCTTTCCACGCTCCCATATACAGCACAGCTATCTTCCCATCTTATTCCAATCACCAAAACTAGCACTAGAAATATTATTTTTTCTTTGAAGTTTCAAATACCCTACACATTCAGCTTCCAAAATGCTGTTTAGTTAGTACTGGAGATGTGAACTAGCTTACAGATGATGAGTTTTTGTTATTCAGATGATATCTGGCAAAACAGTTCCCAGTGGGTTGAAACAACAGCTCTGACTGCACTTAGGATTTGCAAGTGGAAGTGTTTGCAACGTGCACAAAAGAAATATTAGTTAATAAGACAAACGTTTACACTTTTAACTTTCTAGGGGCATCATCAAATCCTATCCAACAAAGAAGACATAAACACGTTATTTTTCTCTCATGTTTCATGCTTTTTAATAGGTTTTACTTTCATTACAAACCCTTCTGTTCTGCCTGAACTGAGCACAAAGAGAATCAGCCCTTTAATCCTCAGGACAATACATGTTTACTTCACACTTTTGAAAGCAAATATAGCAGCTGGTAACTTTCAAATCCTGTGCTTTGTTGTGCAAAAGATAGTAAGCAGAAACATCAAATTTAGGAGAGGAAAACACTGGCTACTCTAGGTAGATCATTTTCCTACTGGCCCAAAAAATGTATGTTTTTATACTTCTATCCAACCTAATTTTTAGAAAGCTAGGAAGTAGAAAATTTGTCATTTTTCTCATAATAGACAACTGGATTAAACTTTACACAACATATAATAGGGTACTTCTTGGCAATATTTTTTTTCTAATAATCAGCCCATATTTTCATTCCTTAAACAATATCGTAGCTCTAGCTATGTATGTCTGTACTCTACTTACTCCTCTTTAAGAGTGGAATTATGAGTAGTGTTAGGTTTGTATTTAATCCATATTATAAAATGATTATTTGGAGAGGTATGTCTGTGGAGATCAAATTGCCAGCTCCGCCAAGATCATTATTGTCCCATATTAAAAAAAGAAAAATCTCTTTTAATTGAATGTATGCCTATCTATTTTCAGACTGCTACCAAAAGTGCATCACCATGATCATATCTGAAAATTGCATAAAGCAATTTCATATTCGCTTTTGCTATGTGCCTGCTGGACAAACCCTACTCAAATGCAAAGCCTACTAACAGTGATGACACGATATTTCAATGGACATAGGACATTATTTGCCTCTGGATAAATCCAGTTTTAGAGTGGTATAATTCACTAGCTTCCCTGGAATTCACTGTTCTCTCAGGGATTCTTCCTCTCGTAAACAAGACTAAAAGCCACACAAAAATCAGACTCTTTCCCTTTTCAGTTAGCAGAATTCAACAAGTAGGTCCTATCCAGCTGGCTATAGAAAAACATAGCTACTTACACTACTTGTGTGCGTCTCATGAACACAGAAGAAGCCAGAAATATGAACCCTAAAATAAGTCATGCCCCTGCAGCAAGACATCCACAGTCTTGGGATTCCAAGGCCTTTGCCCTTTCCATTCAGTCTATGATACCAGTCCTGACAGCCTATTTGTCTCTTTCTGTGGTTTTGGTTTGGTGCTGGACACCATAGCGGTGAGCACAGTCTGAATTCCCCAGGTTTTTTTATGCTGCTCCTCATGATAAATGTGTTCCTGTCTCAGATTGCCAAGATATATTCTCTTCTCCCACAGCATTGTCTTGAAAGGTTGTTTGGACTATGTGGTCCACAGCCAATGAATTTACAGTGATATAATAACATAGCAAACATCCTTTACAAAAGAACACATATATACGCTATATATTCTCTTCTTTCTATTATTAGCCAGTAGGTATTGTCTTATATAGCACTGAATTTCAACATGCTCCACTTTAACAGTCCAGTCACACATCATCCAAATAGGCAGTTGCAGTCTGGAGACCTCCTGCAACCTCACCTACATTTGAACGGCACACCATAGACTAGCAAGTTCTTGTCCAGATGACAGCCCTCAAGCAAGTCAGCTTTTCTAGGACACTTTTTGTGTTTCAGTATTACTGATAAAACCAAAGCATACTTATGGCACCCAGAAAAGAAATCAGAAGGGCAAGGAAACCAGCCCTTCTTTGAGTTCATTTCTTGGGCTTTGTTTCCAAAGTGTCAGGCCTAGAGAACCATTGCAGGATCCATAGTTTCTCTAACAAATCACCTAAGTAAAACTGTGTTTATAAGTTTTCACTAAGACCTTAATATTTCACAGCACTCTGCAAGCAAAAAACAAAGAAAATTTATCTGAATAAGAGTAACCATCACTTTAGGGGATCAGTGTTCCTGTAATGCAATAGAGTTGCTTAACAAAATTGTGCCCTGCCTGGAAGATGATTGTGATGGCATTTTAAATGTAACAGAGCCACTCTCAAAGTAAAAATCTTATGGAGATTGTTAGGCACTTTTCACAGAATGATACCCAAAATGGGCTATCATACTTTTGCTACTTTTCAATTTACAGAAGATCTATGTGCAAAATGCAACAGTGAAGAAGGAATAGAGATTATGATTCTGCCTCTACAAATACAGCTGCTACATAACTACATTCTGGAGGCATCTTTAGTGAAAAAACATAAGCCAAAACTCAAAAGATTAATTATTCCAGCTTAGAGAAATTGCTTTTGTTCCTGTCCCACCGTCTCAAGCTCTAAAAGAAATACAATAGGAAGAAAGATCTCACAGTACCATGGAATATCTCGGCATTGCTATCAGAAATAGTTTATTTCAGAGAAGAGTTAGAGCCCAGTATCTATCTGAAGTGCCAGACAAGAAATCCTACAGGGAGGTAAAAAAAGATAAGAGACCCTTGTCCCTTTAGAGTTCAATCTTTCAACAAGCATTTCCCTTTTTTCCTGTTACCCCCATAGATAGATTCCTCTTAAAAGTTTCCTAGTTTCCAGCTCTTCATTCTGCTGATCCACTCATCCTCACAACCTGCAGAAATTAAGACTCAGTCAGAGTCTTGCTTATTCAGCATGTCTGAAAAAAAAATTTTCTTTGAAGACTATGGAATGAAATAGTCACTTGAAAAGGTAGCTTTTCTTAAGACAACTAGAGAAAGAAATAAAGCATGTAGGAAAATAAAGAAAAAAGAAGATGAGTAAACTTCCTTCCAAAGGAAAGTGAGGAAGAATTTAAGAAACTGGCACCACCCTTGCAGGTGTTAAAAATCTTCTTATAAAACCTCCTATCACTTCCATCAAAGGTTACCAAAGCCTTTCAAAGAGAAGATGTTCTATCTGATGCAAGTGCAAGCATGTATCAACCCATAATCTTTCTGTAAACAAGAAAGATGCATCCACACTCATAGATCTGATCTAGTCCCCTTCTGAAAGCATTTTATTCTTTTTGTTGAGGACACAGACAGCCAAGGGCCAACAGCCTCCTAATTTAAGGCCTCACTTAAATGCTTAATTGTCCTGTCAGAGAGACAGGGGACATAATACCTTGCTGGGAGTACATACAGATTCCAGCCCAGAGTAGTGTTTTGCTCTTGGCTTTTTAATTCATTCCTGTGGAATTAGTGTCCTCCTGTAAGACTTCTGTTCTGATGACTACTTTTCTCTGATAAATGCTAGGAAGCACAAGGATATACATTTAAGCACTCTAAACCAGTTTAATCCTAAAAGCACAATATGTATTAGGGAAAACAATGAGAATGGAAATAAGCAAACACACAAATTCTACCACTTGGCTGTAACACAATAGGGCCTGGTTTCTGATGACAGTCAGAATGCACGACTATTCATATTGCCCAACTGCTACTGTACTAAACAATTAAACACCAGGGGGAAAAAGTTGTCTTAATTTAGTTCTCATTGCAGCTAACAAAACTAACACTGTTGTAGTAAAGCACTGAAAAATCATCAATGATCCTTGCAGTGTCTTGGCTTCCCTTCAGTGTGACGTAGGAGCAGAGGAGCTCTGTCCTGAAAAATCAGCAGCAATGTCTATGCTGGTAAATCACATTATTTCAGAGCACATGTCTGAGCAGCACCTCAGCTGCCTCCACTGTCAGACTGTCAGGACAGTCCATAACTTGGCCATGACCTGTGCCAGCCAGGTCTCCCAGTTTTCTGACAGTCTTCAGAAGTCATCATGAGTCAGGAATCATTCCCTCCTGGTAATTTGCATGCAGCCCCGGGATTTGGGGAAATAAAGGAGTATCTGGTATGGGCATGGATTGTCTATGTCAGCTGGCCTCAACCATGAAAGGGTGAAGTCATTTTCTCTGCATATGCAGTTTCCTTCATGGGAGGGAAATGTGTAGATATACATATAGACATATATTCCCTGCCCTCAGGGAAGTAGAAAGAAAATCAGGCTGTTGGGCTTTAATAGCTACACTCTCTTCGTAACGTGCTCATATATCGTACTTATGGAATGACGTAAAACCTGCAACATTTTAGACAGCTTCAACACGTCTACAAAAGCTGGGGAGAGACATCTCAAACATTTCAGTAATGTTAATCAAGCTTCCGATTGTCCTTTGAAATGCAAAGCAAATCAAAATGACAAAAGAGAAGCACAAAAAGGTCAAAAGATGCTTCTCAAGCCTTGTAGCAAACCAATGACAAACAAATGAAAATAACACAGAAAAGCAGATTATTCTTTTGCTCTCTAACCACAGGTTATAGTTACATCTAAGAATGTGAGAAACTCAAATTCTTAAACTTTTAGAGGAATATATAAGGAACTAATATACTGTAAAATAATAAAGGAATGCATCAAGTTGGTTTTGTACTCTCTTGCCTCAAGCAGCTTAGCACAAATAAAATTTGATGCTAATTAGTGCTAGCAGTTTTCACAGAATCTGAAAACCTATTATTTCCTCTGTCTGCAACTAAAAAATTTGGCAACTGTTACATTATTGATGCTAGCAAAGTACCTCTTGTACCTATAATTTTATCTTGGTGTTGACCTGGTATTTGCCTCTCTTGACCACACACATTTAACCTCATACTGACAGAAGAATCACGGTTGAGTTAAAAGGCGGTTTTTACATAATCTAGTATCAATTGCCATGGAAATATAAAGAGATATGAATGCTTCTTCTGTGTAAAAGAAGTTCAATTATGAAAAAAATATAATAAAGGTATTCTCTAGCCAATAACAAGACAAGATGCTCAGGCACTAAACAGATATATGCATGTACTAAGCTACCATAAAAAGCACTGTAAAATTAAATGGAATGTATTGGTTCCTCTTATAATTAAAATTATTCATAAAGTGCAAATATTATCGAGAACAAAAGTAAAATAAATATGTTCATCTTAAGAACTATTTCAAAATATTTCACTCATCTTCTCCCTACTTAGAACAATTTTTCTTCACACTTCACACAAAATTTTCCACATCTGTTTTGACCACCAGGGAAAAAAAAATCATCCTATTACAAATTCCAAATGGTATGCAGTGGGAAATATTGACATATGTAGCAGGACACAGTGAATAGAAAATGGATATACTTGGATCAGTGCAGCATATTTTTTTATTAATGAGTACCAATATATTGGGTGAAATTCTTGAGCCTCACCTTTACTTCTTTAAAGCATATAATACAGCTTTTCCATTATGGAAAGGCTCCGCAGTCACACATGGAACAGACTCACTCCTGCATCTTCCTAGAGCCTTTGAAGTCTGTAATGCTCATGAGGTGCAAATATTTCTGTAGATATAGAATCTAAATCAGGATCTGTGTATTCCTCAGGTTGCCTCACAAAAGTTTGTGCTCTCTGAAATTAGGTGGTAAAATGTTATTACATTTTATTTACATCATATTCCTTTCATGAGATGCACTCCATTGCCACAATTTAAATTCAAAGCCCAGCATTTATGAAGTTCAGTGAGATTAGCCTCTGTACTATGGTAACTCCTCATTTCTGGGAGGCCTGCCTGCTGCTCTGTTCAGGTCTAGAACACAAGGCAGCAAAAGTGCCACATGGCAGCCAAACATTAAAAGACCTGCAACTAAGCAGAAAAATAGCATCATCCAGGTATAGTCCTGGTAGCTGTGTAAAGCTACCAGGCAAAGATATACTAAAATCCAAAATGAGGCAATGAAACAAAGCAAATACACAAAATGCTGGTGCAACTAATATATTCTTCTAGATTTACTGAAAGAAATTATCCCTTGCATTTTGGATGGTTGCCCTAAAGTTGAGAGAGTTACTCTTTAAGGTCATTTGTACTTGTACTTCTGAAGAGGTAAATGTGTATGAATAAGGCAAATGTGCATGAAGTGAATATTAGTCCCTTCAGACAGCAGCTATTAAAGTGGATTACAGTTCTGCAGAAAAAAGGGAATTTGACAAAAAGAGGAAATAAGTAATTTAGCTTTAGGAAACTGGTTAAAACAGAAGGCAAAGCAAGGAAAGGCCAGGCAAGGCAAAGCAAGGCAAGGACAAGATCAAAGCTGTTGATGAATATTTGGCCTTTTACACATGTACATAAATATGTACATAAAAGCTTGAGATCACATTTCACCAAGCATACTGTCCACCCATCTCAATTTGCATGCAAACCATCATCCCTAAGCTGCTCCTAGTGTGACACTGGCTAGAAGATGTGTGAAGGTGACAGATGGAGTGTACCAAGGAGTTCAGAAAATAGTACGTGGGGTTTAGATGTGAGGACACTAGCATAAACAAATGCCTCTGTTTTTCCAGCAGGTTTTAAGTTGACACTTAAAATAACACTGACATAAGTTATTCAGACACTAAACAAGTAGAAGCTTTGAATACAGGGAACGCATTAGATGAAGTGAGCTAGGTTACATAGTCTCTTGTTTCCTCCAGGCCAGGTTTGGGGGGCCTGGGAAACTACCCAGATGCTTGTAAGTGCCACACAAGACATAAAAGTTCCCATCTAGCCATGCCTAAGCACCCTGTAGGAAAACAGAATTTCTGAAAAACAAATAAAAGGAGGGATGCAAGAGTAATATTTTGACAGACTGAGTCAATAGAAAGGTTGCCTTTGTGATAGTATGAGCTGATTAACTGAGACTGCCAGCTCCTCAATAGATCCTACCAGTCTGTTGTCCCTTATCTTTTGTTTCCTTTGTGAAGCAGCCCACTCCTGACGTTCTCTGATAATAAAAACTTTAAATTATGACAAAAACAAAAACCTTATGATAATCAAGGAATAACACATCCACTTTCACACAATTAATTCCAAGTTCCAGTGTTTCCTGTGTGTAAAGTACCTCTGAAAAGTCTAAAACCATTAATGGGTGAAATTTAGTCTGTCCAATATTTTGGACCTGCGAAGGGTAAGGACTATGGAAAATCACCTGCTAAGCAGCAATGCGCCTCAAAATTCACAGAAGGAGAAAGAACAGAGAAGAATTTAAGGCAATCCATTTGATCAGGAGAAAGGCTGTAGAGGTCATTTTCTGTGGTGGCTTCCCTCCCCTCTTCTCATGAAAACACTTAGATAAAAGAATACCTTGACTATCAGTTTATGCTATCCACCAGATCATCAGATAGGACTATTGACCTGTATGTTTTCTGTTGTAAAATCAATAAAAGAAAGAAAAAAATTTGCAAGAAAAAGAAAAAAAAATTCCAAGCTGCTGAGAGTAGTATTTCTTAGGCTATCTTTGTGTATTCACATTGAGAGACACAATATACTTCTCACAATTTCATTACACATTAAAATCTTGCTAGATAATAATATTCTCAAAAATATGTAGTCCTGACATTTAGGAATTTAAGAGTATTAAAGCAAAACTGAACTTCAAATTACAGGTTCAACTTTCTAAATAGTGCTGTTTAACAGAAATATGGATGAATCACACTTATCCTGGATAAAATGGAAACACATTTGCATGATGGTTATTGCTGACTTCAATGAAAGTACAGCCTGAGTGTCCCACCTTGACATATACCAAGATACAGTAAACACAATTTCATGCCTGGAGCCTCTGCGAGCACATGCCAAGGCCCAGGTCCTTAGCTACAGAGCTGAGGGGATGCATCAGCTGAGAGTTTCAGCCTATGTCTTTGGTCTAACTATACATCTAACATCTATGGTCTATACATCTAACTTTCTGAAAAATGACCTTTTATTTTCTAATCCTCTTGACTATAACCATTGTGAGTGGTTTCTACGGTGCTTCTGACTCGGAGCCTTACCCAGAAGCCTTTACTCATTAAGAGATTCACCTCTGAGAGGAATGTGTAAAAACAGATTTCACATGTTAGTCCACCATCAGGCATTAAAGGGCATAATTTGTCATTTTTTTAAAATTATTAAGAATATTTGTACAGGATCTATATTTAAAACTAAAAGAGACGTCTCCTCCTTTTGCCAGCCGCTGTGTTACATCAATTAAATGGGTAAATAAGATCTTTCCCCAGAGGAGATATCACGTGACCCTCTATTGATTAAGACTGCAGTAGAATGTTATTTGCAATCTTATTGCATAATGTAAATCAGGAGGTAGCTGTCAAGGTTTCAGAAGACAAATTGCCACTATCTTAGACAATTCATAGGCCTCTTTCCTTCTTGCTGCTCTTAATTCACAGTTAATGCATGTCTTACCAGGCTTAGTTTCTTAAATCAGTCTATAGAACCGTATTCAACTCAAAACAGGGTGTAAGTCGTAGTCTACGTGGCCCTGCATTATAATGGGTATTAAAGTGACCATTCCATCTATCATTATTTCACAAATACGCATTATTTATTAAAATAGTACAACTTCAAAAAAGGATGTGAACTAAATAACAGACACCAGTCGCAACATGCATGATGGTTCCCAGGATAGATAAGCCTCCTCACCAGACACAGCTCCAGAGGTGCTCTCCATATAGAACATTTTTTAAGTCTTAGCTCAGTTTTGTGTACTTGATTTTCACAAGTAAAACATACAACTAGAACTAGTCCACTACTCTCAAACCTGTGCAGTAACTGCAGCTGAGCATCAGTTTTGAGACTGAAAGGAACACCTGAACACAATCCAGCATCACTTTGCTCCTCCACTGCACTGTAAATCCATCATTATTTCCTTCAAGGGAGAACCAAAGGGAAGGACTAAAATCTCCATTCAAATGACTGAAATACACTTTGATGAGAAACCATAAGAAAAAAGCCAATCTTTCTTTGCTACTAATCAATCTCATTTACAACCACGAGAAAACAAGTGCAACACTTTTCAAAATATGTAACAGCAATATTAAACATTACCAGAATCTTCAGCATCAAAGTCAAAGAAATGGTCTTTAAGTGGGTTTTGGTGATCATAAAGTTACATGAAATAAGGCGAGATTTCTGAGTAGACAAGAAGAACAGTTGGGTGGCAGGACAGTAACAGATTCAGACACAAGTTACAGTTGTTCTGTGCATAGATAAAAGCGCTCAACTTACCATCATCTGTTTGCCATTGCATAGGATTAAAAGTTAAATAACTGCTGCCTGATCTCTTCCATCCAAGTTGATTGATTAGAATGTGTTCATCTTCCCATCTAACTTAGCAAATTTAAAAGTGGCAGGTTTACTTTTCCATTATCTAGAATGTCTGAGCTTCATAAAGTATTTTCAAGCAAATGCCAGTAGAACTGTTGCCTCTCACAAAGTAATCTCTCACAAAGTGATAACAAAGTCTGGAAAAAATATCACCTTGTAGAAAATATGGAGGAGGTTAAAATTTCAAGGAAATCAAAGATGTTACAGCACACTTCATTTGGCTAGACATGCACATCAATAGCTCTAGGTCGTTACTGGCATATCTTTCTACGAAAGGAAATTCTCTGGTCCTCCAACAAATGTATTTGCATTAAAGTCTTATATTTCATTCTCCCGGAAATTTGGAAAATCAATCCCAACCCAGCCTTGATGAGACATAAATGCTCAACATGGACCAAATCTGAGTCATATAAAAGGGGATAAAAATCCCTAAAGAGTTAAAATGTGAACAGATTGCTCAGAACTTTCAGAGAAGCACTTGGCACCTTCAAATTGGGTCTGCAAACACTGCTTTGAGGTATTTTTTCCCCTTTGCTTTGAGAGGACAAACCAACCGTTTCAGATTTTTGAATGTGAAAAGTGTCCTTTCTTTTCTGAAGGTATCACAACACAACCACTTCACTTATTTCATTTTTCCTTAAATTTAAAAGAAAGATAGAAAATGTTACTTACCTTAAAGAGTCTTAAAATATTTGCGACCATAATGGACACAGAACTTGCTGCAGCACCTATCACACCTGATATCTTGTCTGGCTTAGTGAAAATAGGTGGGTCACCGTTTGCACACTTCACATCTGAACCATCTTTTTCTATCAATGCTTGCACAAATGTTAAGGACTGCTCCAATGCATAAGTGTCCCTGGAACACGTATCAAGGATACGGACACCTAAGGTGATATTGGCGAGAAGATCGGGGTCTTTATTTATCTGATCGACTGCATACAGCATTGCCTCTAGTCTGTGGATCCCCTTCTCCTTCTTGAGCTCCCCACAAGGCACCCCTCTATCCCCTTTTGCATGAACAGGGAACAGTCCTCCCAAGATGATGTCCCCATCCAGTCGAATGGAGTGGGCATATTCCTGGCCGTGAGTTCTTTGCATCAGAGTGAGTATCCAGTAGAATTTGGCTGTTAACAGGAAGAAACAATGGCAGGAAACCAATCGTTTCCCTTTGTATACCATTTTCTCTGAAGACGTTGTAGCTATCCAGTATCCAGGTTTTCTTCTTGCTAAAGGATGAGGCTGACCATTTGAAGCTGCACTTTCTGGAGGCTACCATCAGTGCCCAATAAGTAATATAGAACCATGCGGTAGGTAGGTAGAAAAAAGGATCTCAGCAGAAGTACATAAAATGTGTTTTACAAAAGATGTCCACTGATGGAATGCGTAGACCAGCTTTTCTGAGGCTGTTTTTCAATTGCTTTTAATTGATGGTGAGGAGTAAGGTAGTATGTCTGATCTTGATGCTCAAAGGAGGTCAGTAGCTTATGTCCTTGTATTTTGCCCTACAGCTGAGGTACTTCTGGGAAAAAAAAATAAAAAAACAGTGAGAAATACCATTTACTTCAGCAGTTTTATACGTGTCACACAGTGTATTTACTTTTGAATAGCAGTTACATCACCTAGGTTTTACTTTCAATGTTCTTTAAGTGAGCAAATCTTGGCCTTCAGTGAATTTGAACACCTGGCTGCACTGTACTGAGGCAGGAAATTGATGATGCCAGCAGAGCAGCAACCGAATCAGGGGAACTAAACTTAGCTTGGTGTTCAGATTCTGAAGAGTAATTCATATTTACCTTCATGTTGCACGACACCCAGAAACAGACCTGATCCATAACACACTGTATTTTCCATTTTGTTGCATTATTCTGTTCAACTGTATTATTCAGCTCCAGCCTACAGAAGTGTAATAACCACTTTCACTCCTGGAGAGGTCTCATTTATGACAATGGAGTAATCAGGGCGCCTGACTTTAAGTACACCCTTCAGCCAATGCAGTACAAGTACAATTCAACTCATTTTGATGTTAAACTGATTATATCTCGAATGGAATTCACTTTGGAGGGGCCTAACTATTTATCTAAATCTCCTTCAAGATAATGTCTAAAACTAAATTATTTTTATGAAAAGGTAGCTGATTTCTCAAGCAAAACAAGCACAACATATGTTAGGGAACCTGCTGAACATCCAACATTCCCTTTCCAACATTTGACTTGAGCTGAGGTTTAAGATTAACGAGGTCTCTATATTCTGCTTGCATTTGGACTACATTAAATAGGAACAATGTTGTGCCTGCACTGACATTTGGAGAGATCCCACTGATTTTAATGTGATGAAGATTTCAGCCTACATATCGAAACACCTGACTGACTGTTATAAATATCTCCAAATTGCCCACACTTTAATTCTCAAGTGAAGCCATTTATTTATTTCAATTCTTACAAAATTTTACAGGCCTTAACTAATTTTTAAACCTCTGAGGAGAAGAAAGAGAAGTAATTTTACCTGATTCTAGATAGGCACACGCTGGGCAATTGCATCTGAACCAGTCTCTCAATACGTTACAGACTATGGAGAGCATTGGACATCCTAGGGTACAATTCACCTGATCCTTTTATTTATAAAAGTTTTATTTACTGTGAAACTGATCACACTGAAAAATGTCTATGTCACTGCCTATACATAAAATCCAGGCATCAGGCTCATCTGTAAATATCTACTTTGTCCTTAGTGATATGACTGGTTCCTACCAAAAATATGGTCACACTGGAAGACAACCACAGACAAAACTACACAACTTTTATATATCATGTGATAACAAAACTCAAAATGCACTTTGATAATGCTTTAAATTGATAATCCTCTCCTTACACTAATTTTGAAACATTTTCCCTAAATGATCACAATAAGCTCACAAAAGTTGAAGTAGAGTCTTCAAATGATGGCTATTTGAAGACCTGAGAAAAGGATTCACAATGGAAAGTCTTTTATTGAATGTGAAATCACTGTGATTTGGTATTAGAACCAGTTGAAAATGAAATGTTTAATGGGTATGAATAAAATCACTGCAATTGAGAACAGCACACAGGACTTTCCATGCCTCTTGACATTTAGTTTTGCTTGAATTTGGCTCAGGGTTCAACCCAAATGAAACAAAGTCTGTGCTGTTTTATGTGATAATCCCATCCTTCTCCCTTGGCTCTTTCTGGGCACACAGGTCACAAAGCTGCCTAGGCTTCAGCTCCGTGAGCCAAACGCAGAGTCATTCACAAACTGAACAACTTGACTCACACTACAGTGTGACTTGATCCAGGTCCACAGGATGTTTCTCATATGGTCCACACTATAGAGAAAACATTGAACTAACTAGCCACAATTATCTGTAGTTTTGATTGCCTTCGTAGAAAAACACAGTTATGGGTTCAAAATAGTAAAGAGTATACCTAAAATAGGTATGAAGGCAATTTGCTTTATGATTCCACAATGAACTCATTAGTCCATGCATGTATGCACAAGCCAGACAGGGAGCAATTCACTAAGGGAATAAAAGACAAGACTACTCATATTTAACACTATATGGAGAACAAGAAAGTACCACTGAAAAAGGAAAAATATTCCTGAAGGAAAGAAATGCTGCTTTTTCTCCTTTTTAGATGCAGATTAATTCCTTACAGCCAAAGAATGCCCAGAAATTAAAGCAAGTGTCAGTCTTTCTGCAAACAAATAGTGATGAAGTCAGCTATTGCAACCCAAATTCTAACAATAGAGAAGTTACAGTGAGCCCAAGCATCAGTCTAATACTTTATCTTAAACTGATTGAAAATCAAATGAATTTGCAATTAGCATTTTTCAACATTATAGTCTTCATAAGCATTAACTGCTTTGCCTCAGCTTGCATGGTTTCCTGAAGAAGTATGTTTCTTAGCTGCAAGTGTCCAGTGCTTGTCTATAAAACAGAAATAAAATTTTAAAGTGTTCTTTTTAAAAATTTAAGACCTTTTAGTCTTTTTTTAATGTTACCTAAGAAATAAAAGCTTCTATTATACTGCCTAATTTATTCATGGCACACTGCTTTTTATATATTGATTAATATTACCTTTTACAGAACATTGCAATCTGTGTAG
Organism: Vireo altiloquus; assembly: GCA_013396875.1. Lineage (NCBI taxonomy): Eukaryota > Metazoa > Chordata > Aves > Passeriformes > Vireonidae > Vireo > Vireo altiloquus. Next base: position 743,539 of record VZRF01005942.1, on the reverse strand, counting down.
CTAAGCAGAAAGCATATGATCTAAATTAATTTCATTTTTATCAATGAATTTTAGTGAAAAAAGCATAGGCCTCAGGGCTATAAAGCCTGAATGAACTTTTCTTATGTGCAGAGATTTCATTTGAAGTAAAATGCTGTCCTTTTCCAATCAACCATAAAAGTTTGAATTTATGCAAATATATTCTTGATTTACCATGTTCCCCACTGTAGTAGTTGGTGTTCACTAGAAACTTCAGTTCAGAAAAGAAATTCATATATTTCCCCAGCACAGCCTGGGAGAAAGTGCACCACAAAGCCTCTCTTCCAGTCACCTTGTAATACATGCTTCTCTTGGGTTTATTTCATTAAAAATATCTGGCATTATCAGAACATATTGCTATTTTTAAAGTCAGTATTTCAGCACAAACCTCCACTTGTTCTTCTAGAATATATATTTATTTTTAAACCTAAGGAGGCGGGGTACTGCAAGACAGGGGAGATGGAAACTTCTGCATGTAGTGTCTGGTTCTGAAATCACTTCCTTCATAAAATCATTCAGCTTTATCAGATATTTGGTACTCAAGGTTGCATATTATGGTATCACACTGCCAGAACCAGGGCATTAGAATGAACCCAGACCAGTCGCTACTCCAACCACAGACTCATTGCACTAAGAGACAAGCTCATTATGGAACCTCTTTATGTAAATGAAAAGGTCTAAATAATTACCCGAGTGACAGATAAATACTTAAATAAATATAGGAAATGTTTCTGTTTTGTTAATGAGATTCCTGAAAGAGCCATCTTCAGCTGGCACTGTAGTCTTCGCTGAAAACATGTAGAAAGATTCAATATGTTCATCAGGAAATACATTTTAAAAAATCTCACAATTACAGACAGCCGCAAGAGCGAGGAGTACTGTCTGCAGCATAAGCAGGATGGACATTTTACAGCTGACATTGCTAGATAGACATATATAAACCCTTTATTGAGGGAGTAAGAGCAAAGTAAGTAAAATAAGCTATCAAGTGAGGGAAAAAAACTCAGAAAAAAATATTTAAAATTTTGTTTGAGCCAAAAACCTAATTTGTCATTGCATTTAAAGCATGGTTGGAACTGCACAATGATAAAATAAAACAAATATTCTGTGAATTAGGATAGGAGAAGTTCTAGAGTGAAAACTCATTCACAAAAAATCAGTTTGTCCAGTCAATACAGAACTGATCTGGTTTTACTGAATGAAAACAAGATAATGGCAATTTCCATTATTAAGTTCTGAGAAGGAAAAAAAAAAAGAACAAATGTGATTATTTTGATGTTTTACTACTGACACCTCTGAACTATGAAAGAATTATTTTGCTAACACTCATTTCAACGTTCACAAAAGTTGCTTCTTTCTCATGTACAGCATTCTGCAATGAGCAAACAGCTGAATTTCCACACAGAACAGGTAAAGAGTTGCCACCTGCACACACTAGCCCAACACATGTAGAAGATTAATGGATTTTGTTGACAACAAAAGGGAATTTGGAAAACCTTTGGCCTTGACATCATAACTCCTAACTCCTAACAAGAGAATTCTTCAGTGATGTAAGTAGTCTTATCTACCTCGGCTCTTCTGTAATGGTTTGCTGTGCCCCTGCCACAGAGGTAACCTTTACACAATAATCAGGACTTCAAGGCGAATCGCTCTCAGCATCTCATTTACAGGAACTATTTCTTCCCTGCGCAGTCTGATGTCTCCCCTCAGTTTGATCAGCTCCTTTTCAAATACCCCAGAGCACCTGCCTTCACTTCCTACCCTGCAAACATCCATTTACCAACAAGCTATCCTGTGAAAATCCAGCTCAGGTCCTTCTGCCAAGGTGAGACTAAGAGGAGCCTACAATTTTTAAAAAGGAAACAACACTGAATATTTTTTTCTGCCTTTGTTTGGACTTAAAGCTGAATGAACCCCATCAGTATTAACACTTTTAGAACAGGTTTCACCTCTGGTCTAGCAAGTGATGATCAAGATTTTCCCAGGCAACCTAGGAGAGCTTTCTCTGCTGTTTCTGCTTTAATTTGACCCTCTTCCCACTAGACTCCCGCTCTCCAGTCTGCACAGCTGGGTTCAGTGCAGGCGCTGCTGGTGCAGCCCGGTGCCCTGCTAGAACGGCTCTGGCCGCCCGCCGAAATCGTCCCGGGACAACCTGCAGGAAAGTCCCCCACTGTGTCCACGCCCGATCCCGGCGACGGCCTCGGCGAGCGGGCGAGTCCCCCGGGCAAGTCCCCCGGGCGAGCACCGCTCCGCATCCCGCTCTCCGTATCCCGCTGTCTGTATCCGGCGCATCACGCCCGCGCACAGCGCTCCGAGCAGCACCCCGCGAACCGCACCCGCCCCCTCCGCGCAGCACAGCGCAGCCAACTCCGCGAACCCTGCACAGCACCCCGCGCAGCGCTCCGTACCGCACCCCGCACAGCACCGCGCCCGGCACCCCGCGCACCCCGCGCAGCGCTCCGCGCCGCACCGCGCACAGCGCTCCTCACCGCACGCCGCTCTCTGCCCCTCCGCCCCTCTCCGCCTGCCTCCGGCGCACACCGCCGGGAGCCAACAGCCGGCCACACACCGGCTTTCCGCGCGGCTCCTCCGTGCTTTCCCGGCTCATCGCGTGCTCGACACCTTTCCCGGCCCGAGGAAGGGCTACCGCAGCCAGGCCGGCCCCGCCCAGCGGAGGGGCCCGGGGAGCGCCCCCGGGCTGGGCGAGCCGGCTCTCCCCGCGCAACTCCGAGACCATCGCCCATCACCGCTGCGCTTCTCCCTTGAAGGGAGCCCCCTATTGTTCTCTACTTTACTTAGCCGAGCGATTTATTATATTTTGTCTCTTCCCAGGCTCATCCGTACCCCAACTGGCGTATGCTGTGGAGGGATTCCGGCACAGCCTCGTCGCGGCTCTCCTCGCAGCCTCGCTCCTTCCAGCGACGGGTTTGAGCTGCCTCCCGCCGCGGCCTTGCAGCCGAGGCGGGCCGTGGGCGGGGGACGGTGGCACATGCGGATCTCCCGGCCGGAGCCAGGGCTCCGCCGGTCCTCTCTGAACCCGGGTCTCCGTCCGGGAGCACTGCACCTCCGTCAGCGGCGATGCAAAAACAAGCAGTGCCTTTTATTTCCAGCCGCCGGTGATTCTTTCCCCTTCTTCCATCAACTGGTCAGCTTTAATGCGCTTCCGCTCCCCCCTCGATGCGAACCTAAGTCTCTTTTAATGAATCCCTGGTCCCAGAGGTCAGAAGCTTGTAAGCTCCAGAATGCCAGTGCGGGATTTCCGTGCACTTTGGGTCACTGATTGATTTTTTATTACTTGAGTTGTGTTGTAAGGGGGGGTTTGTTTGGTTTTTTTGTTTCTCTGTTTTTTGTTGCTGTTGCTGTTGGTTGGTTTGGTTGGTTTGGGTTTTTAACCGTGTCATACATTCACCTGCCAACACTTCACATTCCTGCAACCAGCACATGCCAGCGCTGGGGATGCTGCTCCACGCCGAGAACAGTTAAGCCCTTGCCTCTCGCCTTCTTCCTCGGAGCAAGAAGCCCCCGGAGTCCGGCGGGGATCCTCCTGCCCCTTCCCTCCCCAAGGACGCACGGGTCTCCCCTGCGGGGCCAAGGAAGCTGAGCCCACCCGGCAAGGTATGGCGGGCGGTATGGTATGGGCACTTCGCCTGACCACGGCCCCGGAGAACTTGGAGGTAGTGGGCAGGGCTGGCCCGTGCCCCCGGAGCGGCGGCAGCCCCCTCTTCCCTCCCGGCCAGCTAAACATGAACAAGGCAGCGGGGAGCGCGGGGGAACCCCTGTGCCCCCCTCCCCCTTGGGGTGGGAAAAGACCCGGGGAAGGCGGCCGGAGGGAGACCTCACTGCTCGGGAGCTCCGAGATTCTCCCTTTTTGCTCGCTGCTGTGACGGCACCGCGTCCGGGATCCTTTCGTTAGATCTGATTGGGGGAGGATACCGACAATAAAAATGATAAATAATTAAGGCAAATAAATAAAAGCCCCCTCCGCCAAGAAGCAGGCGAAGAGGACTGCCCAGGATTCCCAGCCCAAAAATCTTAACTGAGGCAAAACTCGCATTATTTGCCTTTTCCTCTTTGCTTAAAATAAGAACTAAAGACGACACACACAGATACACAAATACCTTGATCGAAAAGAGTTGCATATCCATGTTACTGTGGAGGTCCCTGGAATTATACTCGGTGTCGATCGGGAATAGCATGAGGTAATTTCTGTAAAAGCCTCGTCTCAGACAGCTTCCCCCAGCAGCGTCAGCTTAACATGTGAGAGCTCAGTCCGGGACAGGTATCCAGGAAAGCTGTTTCAGTCGTGCTGTTTAACACTCGCGAACAGCCAAGCCGAACCTGCTCTACTGACTCCTTCCTCACTTCTCCTCCCTTCGCCTAAAAAAAACAAAAAAAAAACCCAAAAAAAAAACCAACCAAAAAAAAAAAAAAAAAAAAAAAAAAAAAAAAAAAAAAAAAAAAAAAAAAAAACCAAAAAAAAAAATTTTTTGGGGANCTTTTTGGGGTCAGTGGCTCAGCCTCCGTGACGATGCCAACCCTCCACTACCTTGCCGCTCAGTCGCAGCGGCGGACACACGCACACGGCCCGGGCAAGCCGTTCACAGCCAAGCAAGATAACACCCCAGCCCCCGCCCCCGGCCCGGCCCCCCGCGTCTGCGGACCGGTCCGCGCCAGGAGCCCACGGCTCGGAGCCCCCAGATGCCAGCGGGAGCGGCACGGCGCTCCCTGCGCTTACCGCGGCTCTGGCGGGACCGGCACGGCACGAAACCGCGGGGCACGGCACGGAATGGCTCAGCGCGGCGGGGTGCGACGGGGCTCGGCTCGGCTCGGCTCGGCTCGGCTCGGCTCGGCTCGGCTCGGCTCGGCTCGGCTCGGCTCGGCTCGGCTCGAGTGGGCGGTTACAAGTGGGCGCGTAGCCACACTTGTAACTGTTCTTGGTGCTGAAGGAGGCGGCGCTCCTCGGCAGGGCAGGGCAGGGCAGGGCAGAGAAGGGCAGGGCAGGGCAGGGCAGAGAAGGGCACGGCACGGCACGGCACGGCACGGCACGGCTCCACGTGAATCCCCAGTTGGTCGCGGTCGGCACCGCCCTCCTCCAGCACAGCCGCTCCGCCCGGGGCGCGGGGCCCGGCGAACGCGTGCCGCGGGAAGCCAGTAAAGGCTGAGGCTGGGGCAGTGGGGGAACGGGAGCAAGGAAGGGGACAAAGGGGGACAAAGGGGAGACCGGGGCGGTCTCCCCCAGGGTGCGGGGCCTCCATCCCCATCCCGCCTTCCACGGGCGGCGGAGTCGCGTTCCCCGCCATAGGATCGATGACACGGGATAAGATTCCCGACGCTCTCTGTCCCGTGCCCGGTTTTGGCTCGCTGCTCGGATGCCGGGTGGCGGAGTTCCCATTTATCCCCAGGCACGGGGAAGGTTTCGGCAGCGCAGAGCCAGGGCCATCCCGGAGGGTCAGGGACACAGCCGGGAGCACCAAGCCGGAAGGCTCTGGAAGTTTGCTCCTCTCCTAAAGGCTCTGCCCGCCACACGACCATCGCACAGGGATGCCCCACGCCGCCAGGCGAGAGCGCCCGGCCCGGCCCGCAGAGCCGCGGGAGCGCAGCCCCGGCGGGGCCGCACCGCCCGCCCGGGAGCGTCCGCAGCAGCCTCGGTGAGAAGGTTCCACCTCGAGGGCGCTGCCCGCAACTGCACCCGCGGCGCCGGGCCCCGCACGGCTCGGCTCGGCTCGGCCCAGCCCCCGGGCCCGGGAGCAGCACAGGGCTCCAAACCCCACTGTCAGGACGGCCGGCTCGTCAGGCTCCTGACATCAACCAGACACTTCCATCTTCCCATTTAACGCTAGACTGAACTACCTTCCTTAAAAGGAATAACATTTCTCTTTGCTTTGCCCAGGGCTCTCTCACTTACTCAGAACACCACTGCTGGAAGGAGGAATTCCAAGAGTACTCAACTATGTCCAACCAATGCTTCCATGGTCATCTTTGTTGTGTGTTACTGCTTGTTTATGTTAAAGGTCTGCTGCAGACGGGACTCAGAAAATGTTCAATGAGTTGTGCAAGCCTTTAATTTCTCTTATAGAAAAGGTCTTTTACAATTGCACTGGGAGACCAGCCAGGTCTTAGGCAGGATACATTATCTCATGTTTGCATTTGTTTTTTCTCAAAACCTTCCATGACAGAAGATGAAGGAGATGTTATTTCAGTGATCTATCTCAAAAATCTGGAATATAAACATATAGGTGACTATGTGTCCTGATGTTTAACCACGAGCAAAACTTCATTTAAAAGTGGATATCCTCCTTTACTCTCACCAGGAAAATAAGCCATGCATGAGTTATCATCAGTGTCAGATAGACCAATTTCCAAATGTATTTATACTCTGCCTCTCCAGCAGCCAAACAGAAAGTTCAGCAAAGCAAAACCAATTGATGTTCTGAGGGCCCAAACAGAAAGTTCAGCAAAGCAAAACCAAGTGATGTTCTGAGGGCCCAGCTGATGCCTGAACTCTTGTGTGAATCTTGCAGCTGGAGAAGCAGACTGCGGTCAAAAGGATACAGAAACCTTCAATGTGCTTCCATCTTGGCCACCAACCTGAATCTAACTTGATGCCTCCCCCTATTTCTTCTAGCCACATCTTTTCTACAGCACAGTTTTGGGGGCATTTAGGGCATTTCTTTTACATATATTTACAGTGAGTACTTGTGAGGAGCCAATTCAGTTTTGTTATGCCTCAACAATGGTTGTCAGAGGCATGTGGAGGAGGGGTGCACTTGTGCCACATGCAGGAGGCAACTAGTAGAAGCCTTGTCTCTGGGAGATTTCGCCAGGCAACACCTCCCATCAGGCAGGCAGTAGGAGACACTGGAGGGACTTCTCCAATCAGGTAGCGAAGAGCTCTCCAGCAATGGACAGCACAGGAAGGTTGGACTGGACCAGTGGTTCCCTATTACAGGGCAGACTCTGGGAGGCGCTGGGGGTGTAAAACCAACTGCATTGAGGCTCGAGGGGCTTGTTACTGTTCATTTGCTGGCCCGCTTGCTCCCCTCCTTTGCCCTGGCCCCAGCCTGCCTGCCTTCTGGCTTTCCTGCCTTCTGGCTTTCCTGCCCTCGCTGGTTCACCCTCACACCTGTCCTGCCATCCTGTGCCCCC